>CM021107.1:247995514-248405703 GCA_007115665.2 Sequoiadendron giganteum
ATCCATCATACAACTCTAAAACTAAAAACATGCATAGAACACCTATAAGTCCTCTAGGGTGACATGACTGCATTACGTTGTGAACATTCTAACTCAATACAAAACCCATAATGATGAAGACTAAACCTAAGCATTCATTTAAATCCCTTATATAAAAGAAATGAATAATAAACATACATTCATAATTCCATGCATATACATACATATGTGATAACATGATAACATCCAAGATACATCCATTACACTAGTAGTATAAACACATATCCAATCCAAGATTACATGATTTTAAATATTTCCACAGATACAACACTTCATAAGTGCAATGTATGTAAAACAAATATTACAACACAATAATTGTACTAAGAAAGAACAATGCATTAAACAACCATCTTACCTTATAAGAATGGGAAGGAATCCACAAGTACAAAATGAGGTACAACAAAAAGGAAAGTAGGACATAACATTAGAACTATCACCAGCACTAGAAAGATTTGAAACCATTGCTATCGATATAACTCTATAGCATCACGAACGTTGGTGGGGAACCCAATGGGTGCATAGCACATTCCACCTGACCATGTGGACCCGAAGGTCCACCCCCCATACTAGGAGATGACAAAAGGACCACGACCAAAAACAATCAAGTGTACAAGGCTGACATGACTCCACAATCCAAAAGGCGCCAAAACCAAAAACATACAAACAATCACTTCCAAAGGTACAAAGCAATGAGGGGGGATTTTGAAAACATTTATAGTTGCTAAGGGTAGTGTGTCATTGCATGGCACGAGATGAGTTACCCAATGCAGATCTTCCTAGCTCTTGGCCCCCATCCTGGGTTAGCCTGGTGACCTCAACTGATCCCTGGCCCCCATTCTTACACATGCAAAATCAGCTTACCTTTCTTGAAGATAAGGTAGTTGATTTTCCATTCCAGGCCCTCTCATCTCATCTCAAGCCTAAACAAGCGCTTCAATCATGAGAGACGCATCCATTATATTTTTTTATTATGTTTACTACCCAACCTCTAACTATTTATTAGGTTGTCACTTAATTAACTCAACTTCAACACGAGTTATGCAGGATACCACTTAGGGTTCCAGCCCCCGTGAGAAACACCACTCCCTACTAACAACAAAACCTCAAAATCACACATGGGCAAGCCAACTTGCACAACTATAAAAATCAAATAAGAAAATGCATCAAGTGAGGCATAATCATCACACGCAAGATCATCGTAACAAAGCAGCTATCAAGTGCTAGGCTAAAACCCACAAAAACAAGTACAAAAGTCAACAACATAAGAACTCCTTTCCCCACCTCTAGAAGCCTAAAAAGTTAATTACCCATAAACTCCCAACAAAGGGTACCCCAAAACATCACGAAATCCAACATAAACTCAATCATGAAATCAAAATAAAATCTCCCCGATTAAAAATTAATACAAGAGGAAGACACCACATCATGAAACCATTAATAAATAATCTTCTAATCAGTCAATGCATTCAAAGTAATAATTTTGAAGAAAATTTTAAGTCATCACTTACATTTTACTCTACTCCAAAATGAATCATTATAAATGATATTTAGAAACTACAATTAAAAAATTGTTTCATTTCTATCAAATTCAATTTCTATCACCAAAAAACTTTTAATTATACCTCCACCTATATGATTGACTTCAAGTAAATTAATACATAAAATCTCCTCGTTTCAAAACTAATTGTAGAGAATATTATATAAACACATTCAATATGTTAAACCTTTTCGAATATTTTAGCATAATCAACTACATTTAAATTACTACATCCGATATGAAAATAATTTAATTTAAATAACTCTCTATAACCAGCAATCACACATTTTTACACAGCAATAAACTCCTTAATTAAAACATAATACATATATATTTATATATAAATATTCTTGTAATGTAACATATATTACTGTTCTAATAAGCAGATCGAACCATAGAAAGAAATTAGAATATAAGTAAACACCACTATTCATATATATATATGTTCAGCATATTACATGAATCGAAGATCATAAAGGATAGAGCGCTGGGCACTATCTATCCCCACAGGAATTTAAAACAAGCAGAAAACCATAAAGATCGAATATAAGGAAACTAGAGTATAGTCGCTCCCTATACAACCAAACAGCGAATTCTCTTTTCATTTTGTTAACAATAAAAAGATCATGAAGGCTATATCTACAGCGAATGTCATACTAAGAGATATAAATCTGCAGGGCAACACATAAATCCACTCCTACAATACACTAGACACCATTATGGAAATAATACCGTCGAATCTTCCAGGGAAAATAGTGGGAAAAGCATGGGCGATGGAAGTCAATTCTATAAACTCAGAAATAGTGGTATTCGTTGGTTCGCCCCTCTTCAAGGAAGCATAAAGGTGATCAAAACAAGGCAATCGATGAACCTAATTCGGCCCAACACAAGGTGAAATGCAGATGTCATTAGGATAAGATGAAATAAAAAGCTACTTCGGGTAAGATCAATACATGCAGTAATTTGCAAGGCAACATAAAGGTAATCGAGTCTCTTAGATAAGGCTGTGAAAACTATAGAGATAAGAAACTCCAAGAAATGCGTAGATATATATTCGGTTATTCAAAATAATCAATGTTTGCAAAACTACCGTCGGTTTCCCAGAATGATGTTTCATTGAAAACTAACAGATAAGACAATATAAAGGGAGGCGACACTATAAGAAAACAAGCTAAAGTAAAACAATCTAGCATATGAAAACCAACGATCTCCTTAAAGGAATGATTTGAAGACATTCAAACACTAGATTTCAACAAACGAAGCAGAATTATTCATTTATGTTATTCGAAACCCAAAATAATACAAGGTAACAAGACCAAACTAGATTACACGCTTGAAAGGTGGAGAAGATATACTGCAGCCCACTCTTTTGCAACCCCAAATTCCTCCCTCAGAACTCCTGATTGCTTCTAGAAAAATACACTCGCTTCGAAACAATATTCAAACCCAAAACTGTAATTTTTCTTTCAGTATTTTTATTTTTTTTGCATAGTAAAATTTTATTTTTGAAAGAAAAGACTAATCCCCAGAAAAATCAAAAACTAGCACTATAAAGCCAGCAATGAGCTTTCGAAACACAAAAATCAATAAAATTAGCAAGTTACCCATTCAAAACCAGTTTTGAGTTGTGCATGCACATGCTTTTATATTTTACCATCTTTCTTGCCTTTTACAATTTAGTTCAAAAATAATATTTTTCCATAATTCAATAATTAATTCGTTTGATAATAGATTTATTATAAAATATAATTTAAAACATTATTATCCCACAATTAAATGATTAGCATTTCATGATAATACATTATCGATCACGATAAAATACCATAAGACAAACTTTCAATCAAAACAATTTTATTTTATTCTTTATTAATAACTATATATACTTTATATTTCTTAACATTAATTTATTTGGTTATTATTTTAAACTCCCCTTTTATTAAACAACCTTGTAATTCAAATTTTAATTTAATTCACCAATCTAACAATGCCATCAAATATTAAGCTCTCTAAAGTTTAATAATATAATAACCAAAAAAAATTATGACATAACGAATAGAAAACTTACCTAAATAACAAGTAGGACCAAAATGGAGGGACATTACATCCTCCCCCCTTAGGCTTCAACTTACTCTTGGAAGTCGCAATAACACAACCAACCGAAACATAACACAATTTAGACATTTAGTGTGAAAATATCAAACAAGACAATATAAAAGGGTAACATACTAAACAGATGAGTTACTAGACTGAAACTCATCCTCATCGAGGATGAGGGTAAGGTTTGGGGTTTTTGTCATCTCCATTTTTCCACATCATATCCATTGGGTCTTTGGGCTATGCTTAGACCTGATAGTGCAGGTGGAGTCAATACCCGGTACCTACAACTTGCATCAAACAAGGTGTCGAACAACATGCACATGTACATATATATCCAATAGCAAACACATTGTGAGAGGAAATCACAGTGTAGTAGGGCACTTGTGAATGAGTGATGCTACTCCATTCCCCTCACCAAGACCTCAACAATATTAACATCATCAAGTAATAGTAATCACACCATATGTATCAACAAATAACCATCACTAATCAGAATCATAACGAACATAAACATAAATCACAAGATAAACAGAGTCATTTTTATCCAAACACACTACTACTCCATAAATCCAACGTAACATAAATATTGGTCCATAATGTCATGATCATCAAAGTCAAATGAAATATCATCCAAACCAAACCATACTGGTAAAACCAACAACCACAAGGTCTCAAGTGCATAACATAATGTAATGAGTATCAATCTAGTGAAAGCAAACTGAAGAGACGCTATATCAAAAACCAGGCTCACTCTTGGAAGCCTGCAAATAGATAAGGAAAGGACTCTTTGATTTGAGATGTATCCTCCCATGTAGTTGAAGTCTCATCATTCCCTCACCTACTCAATGTCTCCGCCCCTAAGAGTGAGTCTCCTATGCTAAAGGATGACCACAGGCTCTAGTGCCAGTTACCCACCCTCTACCTATAATGCATTCCAATCAAGAACATGAGATACATCAAGAGAATAAGGCCTAAGAATAGAAATTTGAAACACATCATGTATGCACGATAGACTAGATTACAAAGAAAAATAATAAGCAATGGGACCAATCCTCTCCAAAACCTCCAATGGCCCCACAAAACGAGGTGCGAGCTTAGAGCCTTTCCCATAATTGATTGGACTCTTTTGTAGTCGCACTCGTAAGAACACCTGATCACTGACTGAGAACTGGCAGTCGACCTTATGCACATCTACATACTTCTTTTGTTTGTCCTACACTGCCATCAAATTCTCTCTAATGTGGGAAACCTGCTGCTCTATATCCTATAGCATCTTAGGTCCAAGAAGAACCTCATCCTCCAAAAGGTCTCAACTCAATGGAGTCTAGGAAGGATGAACATACAATGCCTGGAAAGGAGGCATACCAATCGAACTATAATACCCATTATTGTATGCAAACTCCACCAAATGCAAATAGTCCTCCCAACAAGACTGTTAATCTATGATGCACATACAAAGAATGTCCTCAAGGACCTGGTTGACCCTCTTAGTCTGGCCATTTATCTCTAGATGGTAAGCAGAACTAAACTTCAACTGGGTCCCTAAGGCACGTTATAATGATGTCCACAGTGAAAAAGTGAACATTGGATCATGATTGGAAATGATTCTTTGCAGAATTATGTGCAGCCTAACAATATCCTCCATAAATCTTTTGGCCACAGATGAAGCATTATAAGATGACCATATGGGAGATAAATGCACCACCTTAGTCAATCGATCAATGGTGACCATAATGGCATCATGTCAACGAGAAGACATAGGCAACCCAACTATAAAATCCATTGATATGATATCCCATTTCCATTCAGGAATGAAATGGGGTTGTAAAATACTTGTAGGATGATGGTGTTCCACCTTAACTCATTGACACTCCAAACATCTCTCCATAAATTATGCAATATCTCTCTTCATTCTAGCCCAGAAATACAGTGATTGAAGGTCAGCATACTGTAAGAGTTATTGATGAACTCGAGCACCCAGGATCACCTACAAAACCAAGATAAACCTTCCACACGAGAGCAGCAAGAGATAGAATGCAGGAATATAGTGCAATAACAAAATGATGTTATATCACACACCAAATGATACAATATGCCTCAACTCTCCCTTGAATTGATTGAGTTAATATGAACTCATCTAGACTAGATAGGAGCTAGACCTGAACTAGTTAGGAGGGAGAGGTGAGTGCAGAATATATAGTAGAATATGGGAAAATATTTCCAAGAGGGGTAATAACTCCCAAATAACCAAATTAGGTGGGAGTTATGCCTACTTGGAAAATGCCAAATAGGTGGCATAACCTACTCAAAAAGAGACAGATGAGTGGTTTTGTGAGGTGGCATATAAGGCCAAAAGAGGGTGTGAAACTCAACCACCCAAGTGTGAGTGGGAGCAACACATGTAATCGATGGATTATGCCACGTGTCCTCACATGAACCACATCTCCTATAACCTAAGGTATGCTTAATAATGTGTAGGAAAAATAATATTAAAAAAACCTACACTAACACCCCCCCTTAAGCATAGCTTAGGTGGGTGAAAGGATGAAAGAATGCAAAGATGCAAATATGGGTCCCGGCTACTAGGCCATGTTAGGTACCCATGTACAAAATACTCTCTCACAAATGGAGTAAAGGAGAAAACCCAGTGGGACAAAACTCCTCCCCAAAACAAAACAAGTTTCCCAACACAAGAAGAATCCCATGCAAGGAAGAAGTCCCCTCCAAAATAGAAAGGATAGGAAAGACCATGTAGCCTTCCCCAAAGTAGTCAACTATGCCAATGGTTGAAGCTCGAAGTTGAATGTAGAACATGGTCCACGATCGTCGAACAATGTTCCTCCCCTTAGGAAGAAACAAAACCAAAGGTGTATGAAGAATGTCTTCCCATTCCTGAAAGGAATATGAAGGAAGAATGATGAAAATGTATGAAGTCTCTAAACTCTGCTCAAGTGTCTCCATGTTGATGTCGAAAGATGTCACCATCAAATCAAGTGTTCTAGGCCACACTGTAGAAGATGAAAATCCAGAACCTAGTGGAGATGGATGTAGAACAAAATTTGAAGACAAAGATATCTCCTTTGAAGACAAAGGCGCCTCCTCCAAATGTTGCTCAAAAGTATCCTCACTCATGTCAAAATGTGATGAATGATCATGTGGAGAATGAACAAAAGGATCCAAAGGTTCCTCCATAACAATTGAAGAAGAATCAACTTCATCAAAGAGAAGATGGATGTCATGAATAATGTCTCCCAAGTCTGAAATATGAGACTCTATGAACAAACCTGCAATGTTTGTCAAGTAGTCATCTGAAGTAGCTATGTCTAGAAGACAATGTGTATCTTGCTGCACTGAATCACAAGAAGCCATGAATGTAGCAATGCAAGTATCTTCAGATGCAATAGTAAATGGAGGAGAAGGAATACAAGGCTCAAGAACTGGATCACATGTGAGAATACCCAAGTTCAAGTAGCCAAAGTTCTCCTCAAAATCAAAGCTCACACTAGGAGTGTGATCAACAACCAAAGGATTAGAACCATCATCAGGTGCAAAGTCTAAAAAGGTATACAATCGAGATGCATGATCAACCACCCCAGTAGCAATTATCTCTCTGCTCTCCAAGTCTTTGATGATAACTAAATCAGGTGTGAATTCAACAGTCTTCCCTGTTCCACTATGAGTGATTTGATAGATGGAAAGAAGATTGTTTGAAAGATGAGGTACACACAAAACATCATTGAAAGTACCATCTCCAATATCAACAGATCCTTTCCCAATTACATCCATGTATGTATTATTTCCCATCATAATAGGTGGCATAGCACAAGGCTCAAAAGAAGAGAACATAGACTGTGTAGAAGCCATATGATGAGACGCTCCAGAATCTAGGAGCCATCTCCTTGATCCAAGACCTGTAGAAGCACAAAGAGCTTTACCTTTTGATTTACCTGCACCTGTAGTATGGCCCTTTTCCTTATCAAATTCTAAATTTTTGGAATTAGAAGAAGAAGTTGAATCAACCATTCGAGAAGGAAAATTGATGTTGTTCTTTGCTAAAAGATTCTTCAACTCATCAATTTGTTTTAAGTAACATTGATGTTCATCATGCCTAGATTTCTTGCAATATGCACAAGTGAGCTTCTCCTTCTTAGATGAATCCTCTTTTGAAGAGAATTTAGAGTCTACTTTAGAAGTAGATGAATATTTATCTGAATCTTTCTTTCTATCACCTTGGTTCTGTTGTTTCTTGTTTTGCTTATTAGTGCCTTGTTTTGCAGTCAAGGCTTGAGATTTGGAAGATTTAATAATGCCCATTTGAATCAATTTATCTTGCTCCTTTGTGAGATCAGTTGCAAACTCACTTAGAGAAGGCATAGTAAATCCTTTTCCTAAGGCTCTTTTCATTGCATGAAATGTAGAAACAAACACTGCATAATCAGGACCAAGTTTTGAAAGAATACTCAAAATCAATTGTGAGTCATCCTTTTTAACTCCACACTGCTCTAACTGCAATCTTATGGCATTCAATTTAGTAAAGAAATCCTGAATGGTATCAAAATTGCATGGGCTCAATCCTATGAGCTCGTTCTCCAATGAATGTGCTCTCAAATCATCCTGTTTACCAAAGAGAGTATTCAAAGTATTCCACACTTCATTTGGTGACTTTGTAGACATAATATGAAAGCGTAGATCAGGAGATACAGCCATGCATAAGGTGCCAAAAGCTTCATCACACTTATTGAACCATTTAGGCTTATCTTCATCTTCTGTAGGTTCCTTATCAATACCCATTGTTATTCTATACAATTTTAACTTCCTTAAGTGAATTTCCATTTCATTTTTCCACTCAAATTAATTGTATGGAGTGAGTAGAGGAACCGATTTATCCATTTTAGATTGTTGTAGCAATGTGAGAGAAAAAATGCAAGAAGAACACACATAGACACCCACCTTTTTCACTCAAAGAAGAATCCCCCCCAACAAAAAATTATTTGGCACTTTATAAATTAGTGCGTTTACAATGTTGGAGTTGTTTTCCAGAGTTTTTCAAGTGTCCAAAATGGACTCAAATACTGAAAGTATAATTAAATCTCAAATTAGAACTTCAAAATAGCACCAAAGTATAGTGCTAAAAAAAATATCAACTTTCAAAAAAATAATCACCTCGATCCGAGGTCATATCTGAAAGTTATAGTCGTTTGAAGTTTCAAAAATGAGAACTGTCCTTCAGATCTGCTGTTAAAACTGATTTTCTGAAGCATCCGGATTACTTGAGAAAAAATCGATCACACCACTGAAAAGCCTGCAAAATTCTACCCCAAATCAAAAAAAAATTCTCTGAAAAAAGAGCTCGTATGACTGAATTATGGCCCTCCAAAGCTTGACTGCAAAATCAAAAATGCAATTGAAGAGGGGGTCTACTGAAATGTTCCGATTTAGTTTCTGAAAAATATTTAACCTTTATGCAGAAAATAGCAATGACCCAGATGGTTTTTTTCTTCTACGAACAAAACCCAGATGACGGATTTTCTTCAAAGTATACAAAAAATGTGGATCTAGTGTAAAACAAACGCCTTTAGAAACATAAAACGACCCCAACAACCAAAAAAATGACATGAAAAGGTAGAATCAACTACTTAAGACAAGAAAAGGCATGCTGCAACCTACAATACTGATTAAAAAACTCACAAATCTCTCAAATTTGAGAAGGGGCTTGCAGATCTGACGCTCTGATACCATGTAAGAGTTATTGATGAACTCGAGCACCTAGGATCACCTACAAAACCAAGATAAACCTTCCACACGAGAGCAGCAAGAGATAGAATGCAGGAATATAGTGCAATAACAAAATGATGTTATATCACACACTAAATGATACAATATGCCTCAACTCTCCCTTGAATTGATTGAGTTAATATGAACTCATCTAGACTAGATAGGAGCTAGACCTGAACTAGTTAGGAGGGAGAGGTGAGTGCAGAATATATAGTAGAATATGGGAAAATAATTCCAAGAGGGGTAATAACTCCCAAATAACCAAATTAGGTGGGAGTTATGCCTACTTGGAAAATGCCAAATAGGTGGCATAACCTACTCAAAAAGAGATAGATGAGTGGTTTTGTGAGGTGGCATATAAGGCCAAAAGAGGGTGTGAAACTCAACCACCCAAGTGTGAGTGGGAGCAACACATGTAATCGATGGATTATGCCACGTGTCCTCACATGAACCACATCTCCTATAACCTAAGGTATGCTTAATAATGTGTAGGAAAAATAATATTAAAAAAACCTACACTAACACATACATCTTCTTGACTCTCAGATGAGTGGAATAGGGAGCCCGATGTGCCTCAATCAAGATTAGGGTACGATGACCCTCAGTAGGAGGTACATACATACGACCCAAATATCACAAAATTCCATCAAAATCTAGAGAATATCTAGCAATATTTCCTCCCAAAACTCTATCTGACTCAATCTCTTACTTACTTCTTGATACCAATCATTTATGGGAAGCGCTGGGAGGATCTAGCTCCTCAAATCAACACCAAGTCACTATCGAAAACTCATGTCTCTACCAACTCAGAGCATCTACCACTATGTTTTCCTTTCCCTAGATGTACTTAACCTTGAAATCATATTTGCAAAGGAATTACATCCATCTCCTATGTTTGGCATTCAAGTTTGGTTGCATAAATATATACTATAATCTATGATGATTGCTATTCAGCTGTAGACACCTAAAAATGACTTAGGCCTGCAAACAATATTTTATCACCTTTTGACCTAGCATAATTATGATATTTTAATTATGTCCCTAACCCACATTCAACTATTAATTAAATAATTCATGATTATTTAATTAATTCATAATCTTTCGTTCGTCATGATTATTAAATAAATAAATCTTATTTATTTAATTTAATATGTCACTAATTGTCAAAGTCTTATAATAATTAAATAAAGTCATCAATTTATTTTATTTATCCTTATCATTAATGTCCTCCTGATTATTAAATTAATATATTTTAATATATTGATTTAATATGTCACTAATTCCTAAATCCTCTTAATTAAATAGATTTGCTAATTTATTTAATTAATTAACTACTTCTTCTAAATTAAATAATTATTTTTAATTATTTAATTATGGCATGTGACACTTCTATATTTTTAAATAAAACAAATCATTTAAAAATATCTCACATGGTTAATTGATTCTTCATTTAGTAAGTAAATTACTTATTATCTCAAAAAATCTTTATTTTGAATTAATTTAATTCAAAAGGGAAATATTCTTCTACAAATCAAGTAATTTCTAAAATTATTGATTTTCCAAAATCTTATCCTTTTGTCTTCTGATTTTTACTAATTTCATCTCAATTGTCACATTCAGTCTTGATTTAATTCATTTAATTAAATCTTATAATGAGAGTTGCCTTATTGAATCTTGACCTTTGATTCTAAGGCATTCCTCAATCTCTCATCTCATTTGTCCATTCAAGATTGCATTTTCTATAAAATGACAATCTTGATCTCATTTTCGGGATCGATAGTTTACTTAATTTATTTTTATTATTGGCATTCACATATCACATAGGCATATTTATTATTACTTGCATAAAAGAATTAACTTTCTAGTTGGCATATTTTTATTTAAAATCCTTCAAAGGCATTTGCTAAGGCTAGGCATTTTAGAGTTTGCTCACAAAGCTGAGGGCATTCATTTTCATAATAGCAAGCTTGAGGAGGTATAATGGAAATGAGCCATGGAGGAGAGAAATGGGTGAGACAATTCTAGTCTCATTCCTTTTCTTTCATATTCTCCTTTGCATTCCATTGAATGATTATTTATATTGCATGCATGTTCTAACAAAGATTTGTCTTGCGGGATTTATATTTTATATCATTACATTGGTGAACCCGACCCACTAACACATTTTGCAGGTTTTCTTACTGCTTCGGATTTTCTTTTGCAGGAACAGGCGTACGGAATGACGCAATGCCACATCCGCATTCAAAAATGATGCAAGTGCTCTGTCGAGCTACAGTCGCTAGCTCCTAAGCCGTAATCGCCATATCGCACCGCAATCGCCAGCTCCTGAGCCACAATCGCCATATCGCACCATAATTGCCAGCTCCTGAGCCGCAATCGCCATATCGCACCATAATCGCCAGCTCTTGAGCCGCAATCACCATATCACACCGCAATCGACAGCTCCTAAACCGCAATCACCATATCGCACCGCAATCACCATATTGCACCGCAATCGCGAGATCCTGTGCTGCAATTGCCATATTGAGCCACAATCGCCAGATCCTGAGGCGCAATTGCTTGATAATTTGCATTATTGAATTGTAATCTAGATTCGACGCATCCACAGCTAATTTTTTGCTTTTATTTTTTATGTTTATTTTGGGATTAAAAAGAACCAACCCTAGGATAGACATCTAATTGGAAATCTATCAATCCTAGGATAGGCAATCTAATTTGGAATTTACCAACACTAGGATAGTCACCACACCTTAATTGTTGATTAAAAATGAATCCCATGCATGTTGTGAAGCAATATCTTCACTTAGTTTAGATAATCTTCATTTGGGCTTAAAATTGAACATCTTTTTGTTGCATTTGTGGGGTAATAGGTATATGCTCTCCCCTTTACTGGGTGATCAAAAAACCAGACTTACCCATTTTTTTTATGCATTTACTGCTTTATTACAACCTTTAGAAGGCCTGTCGTAGTGGGAAAAAGTACTCACCCTACGGGAACGACCTAAGTGGGAACAACCAAAGCCAGGTTTTCCAACCCACTATAATCAAAAATGAATTTAGGGAAAGTCTACAATTCGATGGTAGTGTGTAAAGATAACCATCCCCAAAACCTTTGATCTAAAGGTTGGGAGGTATCCTAAGGGAGTTTATCATTTTTCATGCTGAACGGAAACCTTGACTAAGAACCATAGTGTAGAAGCCAGCCGAATCAGTAGCCAGACATTGTCTCAATCACGGTGCAAGGGGAGGGAAGAATCTCCCCCCAAGACACTCACCATATAATCACCATGGACTGTTTGCTCAGGAGATTCGGTATCCACTTCCATCACCTTGAGTACGCACCTAGAAAAGACAAAAACATGGGTGCCCTCTAGGGGGTGACATGATTGTGTGAGTCGACGTGATTTTAAGATGTGGGTTGTGATTGTTACAATGACCCTTTGACTATTAAGAGTGAGTCTGCTTGAACATACATTTAATGTTTTAATTTCTATGTGTTTGCCAACTGTTTTCACACAAACTTCAACAAACTAAAAATATGGGTCAAACAAACCGATCAAAATTGCAAAATAGTGTTCAGCTTTTTAAAAAAAAAAAATTGTTCTTTGCAACGCAATCGCTCTGATAAACTGGAATCACCAGGTATCGAGTTGCATTCGCTCTGATGCACTGCATTTGAGTCATCCTGAGTTGCATTCTCTCTAATGAGCCACAACAACAAAACACTAAGTCACATTTGATAAATCAAACCGCAATTGCGTAAAACTAAGCCACATTTGAGATGTCAAACTGCAATTGCATAGTCCTGAGCCGCATT
Organism: Sequoiadendron giganteum; assembly: GCA_007115665.2. Lineage (NCBI taxonomy): Eukaryota > Viridiplantae > Streptophyta > Pinopsida > Cupressales > Cupressaceae > Sequoiadendron > Sequoiadendron giganteum. Next base: position 248,008,780 of record CM021107.1, read on the forward strand.
TGAGAAATCAAACCACAATTGTCAATTGCCGAGTTGCATTTTCTAGTATCAAATTGCATTTTCTTAATTGATTCACATTTGCAATTCCTAAAACCGCAACCGGCTGTCTATCACGCATTGGCCTCGTCAAACGACACATTCGTCATACCGCACCGCATTTGCCAATCTACAAAGCACATCAAAATCCTATAATGCATTTGCTTTAGTGCACCACATTTGAGACCTTAAATGATGCATTTTCCTGTCAATTGGGAAAACATTAATTCTATCAAAAACCAGAGGCCAAATTTTTTTCAAACATTTTTTTCCTGGCATCTTTTCCCAAAAGTCTCTGTCTAAAACCATAAAAGCACTTATCCAAGTCATCCATCTTTTCATTTTAGTCTTCATCTAGTTTGCAATCTGTCATCTTCATCTTCATAGGAAAAGTCTTAAGTCCTCAAATTTACACCTTTGGGATAGGCAAACTTTCCTTCCTTTGTCAAACCATTTGTCTCAAAAATACATTGTCATTGGACCAAGTCAAAACAAATCAATCCTAAGTCATTGTCCTTTTGGTGAGCTATTTCCAACTCATAAGTCTAGTGTGGAAGTCTCACCCTGTCATTTTATCATCTTGTCCTACAAATCAGTCCTTTGACAATCCAAATCAAGACATTTGGCTAGACTTTGAGTGGTTAGAAAACCTCTCCTAAAAATCATTCGACATAAGGCATCCCATTTTATCACTTTGCACTATCCCTTTGCATAGTCTTAGTCTCATTTCATCCACCATCATGTCTTCAAGTCACGATGACATGATTGCTAGTCAAATTGAATGCCAATTCAATAGTAAGGGTCAAGCACAACTTGCTAGGGACTTCAAAACGTTATACCTCCAATGCAAGTCCAAACGCACCTCACCCTCTAGTCCTCCATCCATCCATCCCTCTTACCAATAGTCCAATAGCCCTGGTCCTCTATCCACCTACTATCAAGGGTCTCCTAACACCATCCATGGCACTGAGTCACAACAAACTTCCATTAGTCATACCCACCCTAACTTTGACAAGGGAAACAAACCCTCCATTAATCCATTCCAAGCCTCCACATCATATCTTAGTCCTTCATCCATGTCATATCAAAATCTTCCATTCATGTCATATCCTATTCCTTCATCATATGCTAGTCTTCCATCCATTTCATATCAAAATCTTCCATTCATGTCATATCCTAGTCCTTCATCATATGCTAGTCCTCAATCCATGTCATATCAAAATCTTCCATTCATGCCATACCCTAGTCCTTCGTCATATACTAGTCCTCCACCCACACCAAATCCTAATCCTAGTCCTTCATCCATGACAAATACTTGTCATACATTCATGTCCTACTCTAGCCCATCATCTCTCAACCAAGTACAAAAATCCATGTCCTATCCTAGTCCATCAGGCACCAATCCATTTCAAGACAATCCATTTTGTCATGAAAACATATCTAGTCATGGTCTCCAAAGTCCCATCTCCTTGCATACACTTGAGGATACATGTCAAGAGGCAAGTCCAAATAACAACATTATACCATCATCGTCATGTCAAGATCAAAGTAGTCCATTCCATGACTCCATCTTTACATCCATTCAAGAAGTCCTCCTGGACAATAATGGCATACCAAATACACCTATCTTTGGTCAAAAGTCCATCCATAATCATGTCATTCAAGATGACCCTATCCTTGGTCAAGATCTTATTTCCAATCATGACATTCAAAATGCACCCATCTTTGATCAAGACACTATCTTTGATCAAGAATTCCAAAATGACCCACTCCTTGACCTCTATTCCATTTACAATAAAACGCTTGAAGATGATCCCATTCAAACTTCAAGTATTGACACTTCCAAAAGTGAGACACTTGCCTCCATGGGACACATAGATGATCTACCACTAGAACAAGAATATTCTAGCATGGACATATTTGAAAATGATCAAGCTATAGCTGAATTCAGTGGGCTCTATGACAATGACCAAGAAGATGGTTTTGACATAGACTTGGAAGCACCAACAGAATCATTGGAATCTAACATGTCAGAAAATCAGACTGAAGATATTAATCAAAAATTTGTCCAACATGTCAATAAAGCTACAACATCCTATCAATTAGGATCATCTATCTTTTTCAGAGCAGGTTTTCTTATAGAGGAAAAGATTTCAAGCATTAATTTCCCCAATAACGATGGGTTAGCATCTTGCTTCCAAAGTAACAAGTATTCCATTGCCAACAAAATTTGTCAGAACATGCAATATCAAGGCAAAGGATTAGGCCTACACGAGCAAGGAAATCTAGAACCTGTACAAGCTCAAGTACATTACAGACATCAAGGTCTTGGCTATCCATCAATCGGAAAATCAAACGATGTTAATGGTCCCTCCTTGATATTGGGGGCAACTTTATCTAATACAAATGTTAAAATGGGTATCATGAGTAGTCCTTGTCATAAGATTGTTTCCAATACCCCTCCCCCCCACACCCAAAACCATCATTCCATCATAAATAAACCTTCCATTTGGAACCAACTAAATTCTTACAAGTACAAAATAGAAAATCAAACGTCAAAGGCCATCAAATCAGACAAAAATTCAAGTGGACAAATGAAGCTAAAATGGATCCCAAAACAAAATGGATCAAGTCAAGAATCAGGCAAAGAAAAGATGCAAAATTCAAAATTCAATCAAAATGTGGAGCCATAGCACAAGAGGACTCCCACATACAATACATGTCCACCTCCATCAAAATGGCCATCAAGAAAGACATATGAAAATGTTGGCTCCAAACAACATCCTAACCCAACACCCAAAGTTTGGAGAGTAAAAACAACTACATCCAAACATCCAACCAACCCGTCCACATCCACCATCATCCATCATAATCCTAGATCATCCTTAAAGTCCAAACATCCCATGTCAAAAATTTGTCGCATTTTGGCAGCAACTCTTTACCACAAGGACTCTCATGGCACTCTATCGCGATGTGCGTATTCTAATAAGGCTAACTCTAGTATCAACAAAGATCACAATGACATCAATCAGGTGTATGCAAGCGCTATCATCCTGACAAGGCAACTACTTCAGAAAGGTCACTATTGGCATGTCATGGCACCAGTCTCTACATCGGCATCATCAAAGGCTTCAGCATAGTCAGTGGTCATATAAAGCATCAAGGCTATCCGACAAAAATGCAAAAATACAAAAAATGGAAAAAAAAAAAATCGTCCCTTGATGAAAACCTGGCAAATAGGCGTCTTGGTGACACCAAAAAAAATAAAAATATCAAAAATAGTAAAGAGAAAAATTTCGTCCAACAGTGAAAACCTGGCAAACAGGTGCTTTGGATAAGTACCATGATGAAAACCTGGCAAACAGGCATCATGTGTAGAATAAATCATCTATGTGGACCATTACACTTGGGGGCAAGTCATCTCATCTCCCATGCATTTCCCATGACATTTTCCATTCATCCATCTTGGCTCTATCATGTCCATCCATTTTCTACCTATTTTGATCTTGACAAAGACTAAGGCGCAAACACAAATCAGACTTTGGAAAAATTTTGACATGTCCATCCTTTGGTCATACACTAGTCAAAATACCATGTCATTATCTTCATAGCCTCCTTTTCACTATGAAACATCATCCTTGGAGACCATATGATAATTCTCCTAGTCCAAGTCATCAATCTTTCTTGCCTTATACCTATCACCCATCTTGGTTTCCCTTGTCAATGGTTTACAAATCCCCATCATCCCATTTTAGCCCTCACCAAGTCATTTCAGATGCAACAATATGGCACCCTAGCACATTATCCAAAACATTCCTTGGCTTTGTCCCTAGACCTGCTGCAGACTTTTATCCTCCCGTCATATCATTGTCATCTTCACGTTGTTTCGGGATGTGTCCTTCCCATGTCAAACAACATTGTCATTGTCATTGTCACCTGTCTGTTAGTATTCGACTTGGCTAGCAACAAAATCATGGTTGTCCTTGGATTCATGTGCATCGGCATCATTCACATGCATTTGTCACAATTTCCATAAAACGTCAAAAAGTCATAAAAATTGAAAAAGTCCTAAAAATTGAAAAATCTTGAGAAAATACAAAAACATCCAAATCAATGTCAAAATCCCAAAAATAGAGTCAAAGTCAATCTCTGTCTAGTCAGTCCAATCAGTCTCGTCAGTCAATCTTTTGTCCATGTTTGAACTACGTTGTCTCTGCGCATTTTCTACGTAGGCAAGATTCATCTTTGAATCCCCGAGACATTAGGTCATCCTTTTAGGTTTGTCAAAATAAACATAAGTCGTCAGTCAAATTAGACAAAGTCACCCTTAGCACAAGGCAGTCATTCGAAACGTCAACGTCAAAATTGTCAAAATCAGACAACATAAGCGAATCAATTACATAGTCAGCATCAGTCAGCTTGCCAAGACATTGGTAAAAATATCAATCTTGTCACTTTTTTATCCTCTTCAAGATGTGTCCTTCTTGGATTTGGATCTCATCAAAGTGTCATTTTCCTTTTCAGGATGTGTCCTTCCTGACCTCAAGCATCGTCAAACGTCAGAACCATCAAAACTATCAAGCTTTCAAACAATTAATCTTCGGCAAACAAACATTGGCAATGCAATTAAATGGCTGTTATTTTTTGGCTATTTTGTCTTATCTTTTTATTGACTTGTCTTTTGGTCATGTTACTAGCTACCTCAAGGATGTCCCATGGAGGATTTAGAGGTGCAATGACGTCTCATGACCTTTTTTTTTTTTTAACTATTGTCTATGGATTGTCTTGACAAAAAGACTGGGGCAAATGGGCCTCTAGTATGAGTTAGGACATTCCTTATCTGCGATTGTCTGTCTTGCAATTGAATGACCTTGCACACCTTGGTCTATGTCATACCCTGGTGTTTGTTGTCCATTTGTGTCATTTTTACCACCCAATGATGATTCAAGCAACACCTATTAGTACCTTGGCAAATATTGAAGGATTTTAACATGCATTTCATTTTCCGCACTAAACTGCATTTCCTTCTATCCTAGCATTCATCTTTTTCTCTCTGCCATTTCTTTGTCTCATCATATTCTAGTCTTCTCATCAATTTCGAGAGCACACCCATGTTCTTGGAACCCAACTGTCCTCTTGAGGGGGCATACCGCTACCTCCTCGTCATTCTTCCTCAACTTATTTTGCACTAGGGCATATTCTAGACTTGTTTTCTTTGCCATAACGCAACAAGTTGCATTATGACAAAGAGGGGCAAATGTAGACACCTAAAAATGACTTAGGCCTGCAAACAATATTTTATCACCTTTTGCCCTAGCATAATTATGACATTGTAATTATGTCCCTAACCCACATTCAACTATTAATTAAATAATTCATGATTATTTAATTAATTCATAATCTTTCGTTCTTCATGATTATTAAATAAATAAATCTTATTTATTTAATTTAATATGTCACTAATTGTCAAAGTCTTCTAGTAATTAAATAAAGTCATCAATTTATTTTATTTATCCTTATCATTAATGTCCTCCTGATTATTAAATTAATATATTTTAATATATTGATTTAATATGTCACTAATTCCTAAATCCTCTTAATTAAATAGATTTGCTAATTTATTTAATTAATTAACTACTTCTTCTAAATTAAATAATTATTTAATTATGGTATGTGACACTTTTATATTTTTAAATAAAACAAATCATTTAAAAATATCTCACATGGTTAACTAATTCTTCATTTAGTAAGTAAATTACTTATTATCTCAAAAAATCTTTATTTTGAATTAATTTAATTCAAAAGGGAAATATTCTTCTACAAATCAAGTAATTTCTAAAATTACCAATTTTCTAAAATCTTATCCTTTTGTCTTCTGATTTTTACTAATTTCATCTCAACTGTCACATTCAGTCTTGATTTAATTCATTTAATTAAATCTTATAATGAGAGTTGCCTTATTGAATCTTGACCTTTGATTCTAGGGCATTCCTCAATCTCTCATCTCGTTCGTCCATTCAAGATTACATTTTCTATAAAATGACTATCTTGATCTCATTTTTGAGAGCAATAGTTTACTTAATTTATTTTTATTATTGGCATTCACATATCACATAGGCATACTTATTATTACTTGCATAATAGAATTAACTTTCTAGTTGGCATAGTTTTATTTAAAATCCTTCAAAGGCATTTGCTAAGGCTAGACATTTTAGAGTTTGCTCACAAAGCTGAGGGCATTCATTTTCATAATAGCAAGCTTGAGGAGGTACAATGGAAATGAGCCATGGAGGAGAGAAATGGGTGAGACTATTCTAGTCTCATTCCTTTTCTTTCATATTCTCCTTTGCATTCCATTGAATGATTATTTATATTGCATGCATGTTCTAACAAAGATTTGTCTTGCAGGATTTATATTTTATATCATTACAGCAACTTGAACCGATGCCCTAATAAGAAGTGTCTCCACCTCACCAAAGCATGAACAATGGTTGCCAACTCCAAACCATTTGTGGGATATTTCAACTCGTGATCCTTGAGTTTGCAAGACTCATAGGCAATCACATGACCCTCCTACATAAGAACAGCTCCTAAACCCTCTAAGAATGCATTTGTACAAACCACAAAATCTCTAGTAGGGTTGGGTACAACTAAGATAGGTTCACTAGTCAACTTCTCCTTAAGAGTTTTAAAATCTTACTGGCACTGCTCTAATCAAATAAACTTCTTCCCTTTCCTCTGAAGGGAAGTGGTGGTATAAGCAACCCTCGAGAAACCTTGAACAAAATGTCGATAGTACCCTGCTTGCCCCATGAAACTATGAATCTTTGGAACATTCATGGTTGTAGGCCAATCAGTGATGGTCTGGATCTTTGAAGGATCCACAATGATACCTTCATTAGAAATGACATAGCCTAAGTATTTCACCTTCATCTGAAAGAACTCATACTTCGCTAGATTAGCATATAACTGATTGTCTCTCAGACACTGCATCACATGTCTCAGATGCTCTTTATGCTCCACCGTAATTTTTGAGTAGATCAAGATATCATTGAGAAACATGAGAACAAATCTATCTAGGTAGGTACAAAAAACTCCATTCATTAGACTCATGAAGACTGACGGTGCATTTGTCAACCCGAATGGCATAATGGTAAACTCATAATGTTTGTATCGAGTGCAAAATGTGGTCTTGTGTATATCAGCCTTGACGATACGCAATTGATGGTATCTCAACTTGAGATAAATTTTTGAGAATATTTAGCTCCCTTGATCTGATCAAACAGATTGTCAATTCTCAGCAAAGGGTATTGGTTCTTCACCGTCACCTTATTTAGTTATCCGTAGTCAATGCAAAAACACAAGGAACCATCCTTATTCTTTATGAATATCACTAGTGCTCGCCAAGAGGAAAAACTAGGATGAATGAACCATTTTTCTAATAACTCCTCGAACTACAAATGGAGCTCTTGCAGCTCTTGGGTCATCATTCGCTATGGAGCCTGGGAGATAGGCTCAGCTCCAAGTACCAATTCTATCCTGAAGTCGACGTCATGCTTAGGTGGCATCCCCAGAATCTTGCTAGGAAAAACATCTATGAACTCCTTAAGGAGAGGATAATCATCAAGGAATATTTCTCAACTCTCCCCTAGCTCCAAATCATTGACTGATATCACAATTAATTGACAACCCCGGTGCATACACCTTCTCAACTACGTGGAAAAAATTATCTGAAGGGAGAGGGGTCTCTGGATGCCAACAATCTCAACCTAAATACCCAAATAATCTACACATCTCACAACCTTACGACGACAATCTATCATTGCTCAGTGAGCACTTAGTCATTCCATGCCCAATACAACATAGTGTGAGCCAAGAGCTAGGATCCTGAGATCCACTGCAGTCACAAATGACCCAATTTTAAAACTACAACTCTAAACTAAGGATTCTTCTACTACCTTCAACCCGGAGGCTAATTCAACTTGCCACCTAACCCCTTGTTTCGATGCATCTAGTCTATGGTGATCAACAATAGAAGGAGAAATAAATTAATTTTAAGCACCCGAATCAAAGAGAACAAAGATATTAATGCCTCGTAACACACCTAATGCCTCCACCATGGTGCCCTAATGATCAGCTTGGTGGTTATCAACCACTACAAAAACTCTATGTGATCTACCTACATCTCCCATCATTAGCTCTGACACTGCCGATCTCTGACTAAAACCTGTAGTGTTCCTCTATGGGCATTTCCTAGAAATGTGGCCCTATTGGCTGCAAGAAAAATGACCTATGCCTCTACTAAAACCTCTGCCCCCAAATGGTGCACTGGACTGTTGAACACTACCTCGGATAGCTCTAGCCTATGTGCTCGATGCAGTCTACTCAGAACAATTGTGCTTGTTATGCCACCAATTTCATTCCTTCCTAAATTAATAACCACCGTTACCATGATGAGAGTGTGAATTCTTATGTTTAGACTAAGAGTGTTGTTTTTGATGACCCTTGGTGGGTGCTTAATGACTCCTATATGAGCCAGCTACTTGATTTTCCCCCCCACGAGAGACAAAACTGGATGGAGGTGGACTGCTTATCTGAACTCCAGTGTGGCCTCCTAATGCCAAGGTCAAGTTTTCCTCCACTAAGTGGTCCTTCTCCACGACCACCTCCGTAGTCCTCAGCTCCAAGACTCAAACTCCTTTGTTGATGTAGGAATTCAATCCCCTGATGAAATGGTGCACTACCATACCCTCATCATTACTAATCCCAATATATTGTTTGATCTCATAGAACCGGCGCTCATACTACTCTATGGACATTTCCATTTGTTTTAGTTCGTGCAACTTGTCTACATGGTGTTGTCTCTAGTGCTTTGATAGGAAACATGCTCTAAACCACTCCATGAATAACTCCCAACTCACATAACCAATGTCTAGGTGTAGTCTCTATACTTCTAATCACCACCATGTGGATGTGAATCCTTTGAGGTGCATGATGGTGCACCTATCCCTTGTATTACTATCATAAGGATGCATAGCAAAAAAACAATCTGGATCAATTAGCCAATTTTCTACCTCCAATCCTCCCCCAAAGCCATCAAAAGTGGGGGGGTGTGCTCTTAGAAGGTCCCTCATGTGGCCTTCTACCACCGCATCCTGATCTACAACTATCTCTCTATCTCTCTCTAACCACCCATTGTTCCTCATCCTACCTAGGTCCTAAATGACCAAGAATCTCCTCTTATAATTGGCAAAGCCGAGTCCCTTTTGCACCTGACTGCCTTGAGTTCCGACCACCACTACCTTGCTCACTGTCATGGGAACTCTCAAAAGGTGTACTATGATGATTCACCCTACAACCACCCCATCAGCTTCTACCTTTCCCATGACCTCGATGCCTAGGCATACTCCTACATAACAATAGAAGGGAAACACATAAGTTCCAGAGTTAAGCAAAAGGTTAACGTAATGAACTCAATTGAGCCTAGATTACCCAAATTTTGATAACCTAGCTCTAATACCAAGATGTAATGCCCCACCACACACACCCCAAAGGACAACTAAACATCTAACAATAATTGTACAACTTTATTTTTTGAATAAAATAATAACTAATATGAAATGTAATCCATCACATAACTCTAAAACTGAAAAAATGCATAGATCGCCTATAAGTCCTCTGGGGTGACATGACTACAATGTGTTGCAAAAATTCTAACTTAATACGAAAATCATAACGATCAAGACTAAACCTAAGAATTCATTTAAATCCCTTATATAAAAGAAATGGACAATAAACATACATTCATAATTACATGCATATACATACATATGTGATTACATGATAACATCCAAGATATATCTATTACACTAGTAATATGAACACACATCCAATCCAAGATTAGATGATTTTAAATATTTCCACAGATACAACACTTCATAAGTGCAATGTATGCAAAACAAATATTACAACACCATAACCATACTAAGAAAGAACAATGCATAAAAAAAGCATATTTCCTTATAACGATGGGAAGGAATCCACAAGTACAAAATATGGTACAACAAAAAGGAAAGTAGGACATAACACTAGAACTATCACCAGCATTGGAAATCTCCAGAACCACCACCACCGGTACAACTCTCCAGCATCATGAACATCAGTGGGGAACCCAATGGGTGCATAGCACATTCCACCTAGCCATGTGCACCTAAAGGTCCACACAGTGTGCTAGGAGATGACAAAAGGACCACGACCAAAAACAATCAAGTGTACAAGGTTGACATGAATCCACAATCCAAAAGGCAACAAGACCAAAAACATACAAACAATCACTTCCAGAGATACAAAACAACAAGGGGGAAACTTGAAAACATACATAGTTGCTAAAGGTAGTGTGTCATTGCATGGCACGAGTTGAGTTACCCAATACGGATCTTCCTAGGTCCCAACCCCCATCCTAGGTTACCCTAGTGACCTCAACCGATCCTTGGCCCCCATTCTTACACATGTGGAATCAACTTACCTTTCTTGAAGTCAAGGTAGTTGATTTTCCATTCCAGGCCCTCTCATCTCATCTCAAGCTTGAACGAGCGCTTGAGTCATGAGAGAGGCATCCATTATGTTTTGTTAGTGTATTTACTACCCACCCCCTAACTATTTATTAGGTTTTCACTTAATTAACTCAACTTCCACACGAGCTACCTAGGATACCACTTAAGGTTTCAAGCCCTATGAGAAGCTACACTCCCTGCTAACAACAAAACCTTAAAATCACACACAAGAAAGCTGACTTGCACAAATATGAAAATCAAATAAGAAAATGCACCAAGTGAGGCATATTCATCTCATGTAAGATCATCGTAACAAACCAACTATCAAGTACTAGGCTAAAATCCATAAAAATGAGTACAAAATTCAACAACATAAGAATTCCTTTCCCCACCTCTGGAAGCCTAAAAATTCAATTACCCATAAACTCCCAACAGAGGGTACCTTAAAACATTACATAATCCAAAATAAACTCAATCATGAAATCAACATAAAATATCCCTGATTTAAAATTAATACAAGAGGAAGACACCACATCATGAAACCATTAATAAATAATCTTCTAATCAATCAATACATTCAAAGTAATAATTTTGAAGAACATTTTAAGTCATCACTAAAATTTTACTCTATTCCAAAATCATATCATTATAAATGATATTTATAAACTACAATAAAAAAATTGTTTCATTTCTATCAAATTCAATTTCTATCACCAAAAAACTTTTAATTATACCTCCACCTATATGATTGACTTCAAGTAAATTAGTGCATACAATCTCTTCATTTCAAAACTAATTGTAGAGAAGATTATATAAACACATTCAATATGTTGAACCTTTTAGAAAATTTTAAAATAATCAAGTACATTTAAATTACTACATCCAATATAAAAATCGTTTAATTTAAGTAACTCTCTATAACCATCAATCACACTTTTTTACACAGCAATAAACTCCTTAATTGAAACATAATACATATTTATATTTATATACATATATATGTATATGCATATATATAAATATATATATACTATTTTAATGTAGCATATGTTGTGGTTCCAATAAGCAGATCAAACCATATTCTCATGTTTGTCTAGCTAATTGAGTTTCACAACTTATTTCAGGTGCAAGTTTAAGAGATAACAGTTTTTGGCATGCCCGATGGGATAGAGAATTGATAGTGTTTGTCCCTTCTATACTATGAATTTCTGTTGTTTGGTGTGTACAGTAGTACTTTCTACCTTTGGAGGCAAGTTTTTTAACATACTTGGCGACTCCAAGCCCAAAGTAATTGGTTTCAACAGTCTCAGTGTTGGTTTCATGGTAGTATGTCTTACCATTCACCATTTCACAAAAGTGTTATCTATACACCTTCTTATATGCCATATCAAAGTATTCATGCTATTGATTTCACAGAATATTACCAGCAAAACAAATTTTCTAATGAGTCTCAACATTTTGATAATGTGAACATGGAGGATATGTCCTTGCATTTCCAAGAATAGTTTGATGAAATCAATAAGTAGTAGGAATAGCTTGCTTATCAAGGTTGTATTCATCCGTAGGAAGTAGACTCATCTACTACCTTTCCAAATCCTTTCTTTGAGGAAGGGCTTCACTTTTCAAGGTTCAATATTCCAAGCTTTGAACAGAATGAACTTTCTATTGAAAAGAAAGTAGAAGAAGAGTAGCCCATTGATCCAGACAACTTACTCCTCTAGGAAAATATTAGAGAGGTAAATCTTTTACATTTAGCTATTAGTGTTATTAATTGCAGCAATAAAGGATTGAACAACAAGAAAACATCAGACATGTTGTGGTGAGTTGTTGATTGATGATCATAAGAAAGAAAATGGAACCTTAGACCATGAAGAATAACATAAAACTGAATTTGGCATCATTGTCCAGGATATGTGTTTTTCTATCTTCGAGCAAGTTATGGATGAAAAAGATAATTTTGAGATTTTTGAAGAAGTATGTGCAGATATAGTGGAACAGTTTTGTTCAAAATTGGATAATGAAGGACAAGACCTACTAGAAGAAGTTGATAATCATGTTGGATTAGAACAGTAGGTTCATAAGCTTGAACAGGTACTATATCAAGTGCAAGAACATGATCTTGATCGAGAGGAGTTCATTCTCTCAGATCAAGAGGTTTCTCATGAACTTGATTTGCAAAGTCTTAGCTAGTTGGAAAAGCTTCCTTTTTGTTGTACAATAGAACTTGAAGTTGATTTATCAAATGAAATTTTTTTTTAAGAGGCTTCTTTATTTTTTGAGTTTCTACCTTCCTTCATCGAAGAAGAAAATCCTGAGTTGGAATGTATTTTGAATGATAATGAAGATCTTGAACTTGTACCAGTTGTTTCCAAAATCCTTCCAAGAGCTAACAGCTTTGAAGATTTGGTAGCAACCTTAGTGGAAGAGGATTTTTCATTGACCATGGAGGAAGAATCAGCATGGAAAGGTATTATGCAAGGTGAAGGTAATGTTGTGTTCTCTAAGAATTCAGTTTTTTTTCTCCCTAATTCAAACTTAGTCATGAAGCAACAAGAAAGAGAAGTAGTCAGCAATTGGAGTTGTAGTTTTTTACATTCAAGAGGCTATCCTATCAGATATTTAGCTAGTTTGGAGGCCACTAAAGTACAAGAGGTCATGCTTGCACCTAAGTATGATGATGCAATTGAAGGAAAAGCTGATTTTGGAGTTGTAGCTGAAAATATCAAATTCAGTTCACTTTTCTAGTCTAAGACAACAATAGGCATCGTCAAAATCAAGTTGCCAGTGAGTTTATTTACATCTTTCATGAAACATTGTAATAGTTTATTGAATATCTACATGTGTTTCATGTTCTTTTGACAATACATACTTGTGTAATGCATCATTTGTTGATTAGAAAGGGGTGTTATTTTGCAAATCCAGTTAGTGGTTTTGTTTGACAAGCTTCTTTGCTGACTGGTTTAGGTTAGAATAGGTCTAGTTGCAATTTTCATTTCCCTAAGTGTTTTTTAGCACAGTTAGGTAGTTTCCCTTTTGCATTTTTGTTGTTTGAATAAGTTTCATACTATCAAATCTGAGTTATATAGGTTAATAGTTTGTTTCCTAAGTTATGAGCCTAGTTTTTGAGTGACTATGTGCCCAATGGACAAGCCTGGGCAATTGGTTAGGATGTTTAGCAAGAAAACATGCAGCAGATGTTGCCAAAAAATTTACCAGATTTTCACTTATAGCTCAATCAAGTAGAGCTTATTGCTTTGAATTGATAGAAGAAAAGGTACATTTATTAAATATTTCCTATTTTACATTCAAGTGCATAAATGAAATAATTCAAAATATTACATTTATAAATTACTACATTCACACAAGTGCATGTAACATAAGAAGGATTTACACAATTTTTTTCTAAACAAAGAAGTAATCTTTATTGAATGTAAAAATGTACATTGTATCACATGTCGTGAGACTAACTTTACTTATTCAATGCAAATGAAGAAAAGTATATACATCAATAAGTAAATAAATATAAATGTGCATATAAGGAGAGAGACCAGTCATTACCTGAGAATGACTCATTCAAGGTGTGTTTTCTTGCACTGCTACTACCCTGAGCTGCTTGTGTCCCTCCTAGCTCTGCATTGCTCCTAGTTCCTGCATTTGGAAATAACAATGATGTTAGAGCAATTCTCTAAGAAATTAAATATCTCAAACATTATATGAACATACACCTATAAATATGTAAATTGATCTCTAAATTCATTAAACAAACATGCAAACCTTGGACGTCCTAGAGAACAATGAAGTCATCAAACACATCCAAAATATGCATTTATTTTTCTAACTTGTTTGCTTCATGTGCAAATATAGGAAAAATTATGTTTCTATTTTAATTCATCTAATTATACCACGTGGCATAAATTTGGCTCCCACAATGGTTGAGCCCACCATGCTACTTTGTTATGTTTTACAAAAGCATTGAAAAAAGGTTCATCTCTTTATGGTTTGCTTGAACAAGCACACATCAATTATGGTGGTGAGTGTTATCACTGTCAAAAGTGATATATACTTGCCCAATGTAAATCACAAAGGATGAGTTTAAATCATGTGACAAAGCAGATGTAATTTACTATTATGTGCAAGTACAACACTAACATGTTTATCTGATCAGTCGTCATGCTCATTAAGGAAATAAAAATAGCTTCAACAATTATTGCCTCTAATAAGAAAGGATTCCCCATCACTACACAGGTCAATGCCATGCATTGTCAAGTTGTCAAGAGATGGAAATGACCTTTATGTCACTAGGTTTTGATGACTACCTTGAAAAAGGGGTGAAGGATATGATAGTCTTAGGGAATTTTGTAAGTAGACCAAGCACATAAAGATGGAGTTCTAATAGATTCACAATCAATTAGGAAAAGGTAGTGGCTCTAAAATCTTTGGGGTCATGAAATTAGCCAAGTATGGAGGGTAATTATATAGTCTAATCAAAAGGTAAGAGACAGAATCAAGGATCTTGAACAGTCATCATGATTGATTAAAAGAGTAGCCACCTTTGACTATCAGGGATTGTGTCCCACCATAGATGCATGATAAGGTGATTATGCTAATATTTTAATGTCTTAGGAGGGAGTTGCCAAGATATAAGGAAAAATATAGAAATGTAGTGATGAAGAGTAGTCCAGTCCAATGCTGGCAAAATAAAATCATAAAAGAGGAATCATGTCAACAGTCAAGTCAAAATGAACGTGATAAGTTCATTCAAGGAAATCACAACATAGTGTACCTGTACATGACACTCTTTTTATTACTAAAATGTCATTAAGGTTTTGTAGGTCATGAATGGTAGTTAATGTTAATATCCAAGCCCATATGATTGTGAGGATCAGGCTACTGAGTCACCTTAAGTTCGAAATGAGATCAAGTGATTACCTGTAGCATGTCATGAATAAAGGACAGTTCCTCAAGGATTATAGAAGAGACCTTGGATGGTGGTTTTCATTCACAAGTAACAAAAATATTGCATAATAGTCTTGAAGACAAAGAAAATGATGATGGACTTTTTCCTTAATCAGAAAACTATAGTTGAGAGCATCATGACAAGAGGTTATAAAGAAGATTCAAACCATTATCAAAGACATCAAAATCATATAAACAAACCATGATTATTGTCACTTAATTTAAAGGGGTCTTCCATCAAGGATAGGGACCATCTACAATCATCTGACAGTGACATTGATTTGTCAAGAATTTGATGACAACTTAGTAAGAGAATAGCAATGAAGGCTCAACATAGTGAAACGTACACAGAAATGAAAATAAACAAAACCCTCGAAAGTTCTTGAGAGGAGGTGCGCATAAATATTACTTTATTAACCATTATGGAATAGCATGGCTCGAGATGAGCACTTTATTTTTCAAAAAATTATGAATTTAATTGAGGTTGTGGTTTTTCTTCTTTATTTCCTATAGAAAAATGCAAAAAAAAAAACATGGCATAGAAATTCCAAGAAAAATAGCATGGAATCTATAGGGAAATCCATGGCGGCCATTAAAGATATAAAAGAAGCTTGAATAAAAATTACTAAGAGTTCAAAAGGGAAAGCCCTCAATTTCTAATCCCACGGCCTGTGAGTAAATGGAAGTTTTTTCTTTCCACAAACCCTAGGTTTGTTCCATCAAAAAATGCATTGAATCTTCCATGGAAACTAGAAATTGATTGAGCTCTTTTTCTCAGCAAAAGTCACAAAAATAGTCGATAATTTTGAATAATGGCTTACCTGGAGGTTTCCCTGTCAGCCTTTCATGGCTTTATGCCTCTACAACTGCATTTTCTTCCTCAAAAATCCCTTGGTGAATCTCTGAAGCCCTCATGGTTGGTGGCACTATTTTCCTTTGTGGGCTCATTGTGAATAAAATGCAAAAAAACAAGTATGTCTCGAAGCTATTTTAGGGCTTTTTACCCTAAATCTTATGGTCGATAAAATATTGGTGTTTTTTCCTATCTTTTAAATTAAATGTATATAAAGGTTATTGAGTTGTGGGCTAGGGATCATGTTTATGCCTTAGAGCCAAAGAAGGCTTGCTTCAGATGACTCTTAATTCTTCATAGACTACCTTACAAAGTTGATGCTGCTGACATTCAAAGTCTTTAAGACTTTATGGATCCTTGTTTTGACTTCTTTATGGCTGGATCAAGGGCCTTATGTAAGATTTTGTAGCCTTTTGAAATTGTGAACATTGAGTTGTAGTGATATTTTATAAATCACTAGAGGCTTAAATTTTTCTTTTAAATGCAAAATTTAAGGATAGAATTTTTCAACATATGAGGAGAAAGAGATATGGTTGAATTTATGAACTTTGCAAGTATCTATGGAGGTCAATGGAGGTTTGCAAACATATGGAGTGAATTTAGGCATGTTTACTCAACTTGGAGCATTTTTGGGGTGTTTTTATGCTTTGACATGGTCAAGTTTGACCTTTTCAACCTTTTGGATCCTTTTTGAAGAGGATTTGCATGTTGGATTTTAGGATTTATTGTTGCATCTGACCCATGGAGGTTCTAGGTCCTTCTTTGATGGATCTTGTTGAGATTTGGATATAGTCACTTGTGTGACTCATTTGTAAATAGTTCTTCTTATGTAAATTTTGGAGATAGAAACTTTTATAGTCCTTTGAGAGTTTGAGCATGCTTTGTAACTCAATATTTTGGGATATGATATAGAGATAATACCTTGGATACCATTGATTATGTTGTGTTTCCTTTTCATTATTGTAGTATTGTTCATAATCAAGTGATTGATCAAACTATAGTGAGGTATTTTAATCTCCTTGTGGTTTTGTCTCATGTTTTCATGCCATTTATGTAGAGTATACTTATGCAAGTTATAGGTTATGTTTAAATTGCATTTGTCCTTTAAACTGTGAAAATATTATTTTCCTTTTTCGAAGATAGTGCACTCAAACTTTCCTATGAAACATTGATGTATAAACTTATATAAATGAATTGTGCAGTTTAGATGTCATCATCAATATTCAAGTGTCTGAAAATCTAGAATTTCATAGTCCTAGTCAATTAGGTGTATCACCCTATACTTTCATTTTCAGCATTTCCTTTTCAAGCATTCCTTCTCCCTTTTCCTTTAAAAAATCACTAGATATAGGTGATAACCAGCTGGGAAGCCAGCCTATCTAGAGGTTCATTCTAACTTTGGGTGACCCACAACCTGAGAATATTCCCATTTTTCTCTAGCTAACTGAGTTTCACAACTTAGTTCAGGTGCAAGTTTAAGAGATAATAATAATTTCTCACCCATTTGTGAATGTCATTGAACAAACTTGGCCAATAATTGTACACATCTAAAAATGGTCATGGTTAATCAATCTGTTAATTAATTAAATATAAATTATTTAATTAATATTCTTAAGTCATCTACATATAAATAAATTTAATTATTTATTTATATTGTTCATTTTTCCAATTCTTCTAGTTTAATTAAATAAATAAGTTTATTTAATTAATTCTATTTTCCTCTTAATTAATTAAATAGATTTCACAATTTATTTATATTAATTATCACAAGTTTAAATTCTAAATTTAAATGATATTCTTCATTTCACATTTAATGAAATATTTTCAATATTTAATTAAAACACTTTCTGAAATTCTTCACTCTTCTCACATAATTAAATATTTTCAATATTTAATTAAAAGCTTTTCATTTCCCACACATAATTAAATATTACCTATTTTTAATTATGGACACATCTTTCATTTGTCTCTTCATTTTCCATCTATCTCTTAAACTTCCATCTTCTTTTCAGATTCTCGATCTCTCACCATTCATTTTAACAGGTTTGAACTCAACTGTTGATCCTAGCTAATGGGATTCTTGCCTTCAAAAATCTATAAATACAACCCTCTTGTGAGTTGAAAAGGACCTCGAATCTTAGATTTCATACACAGTTATTATAGTTACATTTTAGTATCTTAGCATTTCAATTTCATAGCTTAATCTTTTAGTCATGCATATGCACTTTCATTAAATCTCATTCTCTTAAGTGATCATTTCAACAAATTTGTTGGTTGCACAACTGAGATCCAGCATCTTTAATCAAATTCCTGAGAGATAGAGGACAATGGGATGAATTTGAAGAAGTTGATGTTTTAGATTTTGTGTTTATGCTTTCTAGATTAGTTTTCTTTAATATAATGTTTCCTTGGTGTGTTAATTTGTTATTTAATTAGTCCACATTCTCTAACACACAATAATAACCAGCCCTCATGATCTTTCCAAAAATAGTCCTTGTAGAAAAATGGTCACCTAAAGAGCCATCATGGAATTCATTTAGCATTCTTCTAACCTAGTATGCCACTATGCATCTTAATAGGATTCCATTGAAATTCTTTGTGAAGAGTATGTCGTCCACTATGACATAGGGAATGGACTGTAATCTAAAATGTCTTTTTTTGGTCCTTATCTAGACTTAGAGGGTATCTACCTTCCTATAAAAAGGTATTCATATCATGCATCCAGCTACCTTGTATTTTGCATTTGGTGTTTGTTATTCTTGTAGCACAAGGGCAGCCTCTATATGAGTCTCAAATGTTGAGACAAGTTGCTCACACAACCCTTTTCCTCTCACTAGCTTGGTGATTTTGATATTAACTTCATACTCCATCACCTTGGTGATCCATCTAGCCCTTTTTTTATTGATATCTCGGCTTAGTAGGAACTCTTTAATTTTGGCATGGGGCACCATTAGTCGTATCCTGTTATTAGACAACATATGTCTGAATTTTTGCAATTCTCTAATAGTAGCAAGAGCTTGATTTTAAATGTAGCTATACTTGGCCTCATAATCTTTGAGCCCTTCACTAAAGAAAGCAATGGGTTGCTCTAGAATTTTTTTATTTAGATAGGTTACGATAGCTAATATACTCGATTTACCTCCAAAGGTATAAAGAATGAAATCATTGTCATGGTTAGGACTGACAAGGGTAGGAGCTTGAGAAATTTCTTGTTTGATAGCCTCAAAACTATCTTTACCTTCTTTGGTCCACTCGAAGACCATATTTTTCTTAAGCATAGAACTGAGAGACTTTACCAAAGCAACAAGGTTTTAAATGAACCTCCTCATAAAGTTAATTGTGCCTCAAAAACTCTATAAGTATTTCTTGTGACTAGGAAGTGGGATGACCAAGATAGATTTTACTCTTGCGCGATAAATAACCAAGCCATCCTTTGAAATAATGTGCCCAAGAAGCTTGTCTTGATCAATAGTGAAGGCACATTTATTTAGATTTAGGGAAATACCATATTCCCTACATTTTTAAAATATTTGCTCAAGGTGACTAAAATGGTCTTTTGCATGTTTTGAAAACACTATGATATCATCCAAGTAGACCAAAACAAACTATCTAAATACACCTTGAAACGTCATATCCATGGCTCTCTAAAAAGTGTCACCTGCATTGATTAGACCAAAAGGCATTTTACAATAAGCATAGGTGCCCCACTTTGTAGTAAATGTTGTCTTATGCTGATCAAATTCTTGGACCATAATTTTCTTGTAGTCTGAGTAACTATCCAAGAAATAAAACCTTTCTCACCCACTGACTCTTTGTAAAATCTACTCCATGGAGGGGGAGGGGATAATGATCCTTTAGGGATGCTTTATTTAGATCCCTAAAATCTACACAAAGTCTTATTTCTCCATTCTTGTCTGGCAAGAACAATATTTGCAACCCATGAAGAATTATTTATGGAAAAATGATTCTAGCCTCAATCAATTTGGCCAACTCCTTTCTCATCAAAGGTTCAATCTTAGGATTTATAGGCCTTTATTTTTCCTTACAGGTTTGGCATTAGGATCTAATTCAATACTATGTTGGGAAAGGCCTGGGTCAAATCCCTTTAATTCTTCATAGGTCCAAAGAACTACATCATTGTATCTATTGTAGAGATCTATGAAAAAATCATGTTTAGTGGTAGAGCATACCTTTCCCAAGTTTAGAGACTTTCCCTCTTAAATTTCTATTGGTTTGAAGTCGCCCTTCTTTGCAGCTAAGTTCATCCTTTTCTTCTTTAATTGATCATCAAGGTTGAAACTACCTTCAAGGGTGACAAGACCATTAGGTAGCTCGATGCTACTCAGCTGCGCAATCTAATGACCATACTGATTTTGCAACTTAGACTGATTTATTTTAGAAAAAAATTCCTCATCTTGTAGAAAATTCACTATTTTTTGGTAATTGTCAAAGACTTGTCAATTTTCTTGATTATCTAGAATAGTAGGGCTCACCACAAGTCCAATATGATACTCCTTTTTATTTGCAATATGTGTCAGTATGTCAAATTGAGCACCAACTACTACAAGTATATCAACATGTTTATTTTGATTTCTCATAATTGTTTGGATGTTAAAACCTTCAAAGCCCTCAATTAAATCCCAAACCCTATGCTTGTAGGATTTGAGAAAATTGTTCTTGGTTGAACTTTGAGTTCTAACTTGATGGACAACCAGTTCACAGTCACCAAAAACTTATAACATTTTGATGTTCCTTTTTTGTGCAAGCTAGAAATCTTGGATGAGTGCTTCATACTCAACCACATTATTAGTGCAACTAAATTGAAGGTTGAAAGAGAAATAAATTTTATCCATACTTGGAGATACTAACATTCTACCAGCACTAGCAACATTTACATTTCTAGAACCATCAAAAAACATCTACCACAATCCCCCAAAATCCTCATGAGTTTTTATGAGGTTGGGGATAGGATAATTCTCTTCCTGAATGCAATAGGTACCAATACCAGTCTCCTCTACCTCAGCAATAACAATTGGATCAAAATGTAAACAATTTCCCCATTCATCCAACAAAAAATTAGGTACCTCATCTATATGATTTGTAGGCTCATAAACATAACACTCTTCCTTTCGATCATGCAATGTATAAATCATGTTTATTGGAATAGGAGTCTAAGGCTAAATATGATATTTTGTTATGGGCTCAGATTTGATGGTTTCTTTAGTGTCATATCTAGTTCTAAATAGCATGTGATACCAATTAGAAAACAAGTACCCACCTATCTTAGTAGTGAAATCTCTAGATAAGAAAATGAAAAAATGAGCAAGGAGGTCTATGACTGAAATTTCTTACAACACATTGTTGTATGTTGTGGTTATGTTGCTGATATGTGGTTTTCATTGATGTCAACACTATTAGCATTGAATCAACTTAAGGTTTTATATGTCAAGGAGATTGAGAAAATTATAAAAAATATATAGTACAGGAAGCAAATGCAGTTGAGAAGGTAAGAATACTGTTAAGCTTTGTGTGTTGAAGATCTAAAGGTACGCTTCAAAGGGTTTGTTGTTGAAGCTCTCTAATATCTTGTTTGAAAGTTTCAGAGGTTCGCATGAAGATTTGTGGAAGTTATGAAGATGTGTGTGCCTATAGTTACTTAGTTTCTATAGATGGTTTTCTTGGTTGAAGCAAATGAAATTATGGTAATTTCATGTATTGCACATGTACCTGTGATGTTCATGGATGAGTCTAGATCATTCTCTATCCTTGTTGTACATTTGTATTGATTGAAGTGTTCATGATCGAAGATTCTTCCAATGTGTGCCTGAGTTTTCATGTTCTTGGCTGACATGATGATGTTAGCATGTTGCGGATCCATGAGGATTAATATTTTTTTTTTCATGTTTGGAGTTGTTCCGTTGGGTCCTCACTATGTTGTGACCGACTTGTGTTGGTGTGCATTTTAATTTATTCATGTATCAAGGCCGACAATTGTAATTCATTCTTTATTTGAGGTCGACTGAATAGTGGTTGTAAATCTGTGTAGTGGATATATATTATATATATATATGAAATTTTTTTCCTCATTTAGAGAGAAGTTCTCAAGTGTACAAGTTATTTACAAGTGCGAATAAAGGTCAAATCATTTAGAGTAGAGTGTGGAAGATTTTGAGTAGAGGGTGGAAGAGTTTGAAGAATTTTTTGTATGCCTAACTAGAACTATAATCAGGCTTTTGTAGAAGCTAATTTCTCAGTTCAGCTTCATCAGATGAATTTAATCTGATTACTATATGTAAGGCAATGAGCTTGAATGCAAGTGCATTCCCATTTTATTCTTCATTATACTTCTGAAAGGGTATAATCTTGTAGACTAACATCCACCATGGTTTTTCCCCTGATAGGGTTTCCACATATAAAATCTTGGTGTTCATGTGTCTCTGATGTGTTGTTGATTAATGCTTGCACTTTTAATTTTTAGATCTATGATATAACATTGATTAATGTTGTATAAGTTTAATTTTGGTAGCAACGGATTCACCCCCCCCCCCCACCTCTCAGTTATCTATCCTTGTTTTTCCAACAATTGGTATTAGAGCTAGTTCCTCTGAAAGAAGCTTAACAACTTGAGGTGATCTGAGATGGCATCATTCAAAAAGGATAGTCCTATATTCGATGGTACAAACTACTCTCTGTGGAAATTTAGGATGGGATGTCATTTAAGGTGCATTAGTGAACATTTCTAGTAGATGACACAAATTTCATATACTATTCCTCAGAATGGTCCCTCCTCTGAAGATGAGATCAAGCAAGCATAAATTAATAATAGGGCAGTAGAAACACTAGTGAGTACTTTGACAGATTAAGAGATGACAAATGTGATGGGATTGAAGACTGCATACCATATTTAGGAAAATTTTGAAACATTGTATGAAGGAGATGCACTAGTGAAAAGTGCTAAGCTACAAAGTCTAAAAGGAAAATGGGAGAGCTTGAAGATGAGTGAATATGAGAACATCTTTTCCTTCTCACATAAGATAAATGAATTGGTGATTTAAATTAGATGTGTCAGTGCAACCTTGGATGATAATGAAATTATGGCTAAGATACTTCGATCTGTGCCCCCTCCTTACAAGACAAAATCTCATGCTATTGAAGAACTCTGGACACTGACAAATATTTTAAAAGATATGTTGAATGGAAAACTTGTTGTATTTGAATTGAGTGAATTCGATGAGTCTACTCCTAAGATTGAATCTGCTTTTAGGGCTATTGTATATAGGAAAAGCAACCAGAGATATGATTCAGGAGAAATTTCCAAGAGAACATTCAAGTATGAAGATGAGATGAAGTGAATTGAAGATGAAGAAAAGGAATTGGAAGAACTAGAAGCATTGATTGTGAAAAGAGAATCAAGAGGTCATGGTAAGTACAAAGGAAAGTTACCTATTAAATTTTTTTCTTGCAGTAAGATAGGTCATTTTGCATCTAGATTTCTTGAAAGAGTTTCAAAGTATAAACTTGGGAACACTAGATTTCAAAGAAAGTGCTATTATGTTGAAGAAGGTGTAATTGATGAAGAATCTGATAAAGAAACTAGAAATGAAGATGAATGGGTATTTATTGATATCAAATAAAATAGTCTGGTGTCCACTAAATCTACTAGTAATGTGAATGTTGAGAAAGCTCTTGCAACCAAAGTTGAAGAGAAAGATGAGTGGGTGATTGACAGCGGATCCTCACTTCATATGACTGGTGATAAAAGAAAATTTGTAAGCTTGGAAAACTATGATGGTGGTGTTGTGAGGTTTGGAGACAACACTTTTGGTGTGTGATTCATGGCAGAGGCACTATTTCTTTTGGTGGTAAGCATAATACTAATGATGTTCTTTATGTAGAAGGCTTGAAGCATAAATTATTGAGTGTTGGACAAATGGTAGAAAAAGGTTACAATTTGCAGTTCAAGAATGGAAAGTGCGGAATATTGGGAAGTTCGGGAAATCTGATTGCTTCAGAAAGAAGACAAAAGGTAATAACTTTCAATTGAGTGCTTCTAGTGAAATTTGTTTGATTTCTCCAAATTTCATGTGAGATGGTTATGGAATAGGAGGTTTTGTCATGTGAACTTTGATAACATTGTCAAGATAAGCTCTACTCAAGCAGTTAGAGATCTACCTAAGTTAGTGAAGCCTACTAATACTATGTGCAAGGAATGTCAGATGGGAAATAAAACAAGAAAATATTTCTAGAGAAAACAGTATAGTTCTAATGGAGTACTGGATCTGATACATACTGATCTATGTGGTCCTTCTAGAATCAGAAGCCTACAAGGTGAAAGGTATTTTATGTTGCTCATTGATGATTATTCTAGAATGATATGGGTCACTTTCTTGAGAGAAAAACATGAAGCATTAGAAAAGTTTTAAATTTTTTAAGCTATGGCAGAGAATGAGACAGGTCAAAGGATCAAATGTCTAAGGTTAGACAAAGGTGGTGAATTTACTTCATGAGAATTAAATTATTTTTGTGAAGAACATGAAATCCAAAGGCTATTATCTGCTCCTCAGACCCCTCAACGGAATGGAGTTGTTAAAAGAAAGAACAAAACCATTCTAGACACTGCTAGAACCATGATGTTGGAATAAAATGTTCCTCATTTATACTAGAGAGAAGTTGTAAGTACTACTATGTACACCATTAACAAGGTGAATGTCAATAGTAATTCTGGTAAGACACCTTTTGAGCTATGGTTCGGTTATAATCCTATTGTCAAGTATTTCAAAATCTTTGGAAGAAAATGCTACATCAAGAGAGATGATTATATAGGTAAGTTTGATGCTAGAAGTGATGAAGGAATATTTTTAGGATACTCTACTAAAATCAAAGCTTATCAGTGCTTTAATAAAAGGCTAAAGAAAATGGTTGAAAGTGCAAATGTCAAGGTTGATGAAGACATTGGTAAATCATCTAGATCTAGTGGCTATGATTCAAATGATCAACATGATGGTACTAACAATGAAAGTAATGTTTAGACACAGAATCAACTTCAAATTGTTTTGGTGAACCAAGGGAATGAAGAAGTAGAAAATAGAAAAAGTGCAAAAGAAAGAACATAAGAATAGGAGGTAAGAGAAAATCTCTAAACTCCTAAGTATGTAAGATGAAATCATTCTAATAGTTAGATCATAGGAGACAAGAGCAAAGGTGTGCAAACTAGAAGAAGAATTCTGGAAGAATATTGTCTAATCTCTAAAGATGAGCCTATAAATATTAGTGAAGAATGTAAGGATGAACATTGGATTGAAGCTATGAAAGTATAATTGATGCAAATACAAAAAAATGATACATGGGATCTTGTTCCTAGACCTCAGAACAAAAATGTGATTGGAACCAAGTGGGTGTTCTAGAATAAGCTGAATGAACAAGGTGATGTGGTCAAAAACAAAGCAAGATTGGTTTACAAAGGATACTCACAGATGGAAGGTATTTATTTGGAATAAATTTTTTCTCTTGTTGCTAGAATTGAAGCTGTTAGATTACTTATTTCTTGTGTTACTTTCAAGAATTACAAATTTTATCATATGGATGTAAAGTCAGCATTTCTAAATGGTGAACTAGAAGAAGAATTTTATGTTGAACAACCAGATGAATTTTAGTTGAATGATGAAAAGGACATGGTATGTCGATTGAAGAAAGCTCTTTATAGACTAAAGAAGCCTCCTAGAGCTTGGTATACTAGATTGGATAAATACTTGTTGAAACTTGGATTTAATAAAGGTATTGTTGATAGCAATCTATATTTCAAGCTGGATCGGAGCAAAGAACTAATCATTGAAGTCTTTGTTGATGATATTATTTTTGAAGGTGATGATGATTTGTGTATGAACTTTGCTAATGAAATTAAAAGTGAATTTGATATGTCAATGATAGGAGAGCTGAAATTCTTTTTAGGATTGCAAATTAATCAGTTAGATGATGGAATCTTTGTATCTCAGTCTAAGTATGTGAAAGAGTTACTATACAAGTTTAGCATGGAAGATTCAAAACCAGTTGGTACACCTATTGTGAATGGATGCAAACTTACATAGAAAGATGATTCTCATAAATCAAATCAAACAAGATACAGGTCAATGATTGGTGGATTACTGTATTTGACTCAGACTAGGCCAGATATAATGAATGTTGTGTGCATGGTTTCTAGATTTCAAGCTGATCCTAAAGAGTCCCATGTGACTACTGTAAAAATAATATTCAGATATCTGAAAGGAAAAATTGATCTTGGTCTTTGGTATCCTAAGGATGATGATCTTACTCTAAATGTTTTTACTGATGTTGATTGGGTAGGACATGTAGATGACTGGAAGAGTACCAGTGGTGGTGCATTCTTCTTGAGTAAGAAGCTGGTATCTTGGTTAAGAAAAAAACATAACTCGGTTTCATTATCTACTGTTGAGGTAGAGTACATTGATGTTGCAAACAGTTGTACCCAAGTATTGTGGATGAAGCAAATGTTGAGAGATGACAGAATTGAATATGAAGAACCTATTGCCATATTTTGTGACAATTCAAGGGCCATTAACATTTCTAAGAATCCAGTGTTGCATTAAAAGACAAAGCATATATCCATCAAGTATCACTTCTTGAGAGATAAATTAAGTGACAAAGAAGTTAGATTAGAGTACATACCTACCAAAGAGAAAATTTCAAATATCTTTACCAAGTCATTGCCTAAGGATAATTTTGAGTACCTCAAAGGCAATTTAGGGGTGATTTCCCCTCTTGATCAGAACTAAGATGTAGGTATTTGCATCAGTCCATGAATTCATAGCCATATCTCATTATGGATTGATGTTGTGGTGGCTTCTACTCGGGGGGAGTAGTCAAATGATTCAAATTTGTGATCAATTAATGTATACCTTTACCATTGATGTCAAAGGGGGAGAGAAACAATGTGAAAAATGTGGGAAAGAAAATCAATAAAGGAAACAAGAAAGAGTGCACAATCTCAGGGGGAGATTGTTGAAGAAGATTTAGTTGGGTTGATGGTATTATTTTTCACATCATGTGTTGCCATCAATGTCAAAGGGGGAGATTGTTAGATGTTTTGGTTATGTTGCTGATATGTGGTTTTCATTGATGTCAACACTATTAGCATTGAATCTTCTTAAGGCTATATATGTCGAGGAGATTGAGAAAATTGTAAAAAATATAGTACAAGCAGCCAGTGGAGCTGATAAGTTCAAAATGTTGTAAAGCTCTATGTGTTGAAGATCTAAAGGTGTGCTTCAAAGGGTTTGTTTCTGAAGCTTTCTAGCATGTTTTTTGAAATTTTTAGAGGTTCACATAAATATTTGTGGAAGTTATGAAGATATGTGTGCCTATCGTTACTCAATTTCTGTAGATGGTGTTCTTGGTTGAAGCGGATGAAATTTTGGTAATTCCATGTATTGTGCATGTACCTGTGACATTCATGGATGATTCTAGATCATTCTCTATCCTTGTTGTACATCTGTGTTGATTCAAGTGTTCGTGATCTGAGATTCTTCTGATGTGTGTCTGAGTTTTCATGTTCTTGGCCAACATGATGATGTTAGCATGTTGTGGATCCATGAGGTTTAAAATTTTATTGTTTGGCATGTTTGGATGTGTTTGTTTGGGTCCTCACTATGTTTTGAATTACTTGTGTTGGTGTGCATTGTAATTATTCATGTATCAGGGCCGACAGTTGTAATTCATTCTTTATTTGTGGTCGATTGAATAGTGGTTGTAAATCCATATAGCAGATATATATATATATGAGATTATTTTCCTCATTTAGAGATAGATGCTCAAGTTTACAAGTGATGTACAAGTGAGAATAAAGCTCAAATCATTTAGATCAGAGTGTGGAAGAGTTTGAGCAGAGAGTGGAAGATTTTGAAGAAGTTTTTGTGCGCCTAACTAGAACTGTAATCAGGCTTTTGTAGAAGCTAATTTCTCAGTTCAACTTCATCAAATGGATTTAATCTTATTACTATATGTAAGGTAATGAGCCTTCCCTTTGATTAGTATGCTCTAGGTAGTGCACCTGAATGCAATTACATTCCCTTTTTATTCTTCATTATACTTCTAACAGGGTATGATCTTGTGGATTGACATCCACCATAGTTTTTCCCCTAACAGGGTTTCCACATATAAAATATTGGTGTTCATGTGTCTCTGATGTGTTGTTCATTAATGATTGCACTGTTAATTGTCAGATCTATGATATAAGGTTGATTAATTATCTATAAGTTTAATTTTGGAAATAACTAATTCACCTCCCTCTCATTTTTTTATCCTTGTTTTTCCAACACACATCACATCTAATACATGCATGTAAGGACAACTTTAGGTCTTTGATTATTCCCATTATATTGACAATAATACCATCTAATTGTACAACTTTTCTAGCCACTAATTCACACTTGATATCAAGCATGTCAGTAATCCCCTTAGGCAAGACCAAAATACTTGCCCCTAAATCTATCATACAATTATGCATATATAATTTCAAGTAATTAGAGAAATATAGAAGGGAGGTACCTTACTAATTTTTCTTGAATTCCCTTCCTCCTTGGGTTGCACCAAGCTGCTTTATGGAGTAGTCTACTCTTTTTCTTGTATATCATCTATTTTTTTATGTTCCCTTAAATCCTATTGTATAAAATCCCTTTGTGATGGGATAGATAGAGCCTCCCACATAGTAACATTCGGATTGGCTTTCTCCATTTGCTCCACTATGTCAAAAGGAAGTTTGTTGGGTTTAGAAGGAACCTTTATAATAGGGTCTATTCTTGTTTCTTGTGTGATCTTAGATTGCTCCACCACTTGTTTAGGCCTATTAACAGGTTGATTTGATTGTTTAATCCTTTCTATTCTACCTATTGGTCCAACATTTTCACTTGGTTGAGATTTTTGAGAGACTAATTCCTAACCAACCATGGAAGATACACCACCCTCCATTTCTCTTTTCTTTGATCTTGTATTATGGGCTATTGCATTGGTATCTGCTTGATTTAGACCACAAAAATCCTCTTAACCCCAAATGACAAATGAGGAGTCTTCACATCTATAATTTTGATTACTAGCAACTATTTGGTTCATGCTAATTGGCTGCTCTGAAGTAGAGGTTTCATTTTCAGCTACCAAAGTTTGCACAAACTCTCCATTTTGAAGAGCATTTTTATTATGAGCTTGCTCACAATTTTAACACCACTCCTACTCTTGTGCGAGCTTATTTTTTAGTGGGGCCAAATCCTTAGAAGTGTTGGTAGTAGGTGTATGCATATTCCATTGATTTTTCCCTTGATAAGGTGGCCTATTTTACTGATAACCCTGATTTTGAGGTTGATAAGGCCTATTATTTTGATCTTGTTGTCTTTTCATTGACACTAACTCATTAATCATATTTTGGAGAAAGGTTCCCCAATCTTCTAGAAGTGCAGCATAAGTAGAAGGTTGGCTTGTGGTACCATTGGAATAGGATCCACCGGGATATGACCCAATATTGTTTTTGAAGGAAGCTCTATAAATAAAGGCATTGGTGGTCTAGGAGCTATCTTCTCGACTTCAATTAAAAAAAAAAATTCCCTTATGACAACAACATTTGCACTTGGTAAGGTAAAACCACCCATTGATTGGATCATAATAGCTATATCACTTTTAAGGTCCCTCAAGAAATTGAGAAAATCATGCTTGGGAGAAGGCTTCACCAAGGCGGTAATTCTATCCCAAGTCTTTTGGAATTTGTAATTGAAATCACATGAATTCATGAGGCGCTCTTTTAATTATGGTTAGTTATTCTACCAAGGACAAATGGCCACTCTTGTCTTCAAATTTTTTACATAGCTTCTCCCCTAACTCATCCCAATTGTGAATGCAATTGGTTGGAGGTCCTCTATACCACTGTAGTGCTTTACCCTTAAGAAAAGAGGCTAGCAACCTAATGGCCACATTGTCTTCTATTACATCATGCACTGAGCATATGTTCGCCACATCTATGATGTGCTCTGGTGGAGTCATATATGTTTCACCAGTAAAATGGGGAATAATTTTGAGGGCTAGAATCAGGGGGCTTCCACCAGTAAAAGATATAAAAGGATAATTTATATGTAAATTCATATGGAATAAATTCTTGTTTGTATGGATAGTAGGTGTTCTATCTTGAAATAATTTACCCATAGGTGGCATAGATTATGCTCTAGGAGATGGAATTATACTTATAAATCTTCTTATAAGTGGTAAAGAATGCCTACTTCTTCTACTAGAAGTAGAAAATGAGAGCTAATTATACCAAAAATTACCTCTAGAAGATGATCTTGTTTGAATTCTTAGCATGAATGTGTCGGCCTGATCTTGAACCAAGAGTTCTAGATAGCAACAGAGTTACCAATTTTGATGTTGAGTCCTCCCTTTATTTTTGAGTCACTGGGTACTTGTTTAAGAGGCTCTTCAAGGCTAGAATGTTGAGAGTAGCACCATTCTCTCAACAAAATTAAATTAATTTCTTCTTATGTCACACCAGGCATGCCAGAAACTATTGTCACATAAACTACACCCTACTAAACAAGATTTCAGTGTTCTAATGACACAATGGAAAAACAACCTCAAGGTGTGGTACCTTGCGTGAATGAGGTTGAATCTCTAGAGAAGGTTGAATTCCTCTTCTAAACTAAGTGCAAATGTTTTGAACTAACCCAACACATGAAACCCTATCACTACCCTAATCTAAAAAATTGTAGAGGAAAAGGGATAGAATGATAACATAAAAATGAAAGGGAGGTGATGCACCAAGATAGAAATGTGTTTCTTCTTTGCTTTAGATTACAGAAAATATCAACAAATTAGATAAAAAATCATTTAGATGTGAAGGTAAGATATTTTTACTCAAACAAACAAGAAATACCTATGATAATAGTAAGTTTTTATTGATATGAGGTATAAATGCTAGACTTTACAATGGTAGAATGCAAGATATAGTGTCTAAAAAAGAAAACTATGAGAGGAGCCCAAAAGAAGAACCCCTAAAAAATATACAATTGTTTCCATTATAGTTCAAGCAAAACTAAGATGAATATTAACCAAACCCTAACCCAACTAGGATTGGTAGATCTGATCAAAGAAGCATGAGATCTATCCAAAAACTTTATGCCTACAACAAGCATGGTCACCATACCTACTATGAAAACCATGCAAAGAAGAGCCTTGAGAGGACAAGGATTACACATCGTTCACCCTACCGTGAATATTTTCCTAGAAAAACTATCCAAAATCCTCCATTAAATATGTGATTTGGGTATGGAAATGGTCAAAAGGGACACCCATTAATACTGAATGAGCATGGCACCTACAAAATCACTTGGAGAAGTCATAGAATGCAATAAATGTTTCCCTCAAACCCTAAAAAAATATGCCTAGTATCTAGGAGGTAGTTGCACATTAATGGTGTTTGTTGAACAAAAAAGTGCTAATTTGTAGATCATCAAGGCATCAGGCATGAAAAATTGCCTTTGGAAGCATATGAATTAAATCGTGTTCAGCCCAAAAATAGCATCGCTAAAATTTCAAAGGGAAAAGCATCGAGGTCTCGTTGACATCTATCATTCCCTTCGATGAAGAGATTTTTCCTTCCATCAGAATGTCGAAGGGATCACAAAATAGATCATTTTGATATTTTATTGTCTCCTTGATACAACCCTCAGATATTGGGCCTCAGGCCATCAAATGTTGGGTGTCGAGCCTACAACTTATCGCATACCAAAGGAAGAAGGAACCATGACCATTGAAAAGAACCTTCTATGAATGAGCATCAAGGATCAGGGAGATGTGTTAAAGGTAAGAGGTAATAGAGAAGGTTGAAGGCTTACATGCAAAAAATTGACACCTAAACAAATTTGGAATCAATGAATTGGTGGGAAGAAGGGGATGGAAGGAGAAGGGTGAAAAAGAAAGCATGCAAATGATAACATCAAACCTTCAGGGATCAGGCATCAGGCCATCGGGCGACGACCGATGAAGGGAAATAATATGTTAAATGGGAAGTTTGTAGGCTGACACATGAAAGCTTAGTCAAAATAGAGAAAGGAGATGAAGGGGGAGGAAGAATGGAAGAAGAGAAAGGGAAGAATTGATCCCTGAAGTGTGATAGGCCAAGACTTAATCAAGTCTTAAAACACTAATCAAGCTTTGAGGATCAGAGGTAAGGCATGAGGCTTACCTTTAGAAATTGGTAAAGATTAAAGGGTAAGGGTGAAGGCTGACACCCAAAAAACTTAGAGGAAAGAAGAGGGAAAAGAAGAAGGAGCGGGAACGATGGAGAAAGCATGTAAGTAAGCAAGTAAGTGAATGCTCAAAAACCCAAAAATCCAGGACTTAGCCAAATGAAGAACCCTCAAGGAAAACTCATGCAAGATGGCCCATGTAGGATCTCTCAAATTGAATATTAATGATGGGTCATCTAAGGGTGGCATGAAATATCAATAGTTAATATGTTAGAGACTAGGTGTTTGTAAATATACAAATATATAATCAATAAATAAAATGTTGAACTTGATGAATATATACACTTAATCATGTAATGAAAATGTTATAGAGTCCAAGAATATAGAAAGCCACGGTATAAATTTATTTAAATAATCTATACACCTCAATGGAAATAAATAAGAACATAATTAGAAAGTCTGAAAACACCCCAAGCATATAAAAATCTGCATATATGAATCTTGAATACATGATCCATACAACTTGATAGTAATTTACAAAAATAACATCATTACTAAGAATGATATAATATAAAATATAAAATTTGTATCAAAATTAGGTAAAAATTCTTAGAGCCTTATAATATGTACAAAATAGGGTTATTTAAAGGTATCTAAGATCTATGGGATCTCTAATTGTGTAATCATTATCTACCATAGATGTTAGGTGTTGAAAGTCCCTATATAGTTCTTTTTCAAAGAACATCTCACTAACATTAGAGTTAAATTGGGTAGAGAAAATATTATGATCGATTTGTTTGTGTTCATATTATCTAGCCACTACACATTAATAGAAGTTAGTCTAGGGTGCATTTCCAAATAACCAATAATGACAAGATTTTGAATGTAATAAAATAAGGTCCTCTAATAGGTGTCTTAGATTGTTCTAGAATAAGGTGATTTTTTTCTCACCTAGTAGATGAGAAGGAAGTTTCTCTATGTTTTTTGAGGATGTGATTATATATACATATACCTATACTTACATACAAAAATAATATACATATACCTATATACATACATACATATACACATGTACATCGATACATACATTCTTAATTATATGTATACATACATATATGTATGTATGTATACATATAATTAATAATGTATATATGTATGTACATGCGTATATGTATGTATGTATGTATTTAATGTTCAATAACAAAAAGAGATATACATATATAGAAATACACATACTTACATACATACATACATATACACATGTACATACATACATACATTCTTAATTATATGTATACATACATATATATGTATGTATACATATAATTAAGAATGTATGTATGTATGTACATGTGTATATGTATGTATATATTTAATGTTCAATGAAAAAAAGATATATACATATATACAAATACACATACTTACATACATGTACATACATACATACATACATACATACATACTTTCTTAATTATATGTATACATATAAATAAGAATTTGTGTATGTATGTACATGTGTAAATGTATGTATGTACATGTCTAAATTTATGTGTGTACATGTATGTATGTATGTTTGTATGTATGCATGTATATATATGTGTATATATAAGAATGTATGTATTTACATGAATATATGTATTTTGAAACCATCATTCAATGGTTTAAAAATAGCTAAATTAAGGGTTTTTATTTCATATTTTAGAGTTGAAAATATATACATACATACATATATGTACATACATATATACATATATAAATACATACATATGTATATACATATATACATATATACATACATATATATGTCATTTACAAAAAAATTTGTTTAATTAGGGATTAGGGTTCAATTTTTTTGTTTGATTTTTTATGTTTATTTTTTATGGGGAAAAATGGGTTTTGATGGGACCCAAAACCTTATCAAAGCAAATCATGTTGCAAAAAAGATAAACCACATAACATCAATAGCCCAACAATAGCAACACAGGTTGCACAAAGGTTTTGAAGGGACCTTCAACCCTATAACCAAACCAATTTTACATGGACCTTAAGGTTTTGAAGGGACCTTGAACCCTTTACAAATAGGTTTTGGCAGAGACCTTAAACCCAACAAGATAGCAAACTGAAAATAAAAAAACTTCTTATAGCTCCAACCAAATTAAACAACCATCCCACACTCCACCTCCATAGAATAGGTCCCCCTTCTAATGGAGAGGAATATGCAAGAGCGTGAACCACCAAAGAAATCCAACTCCTTCTCATACCATCTCCACCTCAAAAGGAACTAGCTCCACCTCAATTGGAACAAGCAAAAGAGAATAGAACTTTTCACTAGGCCTACAACAATCACCTCCACCTCAATAGGAGATGGATCTACCTCCATAAGAGAAATCTTGACCTCTAAAGAAGCACCATCAGTAGAGATTGAAACAAGAAGGACACAACCCAAATCAATGATAAAACCAACCCATGCACAACCAACAAAAACAAAACCCAAAAGTGGCACTGTAGAATCAGAAGTAGAGAGAGCACTAGCTCCACAACATGGTAGGGAGAATAAAAAACCCCCACCCAAAGCCAAAACAAAATAAGATGAGAAGGACTCTCCAACCACCACTCTAGAATCCGCCTCAAGTCCCAGCCAATGACAAGGGGTAGCAACAACACCCCCCATACCACATTCGAACAAGAGAAAATAACAAGATCAGGAATACAAGCTCCCAAAACCCAAAAAATAAAGGGAATGAAGGACTTGAGCAAGCCAAACAACCCCAGCACCAAAGTTGAGGCTCCCACACACAACACCAAAAATCGCATAAAGAGAGGAAGTAGAGATCTGATAGAATAGATAAGCTCAACATAAAACTCAACATGCCAGCCAGAGACACTCCATAAACCTCCCAACCACAAGCAAGATAGTCCGCACACAAGAATCCAAAGAAGACACCACTGGGAAAAAACACACCAAATTTGTAGCACCAACAAATGACCCCAAAGTCAAAGGGATGAAAGCCTCCCAAAACTCCAAAACTGCAACCAAGGAACCCATGCATAATAGAGATCCCCTACAACATGGGAGAAGAGAGGAGGTAGAACAATTAAGCACACCAAAAGACCCGACGTGCCAACCAGGGTCAAAGATAAGAAAAAATCCCTTTTCACACCACCCATCCATAGACAACACAACACACATAGAGAGACCCAGGACACAATCCAAAGCCAGGGAGAGAGAAGATTCCCCCACTAACAAAAAGAAAGGCCAAGCAATAACATCAATGACAGAAACAGATCCATCATCACCCTCAGCTTCTGTAGAAAGAAAAACACACCCATTCACCAAAGCGCCCTGAAACGTAGCCAAGGCTCCAACAATAGAAAAAATATTGAAGAAACTTGATAGCAACACCATCTCCTCACCAAGCACCAACCGTCCAACATCAGAGAGATTGGAAAACAAGGGCCCCAAGAAAAAAAACACTACAAGCACAACCATAAGAGATCAAGAGACCTCCACAGCCCAAAGAACACCATCAGGTTCGCCATATGCACCAGCATCCTCATCTAAGGAATTCAAATTTCCTCTCGCACAATTCTTCTTGCTTGCCTCCACAAGACCCACACTCGCCATCCTTTTGATTTTTTATGTTTCTTTTCCACTAATGAAGGTTTCATTTTTTTTGCGGGTCTAAATTAAAATGAAAAATTCAATAAAAATACAAATAATGCAAAGAAAAACTTAAATTTATCACTCATAACCAAAAAAATGCAAATAAAAGGGTTGAATGACATGTTGGAGGGCATTGGAGGTTGTTGTCGCCGCTTGATTGGGATCCCAAACTGTTAAAATGGGGTCAGGTTTTTTTTTTTTAAATAAATAAGATTCCATTTTTACAAATCAGGATCCCGATTTGTAGAAATTGGGATCTCATTTGCTCGAGACACCAATACAAATGGGATCTCAATTTTTTTAAAATAGGATCTTGTTTATATTTTCAGCTCGAGACCCCAAACCTAAACGAGATCTCGTTTAGATTTTCGGCTCGAGACCCCAAACCTAAACGAGATCCCATTTTTTAATAAACGGGATTGGATCCTATTTTTTAATAAACAGGATCCCATTTATTAAAAAATAGGATCCCATTCAATTGAACCCATTTTCAGCTTTTTGTCTAAGGTTGAAACTTCCACCTTAAGAGGACTCATCTTTGTGCATCTACCCATTAATTAATTATTAGGTCCCCTTTTACTTTATTTCACTTAAGCTAAACCTAGGAGTGATTTTCTTCTATTTTTAGGTCATGATCTAATCTAATCCTCACCTATGGTTTGATCCAAGATTTTTTCTTTTTATAGAAATTTATTCATTGTAATCATTCACTTAAGAAGATTATTGCATCAATATAATTCTTAGTTTGTTGATAAAATCACTAGCTTTGATCTCTCTTTGTGATAGGTATTTTGATTGTAGGCGATTTATAGGAGTTGTGGGGTTCAACCATCAACTCCAACAGAATAGACTTTGAACCCAACCACAAGCCTTAGACCTACAATTACAATGTGATCAAGTTAAAGAGTAGAAATTGACTTTGACAATATAGCTAGTGATTATTATTTTTAAATTAGATAAAATTAAAATCCATTACAGATGACAATGTCTAATTTTTAAATATCTAAATTATATTTAGTGTTGAACATATTTTTTTACTTATTATTTATTTTTTAGACAAGAAGTCTCAAAATGACATATGTTCTTTTTTTAATAAATTTTGATTTTGAAATTATTTTAATAAAAAAATTATGCCTAACCAATATAAACGTCATTTTTTACACAATGAAAAAATCATATTAGAACTATTTTGAGTCAAATAATGTTGGCCATACACAATAAATTTTAAAAAAACACAATAATCTTACTCAAAAATTAATTAAAATTTTATTAGAAATTAAAAAAAAAATTGGCCAAAATTCAAATCATATACATAGTGATTATAAAAAAAAAAAATCAATTACTACTTATATTTTGGTCATACACATGTATGGTTTGACCTAAAATACAATTGTTAAAAAAACCACTTTTGTATATCCTATAATAAACCAACTTTTATCATGTAGGTATTAGAATCAATTACGTTTTTGAAAACTAGAAAAAAAAATTATATTTGATATTTTAACACCATATAATATTAATATTCTATGTGTAAGTGCTTCAAATTTTAACCCCAACTATGACAAAATTTATTTTTTAAGAAAAATCATTCCATTACTTAACCAAAAAGTGGACTCAACTTCTTATACTTACCCTTATGGATGAAAGCCCTAAGGTCTGTAAGAGTGGAGGGGCTCGCCAAAATGAAAATGAAAATAACTAACCTTTTCAAATTGAAAGGGAGAATAAAATTGATTCTACACGGATCTAGGGTAAATAAATAAATAATATAAGCATTCAAGATCTTCCCTAGAGTAAATCTTTTTCTAGAAATGTAAGAAATGCAAATGAATTAAATTCTTTAGAAATTGAATAAAACAATAAATGTACTTAACCAGAAAAATATATGATAAAGAATATATTGGTCCATTCCAAATCTTTCCTCAAGCTTGTAGTGATAAATATTGGGGTAACAACTTCTAGAGCCATGAGGGACTTTATCCTAATAGGATGTGCACAATAGAGATTGTGTAAAAAAGGCATAAGTGCATTCAAGAGTGCAAATGCATATCTTAACACCAAGTTTTGTAATTGTGGGTGACTTGGGTACATGGGGAAGCATGAAGAAGAAAAAATAAAGGTGTAAAGGAATATATGTAGAATATTGAGTGTTGGGCATAGAGATGGGATGCATATAATAAGAGTAAAGAAGTAAGAAGAAGCGAGAAGATGTGCAAGAAAGCGACACAAAAAAAATAGAAAAAATTACTTGAGAGTGATGCAAATGGACAAAGGCCAAGTTTAAGGAAGCAAGAATAAGCTAGAGATTGCAAGAGGTAGAGCTTGAAGGAAATGTGCAAGGGTACATTTAGATGGATGGTAATGAGAAAGCGCTTGAATGTAATGTGGGAATAATTTGAACCATTTATATGAATTTTCTAGATAGTACTAGGTTAATATGAAAATAGATATTGAGCCATGGGATATTTAATTCAAGCTATAGGTTTGGTGAATTTGAAAATAGGCGGCCAAGAAGAGTTTGAGAGGTAAACGATAAAGAGTGGGAAAATTGAGTTCCCAAATAAGTATAAGTAAAATCAATCATTGTTGTATTAAGGTTTTTTTAGGAGATGGAATGAGAGAGAGAGAGAGGAGTTAGTTAGTGGACTACGGATAGATCAAGAAAAATAATAAGTCTATAGATGGGATTGTATTGGAGCTAAGAGCACCATTGTAACCTAGGACTACCCCTCATTTTTTTTATAACCTTATCCTTCAAGTTAATAAATTTAGTGAAATGTGGGGAAAGGGGTTCCTTAAGAAATAAGGGGGGTATTTTCTCTATTTATTCCTTTCCCTAAGGCATTTCATTAGGAAAGATATTACAAGGTGTAAAGAGTGACTTTCAAACTCAATGGTGAGTCAATCAGACCTTGATATCAATCCTTAAGACATAAGGATAAATCTGAAACCAAATTGAAATGATATGCAATACTTAAACTAAATGAGCTATAGGACCTAGAACATGAAATAAAAATTCTTGAAAGTACATATATAGATACCATAGTTTGCAAGTAGATCTAAGAAGGGTTAGGACACATGTACCAATCACCAAAAGTAGGTTTTGAGCTCTACTGAAGGATAGGTTCACCCTATGGTGAATGGGTCCTAGTTATGTCTTTTGAGAATTCTTTTGGTAGTCCTATGAGGTAGGATATTAGCTTTTATTTTGTATAGGTTCCACTATCGAAAAGACGGAAATAAAATCTGCAATCCAATTTTTTTGGCTTGATAGCAATGATAAAAACTTATGCAACAATGCAAAATTGATCTTCAAGATTTTTAATCCTTCTTCAACCTATAATCTGCACATACAAAGAGAGGGAAAAAAAATATTTGAATGGGGGTTTGCCTTAGTCAAATCCCATGTTTGGTAATTAAACCTTGATAGAAAGGTAATGATAATGGAGAATGAAATGATGAATGAAAACTTGCTTGCTACAACTCACTAAACCTTCAATGTCTTCCCTTAGAGGAATGAAGACAAACACATCACTCCAAGGAACTTGATTTCGCTTTGCTCTATGGATTTGGACACTTGAAAATGCTTGGATTCTTTAGGATCAATAATGCATGTTATCCTTCACAAGATGAAATGAATGCACACAAGCTTGAACATGATGATAGGATCTCGATTTATGCAAAAAATGACTAATAAATTTTCTCTTGAATTTTATCGACAATAATATCTTCTCTTAAAAAAATTCCTTAATGATAGTTGATGTTGCTTAGATTTGAATTGATAAAAAGACTATGTATTTATAGGTGTTTATCTAATTTCAAAAAAACTATATTCCAAAAACTAACAATTGAATATTGAATTTGAATCATTAAAATACCTGCAAAAACATATTTAAAAATGGGTCCTAGGACTTAAAGAGGACCCATTCACCCTTGGACGAATGGGTCCTATCCTAAAATGCTAGGACACTCATGATCCAAGGTGATTAAAATAGTAATTGCATTAATTAAATATCGATTTCCCTTTCAAAAAATAGGAATAATAAGGCTTTGGAATGCATAATTTGGAAAATTAGAAGCTTAATTAAGTCCAATAAATTAAGGGACCCAAAAAAAGTCTGAAATTGTAAAGGGTATACAATTTCCTACACTATAATTATTATCATGTTTTGTATATATGTGATTCTTTTTATTGTGCATAGTGTTAGTGTTTATGGTTGTATGGTCAAGTATCTCTTTGTTGGGGCCCTTGGAAACATCTACTCATAGAATGTGATTTACCAATAGTGAAAACATGTTAATGAATATTGGACAAATTATTTGAAATTAATGAAATTTGTATCTATTATTTTGGGTTACTTTTATGACCATGGATTCAATCTAAAAAGTGTGGATTTCATCTATCTCACATATCTAATTTGGTTATATCAATCTTTGCAAACTTTCATAATGTTTTTGATAAAGTAAGCAACATTAATAGGGTGTTGTGCCCTTTACACATTGAGCCTCACAGACCAAAAATTTCAAGTCATCTTGATGTTTTTAGCTTGCACTTGTATAAAAATTAGTTTTGGTATTTTAAGCTTTACAAGTGATAGGGATAGTTACTTCCTTTGTGTCAAAAAATGTAAGAATATTGATCTAAGAACTATATAATATCAAGGACAACACACTCAAACATGGAAGATACCTTAGATTCTTGTGCAATGAAAAATCCCTAATAAATGCTCTTGATAATGTGTGCAAGTAGTAACCAATAGCCATAAGATATAAGTTATCGACACATCCTAATGATTGGATCATATAATGTCAAATAAATTAGGGCTAATGTTGATGTGGATGTTATACACACCAACATGCAAATATATTTTATTATAATGGACAACAAAACCTATCCTATCTTGAAAGAAACACTAAATTCAATTAAGAATTTAACTATCCCAAAGCTCAGGAATGGCAGGTATTGACTTACTAGGTTCACTCAAGGTTCACTGTTAAATTTTTGTTTTCATATAGGGTGCATAATTATAACCTGAGGATTGATCTCATCGAATACTAAGTGATGTAAATAAATTCAACAAATCATGCATTAATCACTTTTCATAATCTATTTCATTTCAATTTTCTAAAATAAACTTCAAAAGATTAAAAGTGAAACACTGAAAAAGGGAACCCTAAAGGTGAATGTATAAACCTTAGGGTTAATTAGTTTCCCTTTACAAAGTTTCATTAAGAATGGAGATCAACACAGTAAATAGATTGAATTTCAACCAAGAAGGTGAGTCAATTAGACTTGGATCTACATTCTTGGGGTTTTCAAAGTGGATTGGAAATTATTTAGAATGATTATTCTAATTGAACTATATGACCTAATTTTATAAATGTAATATTTTGGAAACACTAGACTGAAATAGTAAACTATAGGTAGATCTGAGAAGTACTGGAGATTGTGCACCTATTATAAAAAGTTGGATGTGGCATGCAAAGGACTTAGATGCCTATGGGTGTATGGGTCCCTGAAAGAGGATCCTAGAACTAGTTTTGGGGTCCTCTGGTGTTGGATCTAAGCTTTTGATTCCAAGTTGTAGAGTTGTCAAAAAAAAGTCAGATAACTCTATAGGTTATTTTTCCTGGATTAACAACTTTTAGGGATTTGAATTCAACAATAGACAACTTTTCTTCAATATTCCTTCAAACATCTTCTAACCTATAACCTATAAATTCAAAGAGAGAAGAATTGTTGGGTTATTTAGGGGCTTTCCTGAATGAAACCCCATGTAAGTGTTTCCACTTCCATAATTGCAATGTCAATGATAAATAGATAATTGAAAGGAAGCAATGATGAAATCACAAAGTGTTGTAACTCACCACCCTTTAAAAACTTCCTTGAAGGATTGAAGTCATGCACATCAACTCAAGGACTTAGATATTTCTTGCTTGAATGCTTGAATGATTTTGAGACCTATGCCAAGGGTTAGCCTTCACAAAACATGAACACACATATAATTTGACATGATGTTGGATCTTGAATTGTTGCAATGATGCTCTTGACTTTCTCAATAGTGCTCTTGATCATAATTATGCCAATATACTTTCCACTTAGAGCTTGTTAGTGTAAACATATAAAAATGGCTTAACAAATATCACACATCCTAAACTGCATTTTTCCATTTGTTGATGGTGTTTCTATGCACTTCACAACACAGGTAATACATAGGTGCATTACCTCTCTTGAAAGACAATCTTCCACAATCAAATTGCAGAACACTATCCCAAGGTCTCTCGGATGTCAGGTCTTGACAATGCTTGGAATGTATCAGTTGTTTGATGTGATTTTTCTGGAATCACAAGGCAGTCTTACGTGTTTTAAATTTGTAGGAGAATTTGGTCAATGAATGGAGTTCTTCGGATATGAAATTACTGCACTTTTGCTGTAGGTTTAAATAGCAATCTTGGACTCCATTGTTTCATTAGATTTGGCTTTACAATGTGCAATGAACCTTAGCACAGATTGTTTCTAAAAAAAAGGAAAAAGGACGAGGAAGAAGGATGGTTCCTGGACCTGCAACTATCGATGAATAGTGATCATGGAAGTTCCTACTATGGACAATTTCCTTAAATAGAATTTCACTTAATCTAAATTCTCACAATGTCATGAAATCTATGCTATCTTCTAAGGACTACGGATATTCATCATTCATTCGTCATGTAAATGTGAACAAAGACAAAGTTTAAGGAGTAGCTATGAAATTAAAGTCTAGACTAACTTTACATAGTCACCTACCAGCAACAAATGACCAAAAGTATGGACAAAGAAAGCATACACATAGTAGAAAAATTCATAACCAAAGACAACATACTAAATCCACTACAACTAACTAAAGAATACCAAAACAGCAAAGTAATTTGAAGTAAAGTTTTAATTAAGGGGAGAATAATCATGAAACGTGTAGAGAAACCCAAGAATACACCAAGAAATGATTGTATTTTCTATTATAATTTCTACAGCATGCCTTTACAACAACTCAACTCCTCTCAAATGAGAGGAGGAGATCCCTATTTATAGTTTTCAAAAATAAAAATGAGTGGCCAAGATTTGATTCTATTGTGTGGCCAAGATTCACTTTACACTAGGGTTTCACCTACCCCCAAATATATTTCATTTATAAAACATTTCTTGTCTTTTCCCTATTTTGTCATCTAGTGACAACACTGTAGCAATTTCGTCCTTTAGCTATTTGCCCTTTGTTGTAGCTATTCTTTGAGGAATTCTTCGTCAATGATAGGGTTGCCTTTGCGCTTCTTTGAAGTTGCATACTCCATGGAACTCAAGATCAGTGGGAACTTGTCCAACTCCATGATTTCAGACCGCAAAATCTGATAGCTCCATTCCTAGGAGTTTTTGATGAGCTTTTTCCAATCATCATCGTATTTGGTAGCATTATCTCTGAAAAGTTCTAACTGGGCAAAGGCTCGGGCCACAAAACTCACGAAGTCCATGGTAACCTTAGCCGACATCCCATTTTCCATGTTCCTTAAGAAGTGGTGCTTTATTCTCTCAAGATTAATTTTGACAGTGGGTAGCTCATACCCCATCATTAGCTTGAGGTACCAAGCACACTCTTCTCTAGTCTCCCTGGCCCATTTGATATCTAGAACTACCTATTCCAGAATCTGCTCTAGCTTTTTCCTCCGATGATCAAAATCTTGCTTCCATACATCCACTAACCAATGGTTATCATCTTTGAGGGCGAGTTTCTTCTCCCATACCTCACTTGGCAATGCGAGTATAGCCTTAATTTTTGGGTAGGGTGCCATGTACTTCCTTGGGAACCCCTCACAGACCTTCCTCATACCCTCAAGAGTTCTCTGTACTTCTAAGAACTTATTTGTTGTCTAGATAGCCAAGTTGATACCTGTGTTTCCCATGTCTAAGACCGGTCGGAACCAGTTTTTCTTAGTCTTATCCAGGTTCCTTCTCTTCTCCAATTTATTGATCTTCTCTTGAGATAGCAACTAAGGTGGGGTCGATGACGTAGTGGGCTGCTCATCTCGGGATGACCACTACTGAATATAGGTTGTTAGATTGGCCACTTGCGCTTTGAGTTCCAAATTAGAAACCTTATCCTGTTGGATAAGATGCACCATCGTGGCAATCAATTCCTAGAGGTGGTTGACCT
Organism: Sequoiadendron giganteum; assembly: GCA_007115665.2. Taxonomy (NCBI): domain Eukaryota; kingdom Viridiplantae; phylum Streptophyta; class Pinopsida; order Cupressales; family Cupressaceae; genus Sequoiadendron; species Sequoiadendron giganteum. The sequence goes on from CM021107.1 coordinate 248,053,260, forward strand.
TTTTCTCCCTTGTGGCCACTCCCAAGTTGATGGTGGAGACATTATAAGTTATTCCTTGTTCTTCAACCACTGACATCTCTATTTGTATCACCCTAGATTTTGAGGCATCCATGGTCACCTTCGATCTAATCTTTGGCTTTTTCTCTTTCTTGGTGCTTATCTGTGCTCTGGCTAGTATGGCTTCCAGCCTTGCCTTAGGATCTTTTGGGGTGGGAGTCTTTTGCTTCAACTACCTCTCCAGCCAATCGGGTACTTGGGGCTCTTCCCTGGATGGTTCACTTTGATTCCTATTGTCCTCCTTCTCAAGCTCAATGGCTCTGACAACAAGAGCCCTCTTCTTAGTTCCTGGATCTTCTTTCTCCTTATCGGAGTCCTATTTGAGTGTTACACACTTAGTGGGAGACTTGGCGCACAGTTTCTCATTGGACGGATCCTCCCTTTCACCACCCTTTTCTTCTTCATTTAGGCTGTGTTCATGTTCCTTGGGCTTCTCCTCTTGCTCATCTTCATGGAGGGATGCTTCCTCATCATGTTCTAGGGTTCGGCCACACCCCTTAGTTGGAGACCTACTACCTTTAGTGTCTGGAGCAACAATTTCCTCTTCACGTGCAAGCCGATCCTCGGCTTCGTTATCCTCAATCTCCTTAAGCTGCTTGCCCCACTCTGCATTGAGTTCAGGGTCATTTGTTTCCCTGATTAGTTCAACGTCCAACTCCTCGCTACTCTCACTAGAGGACTCGTAGGCCACCTCATCTATCTCCCAATGTTGGAACAATGAATGCTCGTGGTACTCAAATTCTTCCTCTTCTGGCCCTTTTGCATCCTCTAGCTATCCTCGCTCAAGTTCATTGGATATCTGCATTGTCGCATCCATTCTTGGTGGTTTGGTAGGGGGAGGGAGATCTAGAGTGTGGGCCATAGCCTAAGCTATTGCAGCTTGAACCATTGGATTATTAAGCATCCTCGAAAGCTTGGATGACACATTTTTCATCTACTTCACAAAGGATTATGGGAGGCTAAGGGTAGGCATCGTAGCAATAGAAATGGAGGAAAGGGAAGGAGACATAGAGAAAGAGGATACTGACAAGGTTGTGGCAGAGGATGAATCCACGGGAATAATCTACATGATTGCAGAGGTGGACAAAGATGTCCACCGTAGGTGGGGAGGAAGCGGAAACAATAAGCGAAGCATGCGGAACGGTGGCAACAATAGCAACAATTGCAGTGGATGGAGACCTCGGCAAGTCAAATCCCTCTCCTCCTTACCTGAGGGGCAGACCTCTAGGTATCACAGTCATCTCCGTGGCCCCAGTTTTTTTTCTTTGTTTCTTTGGTCACTCACCCTTTGATGCCTTTTGAGCATAAACCTTCGATTTGGGCAGCTGCTCATTGGCTTCTTTTCTCTTTTTGGTTTTGACTAATGGTGGGGTTTTGGATGTTTCCCCAATTGTAGCGGCATCCACTCCACCATCAGAGCCACTCAGTTGAGTTTATAGTCCCTTAAACGTTAAGGCGACTCCTTGTTATTTCAATCGGGCTACCTGTTGGTCGATCCACGCCCTTGTTTGGATCTCGATGGGTTTAGTGAGTATGTCGATGTCGTCAAGCTCTCACTTGTTCCAGTCAATCGCAGGAGTAGAAAATTGGTGATGGCATCATATCCCAGATTGATCGCCATGTCCTCATCCTCTTCAAGTTGGTCAGGAACCAGGCACAAATTTATTCTTCGCACATAAAGGGCAGTCAGCGCATGTAGTGTCGCAGCCGCACTTCAAGATCATCTTTACAATTCGCCTAGAAATCTTCAACGTTGTGGAGGTAGGCATACTCACTTCCCAATGTCTTTCTGATATGTATGTATGGGTCCATTCGGGGCCGAGTTGTATATTTCCGGAAGTGGTATTCAGCCAACTCCCTTTCTGAGTACCCTGCACACTGGGAGGTATGAATCTTGTACATTCCTTGGTCGAGCCCAATGGGGTAAGGTGTACCCACTAGATGTGTTTTTTTCAAGATATTATGGATGTGTCATAGCTTCCAAGTCAATTCTAATAGTATAATCCATTCGTTGGGGTATGGGGCAGCTTGTTTGGTCTTTTTGTGAATCTGTGGGCATGGATGTAAGTGAACCTTGGAAATTGTATGTATAGGAAGGTGCATTGCCTGATGAGGGCTCTAGCACTATCGGAAACTCTTCTCTGAAAGTCACCTCCTATAGATCAAATTATGTGGGCGATGAATGCATCATTCACACTGCAATAATCCTTCTTGAAGTTTTGGTATTGCAGTTGAGGGTATTTATCATAAGGCTTGAGCTATGCCCTTGATGCCTCACTAGGTACCACAGTTAATCCATGATAGTGTCGTCGGTCTATGAGGGAGTATACCAAGTAGGATGTCATGTAGAACTTGGAGGTCTTCTTCACACTTTTAAATGGTTCATGGAAGCAATCACTGATTATCTCCCCCCAATAAAGGCAGTGTCCTCACCATAGAGAATCTACTCCACAAAGTAGAACATCCATTCCTAGAAGAAGGCCGCACCAGGAAAACCCATCACTCGTCTTAGCAAGGTCATGAGGTCATGGTAATCCTCGAAGAAATCACTGCAAAAAATATCTTGAGGGAGCTAACCGACACTACCCTGCTTGTCCTTCAACCAATACTAACTGATTAGTTTCTTACATTTCAGCAGATCTTGCTCCCATAATTCCTTGCATTCTTCCATGGTGGGGGTCTCCATGCTCTTAAAGGAAGGAATGTGGAAAGTTGTCGTTATACCCAACGAGGTCATATCCACAAGGATATTCCCATCCCAGTCCACTATAGTTTGGGTCTTAGTTTGATATGCCTCTACAGACACCATTACCAATTCTGGGGCCACCAAGGCCGGTGGGAATCTCGTAGATTTGGAAATTCCACTACTCCTTATCAACCTCTCATTTTATGTCTTGGGATTCACCCTGACTCTATGTGTAAATTCATCAATATCGACTTGACCGATATTGGTATCCATGACATCTCTCCAGAGAGTGGTGACTCTAGATTGTAAGGGCACCCCCTGAAACTTGTACTTCATTTTATCCTTGTCCTCTTTGCCTCGGGGTGCCTTGGCTATTCATTTCCCCTTCTCCTTGGAGGCACTAGAATTTTTTGCACCGGATTCCATAAGTTATGCACAAAATACATGAATCATTAACATTAAATATGAAAAAATGGCCCCAGACAAGTCCCTGCACAACAAGGTTAGCTCCACAATCATTATTCATATTTGATAATTGCATAACATTTGATAAAACATCATTAGAAAGAAAGGCAGGTGACTCGGGTTCCCAAGGCCGGAGTTCCCTTGGCAGAATATCGTTTGGAAAGGAAAATTATGTAAGGAACTCCCAAAGGTGTTTCCTGGTGTTGGATTTTCTCAAATGAGAGTTGGCATGAAATAAGACCTAATTTAGCAAGTGGGTCAAAGTTCATTTTGGATTTGGAGGTCATTTGAGTCCTCAATTAAGCATTTGATATCAGCTACAGGAAGGCCGCATGAAATAGCGCAGGGGAGATAGAACTTCGGGCGTCGGAATCCGAAGCTCGGACCGCCTTCATCAGGAAGCAGTAATGGGTTAGCCATTCACAATGGCAAAAATTAGGTGGCAATCCGGCAGTGGAATTTCGAAGGGCAACCCCCGAAGACAAATTTTAGGAGTTTTGAGAGCATGGTGGCAAATAGAGGATCAGGGCCCGGAGGTCGAAAAGTCAAATAGGTTTGGCCGTGTAAAATGGAACCAATGGAATGGAATCCCAGAGGTGAAATTTTGGGCGTCGAGGTCTGAATATATTTTGGACATTGGTTCTTCGTTCGGATTTTTCACAAGGCGAAAGGGGAACCAGGGTTCGAGACTCGGAAAGATGTCTCGGGACGATCGTTTGGAACAGCGAAAGTAGCACGGACTTCTGGAAGAGGAATTACAGAGTTCAAGATCCAGATTTAGCTTTGACTTCAGATTTTGGTTCCTTTTTATAAATTCCAATGGACTTTGTGGGCTCAGATTTCGAGGTCCGGAGGGATGTTCAAGCCTGGTTGTTAACAACAGTGACGTTCGTAGGGAATTTTGGGAATTGAATTCCGAGGATCAAATCCCAGGGATAGTTTGTTCCTTTGCCAATTTTTTGATTTTTGGAAGTTTGAAATATATTTCATGTGGTCGGGGCCAAAGGGTCGGAAATACACTCGAGGGAGGCCATGTAAAATGGCGGGGGCACAACAGAAACCCGCAAAGGGAAATCCGGAGGTCGTTATCTGGAATGAGTTTGGCCGCATAAATTTTGAAGTTTATGTTTAAGTTTTGCACAAACGGCCACGAGAAAGTTTGGGCCCGAGTAAGGTGGTTGCCTGTTCCAAAGAATAGCAACGGGGAGGTCCAACTCTGGTTTGAATTTTGACTCCCCAAATGATCAATTTTTCATATTTTAAAACATGGGTTTTTATGGGAGGGTACTCATCTACCAAATTTTAACCCTATTTTACATTTTTATTTCATTTTAAGCCAAAATTTGACGAAAAGGAAGATGAGGCGTGCGGACGGTGGATGTACCTCAAAATCCTGAAGAGGATGGTGTTGAACGTGCAGAAAAAATGGCTGGAAGAGAACTCAAATGTGGGGCTAGAGAATGCCACATTCAGGGAGTTTTGTAAATTTCCTTATCACTCGGTCACGTGAAAACGACAACCAAAAAATCTGATTTTATAGCCAAAACTATCATTAATACCACAAATTAATGCTTCGTACGATGGTCTAAAAGGTTGGTGATTTCAAATCTCATAAGCGGCGGCAGGCAACCCGGAGTCCGATGGTCGGAAAAACATCCAACCGTGGCCGTGAAGAACGGTGAAGTTCGGGAGGAATCTCGGATGCGAAAATCCAATATCTGGGGTCTAGGGTCCAGAAAGACGTTGGGCATCGGACGCCAACAGCAGCAAACTCAAAATGAGAACTTGTAGAGGGAAACCCAAGGGTCTGGACCTAGAAGGGGCCACAAGCGTTCGAAGGGCATTCTAACAAGGGAAACCCGAATTGACTTTAGATTTAGCATTTTTAAAGGGGTCGAGTTTGGTCAAACTTAATATGTGACTTTGGAGGGCGAGTTGACCTATTAGGGCACAAAAAAGGACATGCAAAATGAAGTGAAGCCAAAAAGGACCCAACAATCAAAAAGAGGGAAGAGAGGGTCCCCATTTTGAATGGGGCATGTGTGCAATAACACAACACCATTATAGACATCACTTTTATTTACATCATTAACCCCATTTTCCTCTATTAATTATATAATCTTAAATTGTTTAATTAGTTCACGATGTCATCACCTTATTTAACCTTATTCCTCTTGATTAATTAAATAAACACAAATTATTTAATTATGTCACTAACATGCCTTATTCATCTAAGTTAATTAAATAGTTATCATTAATTATTTAATTAAGCTACTTTTCTTTCTCCAAATTTGAATAATTAAATCATTTATTCAATTTCCCCAAAATCACTCAACATTGTCAATTAATAAATATACCTTTGTTTATTAAATTCAAACACATCTTGCACATTCCTCTCAGCATTAATTAATTATTAAATTATTTAAAAAAGCCTCACATATCTTGATTGAATAAACCATGACCATTGATTTTTCAATCTAATTTTCGAATCCCACTTATTACTCCATTCCCACTAAACACTCAATCTAATTTATCCAATCCCACTAATCATTCAAATCCAATCCCACTGATTATCCAATTAAATTCCTTAATTGGATCCAATCAGACGAGTTAACTAATCAATCTATTTCCTCTCTATATTCCTCAACCATTGATCCTAATCTTTCATTGTTGCATCTTGATTGTTCATCTGAAAATCATAAATCTATAAAAAAATCTTCATCCTTCTCATAAAAAAATTAGGAGAATTTGAGAAAGGTCGTGTCAAATTGACTATTGAAGGAAATTGAGAAAACATATACTTGCATACTAGATCATTATTATTATCAAGATTTTTCAATTGTAGAGGCTTCATGTTGAATCAAGCAATCCAACATCCATCTTCAACATGAATACACTTAACCATGGGATGGTATGATTGTAGTTTTTCAACTTATTGTGTTTCATTCGTTTATGTTAACCTTGCTTGTTTGGATTCTTAAGCTTTACAATTACATTTCATGGGTAAGTGGGTCATATTATCTTGTTGTGAATTGATTTGAATTCATTTCATTACTAATATGTTCATCCATATTCCCCTTACACATTCTAGCACACTCAGTGGGACCTAGGTCCTTAATTCTAATGTTTTTGTTAAGTTTTGTGAGTAGTTGCAAGTTCTAGGTCACTGACATCTTTTTTAGGAATTGCTTTTGCTAATTGGGGTGTTATTATCTTAAAATATGAATGCAATCATCACTATTTTTTTCCATGGTCATCCTAAATCTGGTCACTATCAACCTAAATTTGGCCGATATTGTCGAGAAATATTGTTATTGTCCTTTCTATTTTGTAGGTTTCTAACTGTGTATTTGTACTATTTTCCTATCGCTATAATCTTGAATAGAACTACTATTGTACTATTTTACTACTTCTATCATCTAAAAGATCCATATTCATACTAGGTACAAAGTTTCTACTGTAGGTAACAAGGCCACTATTGTATTGTTTTTTGGGTATGTGTCCGTTATGCAAACTTTCTTGAATTTGCAGTGTATCTAACCTTAAATACTCGTTATTTGTTGTGTTTTATGAGATTGTATGGCATTTTTGGTGTGAATATTGTAGGGTCATGGAATACTTTTTATTGAATAAACTAATTGTTTGCTTTTAGGGTTGACGAATGGTCCAAGATTCTTAAAAGCTTAAAATACTAATGCATTTTCTTTCAAAAAAAATTTCGAAGATCATTTTTTTCAAGAATTTGTATGGATTTTTTTAAGTCTTTAAACATTTACATTTTTTTTCTTTAAAATGAATTAAATTTTCTTTGGTGCACTAAAATTGAATAATACAACTTGAATGCTTTGATTTGGTGCATTAAAGTTTACCTACAATATTCACATTTTATTTTGGTGTCTAAGATTTAACATTTAATTTGGGCTCAAAATGCAATGGAAACAAATTAGATCATGGAATTTTTTATAAATGTTTGAATTCTCAAATATTTTAATTCCATTCTTTTAAAACATGAATTTTTATCTATAACATCTCATTTGGGCCTAAAATCAAATTGCAATAAATTTTCCACTCTGTCTACTTTGATTGGCAAGCCAAGTGTGTATCCTCTCCCCCTGTGCCTTTTGACAATTCTAGGTAACGAGAAACACTTTAGGCTCTTTTCATTTTTTTTCATCATTCCCTTTTAGATTAGGCCTACCTATGAGACACATCCCAAAAGGAGAACTCAAAGGCAACCCAAAGCGGGTTTTCCCTCGAACTGCTATATAAATAAGTTAAGGCAAAATCCAAGATTTAAGTGACGAGTACCTTTCCAACAACACCATTTAGAAAGGGGAGGTACCCAAGTAGTATATAGTGCCCCTAGTAGGATTGGTCAAATCCTTAAGTGGCTTACTAGATGCTCACAAGGTGTCAAGTCTTTGAGCAATGACTAAACACCTTATTATAGTTGCCCACCTTATTGATTGACTGTGTTTTAATGACATTTTTAGTGTAAGGGATGTGTACCACACCCTAAAGTTTTTACTCACCATATGAACTCCCTTGAGATGAGATATAAATCCTTGGCTTAGTATAAGCTACTTATAGCTTTCCAAGGAAAGGGTGATTTGGGTTATCCTTCCATGCCAAGAGTCCCCTATCTATCTTCTCTCATAAAGAAAAAAGTGTATACAACCCTGTGGGTTTCCCCACCCTTGAGTTGAAGGAGATTCCATGTTATGGGCCTGAAAGTGTTACCATTAGCTTTGACCTTAGGGATAAAAATTCTTGAAATGTTTTCAATTTGTTATTACCAGTGTAAATTCAGTTGATTTTGACCTATCAACATTTAAAACATTACAATCAATTCATACACTTTGTTTTTCTATGTTTTACTAAATTTCTATATCTAAAAAACATTATCTCAGACATTAGATCAAATAAACATCAAATTTTGCAAACTTATCAAAAAATATACCATAAAAAAACTAGAAATAATGGAAACAGAGTCGCTACTATGCAAATTTTTCCACTACTATCTCAGAACTTTATCGTTGTCATTTTTGAACATTACCATAGTTGACCTAATAATTGCTCATTGTTGTTCATTTGACCACTATTGCTATCATTGGTTGCATGACAAACACTATCAAACTAGATTCACTTTTGTAAACTTTGTTGTAGTTGTCCTAAAACTAAACCTATATTATCCTAAATTCTTGTTGCTATCGTCTTGGAAAGAAGCCACTATCATCCAACTTACTGGTATATTTCTGAATTTTTCACAAACTAGTTTCAAAACATTAGCCTAAAAACTTTATCCAAATGTCAAAGAGTATTATCATCATTGGACTTGGAAATTACAATCCAACATCACCATCTTATACTTCAAACTTGGTTTACATAGGGTTCATAACTACCATCTTTTGGACACAAAATCAAAATCAAACTTGCACCATATCCTACCAACATCACCATCATCAAACAAACACCAACCTAGTCTTGGACACATATTGAACATAAGAAATCAAACCATCATCTTGTTATTGTTTTACAACAACCTTTACTTGCAACCTCATAGCTAGTTCAAGTAAAGCAATCACCATATCCTCTAAAACATAGAAAAACATCGATTTGAGTCTTGTGAACTTTGTTTTCTAAACTAACATCAAACATCTACTCACACTCTTATCCTAGGGTTTTAATATCCAACATCATAGCACCATTTATCAAACACCCAAAATTGGCTCATCTCCTCATCATAGGGCTAAGTAGAAAAGTATTACCATCCAATATAAAAATTGATTTTCCAACTATCCCAACATCAATCCATAACAAACAACCAACAAAATTTGTCCAAAAGATAACACACATCCCCTTTGTATTTCATTTTATCAAAAAAAATCTCAAATCAAAACATCATCCCATTTCCATAAGTTGTTATCTCAAACTTACCAAGGTTTTTTGAGTTTGTTTATGACTACAATGAGATCTCAACATAAAAATAAAATGGAAGAAAACAAAAGAAACTCTAGTATACAAAAAAAAAATACCACCAACAAGGAATCTCAACCATGGGGTTATTATCCTAAGACATACTCAACTCCCAAAGAACAACTAATTTTCAAAGCTCAACCAAATCAACAACCTAGTGATGCTATCATATGCCTTAAAATTCAAGACAAATTTCATAGGCAAAAAAATCAACCTCCTAATCTTGTAGATATGATCATGGAGGAGTATGATAGTGATGAGGAAATCACTGATGATATACTTTTAGAGTACTCCCAATATCCAAAAATTCAAAAACTAATGGAGAAAATGGTTGGGAAGGATCCAAACACATATTTCCTCAAGCTAGCACAAAGTGGTGCCAAGCTACCTATAGACTTTAACATTGAAATTCTTAAGGGTCCCAGTCTCATTCCTTTGGGATACCAATTGGTGGTGAGACAAATACCCAAAGAAATGGTAGATCCCAAGATACCACCTTTGTTCTCAAAATCACATATTAATGATTAGTATTTCCCATAAAATGTGGAGAATCCATTATATAGACATCCCTCACAAATTGAACAAGCTATGGTAGCTCAACACGCTCAAGAAAATCCAAACCTATTAAAAAGTAAAAACATGCCACCACATAATATGGAAAATAATAAAATCGGATCCAACATTTATGAGACATCTTGGAACACCCAACAACAAGGTCCTAGTGGTAATATTCAAAACATTGGAAATCCCCCACCAAGGCCACAACATGTAATGAACCAATAAGACAACAACCCTTTGCAACCACAACTACATGTTAAAAACCCACCTCAAGGAAAACACATGTGTCAACAACCACCACAAAATCAAAGCATGTACCAAGGAAATGTTTAAATTCAAACTAAATACATGCATCAACAACAATACTATGATCCTAATGTGCAATTTCAATATGGATCATCGTCTACCCAAAATCCTCAACATCAAATGTACATTTCAATGCCACAAAATCTCAATACCTAACATCAAACGTATGTTCAACCATACTAAAACAAACACCTTCAAAATCAAGAACCAAATCCTCCACAACACAACATTGGTGCACAAAAACATCCATCACAATATCAAACCTACACACCTCAACAACAACACAACACACCTCAACAACAACATAGCACACATCAACAACAACATAGCATACCTCAACAACAACACAACATACCTCAACAACAACACAACATACCTCAAAAACATCATACCCTCAATCCACAACACACCCACATCGGTCCTCAAGGACCCCATCCATCATCCTAAACTCACAACATGGCCCAAGGGCCCTCATATATACAAAACCCACAATATAACACACACAACATTGTGGGGCAGCAAGGTTATAACATCTCTCCTTATCAAACGAATGCACCAAGTGATGATGTAACCTTATAAATCTGAAATCTAAACCAAAGTATATCAAACATTCAAATTGGAAAACCAAACAATAGCTATGCTCTACAATACATATGTCCATATCCCTTTGATCATTCCATATCCATGATACCTTTCCCTAAGAACTTTGAAATACCAAAATTTTACAAATACAAGGGAAGAGGAGATCCAATAGAACATGTGTGAGAATTCTCAGTAGCTTGCATGGATGTACAACACAATGACACCTATTTAATGAGTATTTTCCTTTGAAGTCTCGATGATTCCGCTATCAATTGGTTATCTCATCTATCTCTCGATATCAAAACCTTTAATGAGTTTTTAGATAAATTTGTTAACAATTTCTCCTACAACATAGAGCAGGACATAATGGTCCTTGACCTATACAAAATTAAGAAAAGCCAAGAGGAATCCTTTTCTTCTTACCTATAGAGATGGAGACATAAAGCTAAAAAATGTAAATGACCCATTCCTAAGAAATAGCTCATCATAATATTTGTCTCTAACATACAAGTGGACATTAGCTACCGACTCACCATGTTGTGCCCTAGTAATTTTGAAGAAAACATCGAAAAGGGTTTACTCATTGAAAGAGCTCTCATAGCAAGGGGATTCATTAAACTATATAACAACAAAGACCAAGCTTCTAGATCTAATGAAAACCCTAAAATATGGGAAAAGAACAAGAATGTTACCACTGATTGAGTGGTAGATACAAAATTTGTGTAAAATGTACAACATCCTAGCAATCCATAAAATAATGTCCAAGAAACTCAAGTAACATATCCTCAAAAAAACATGCAAAACAACCAGCTTACATATCCTCCAAAAAAACAACAAAATAACAACAAACAAATTAAGATAAGGATATTCAAAGAGGGCTACCAAGGCAAAATAATCAAACTAGGAGAAAATCCACTCCATTTGGAGAAACTCTTGCAATATTTATGCATAAAATCATCCAAAAGAACCTTATTAAGCTTCCTAATCCTGATAAAATAACTTATGAAAAACCAAACTTTAAACCCCCTTGGTACAATGAGAACGATCAATGTGTTTTCCACAAGATCAAGGGTCACACAACAAATAATTGCATGAGACTTAAAAACATGGTACAAGACTTGATAGAAAAAGGAGAGGTCAACATTGAACATCATCTTGGGCCCTCTAATAATAGAGACATGTGAATATAAAAGGATCCAATACCTAATAATTCTATGGGAAATGACAAAGGTAAGGGAAAATATTACCGAAAATATAACTTCACCTACGACAAAGTCATAGGTACCATTTATTAAGTTGATCAAAATATCAATGTTGTAACCATACTAGGAAAAAGCCTCGAATGTAATGTGACTACACGAAGAGGAAAATTTGGGATCCAAGGAGCCTCATTTCTATCCAAAGTCACCATCAAGCCTTCCAATGACTACAACTTTGTTGACCAATTGAATAAAAATATAGCATTAATCTTTGTCCTTGAGTTTTTAAAGTTTTCACTAGCACATAAAGAGATCCTAGAGAAAGCTCTCAAAAAATCTTCAATACCTGACGATCTTAACACTAATCAATTTCCAGCTATGGTTGGTACCATCACTTCACCCCATCACTTGGTCTTTTCTGAAAAACACCTTCCTCAAAGATCCTTTCATTATCAAGCTTTGTATCTTGAGTTTTTTGTCTATAAACACAAGATCAAGAGATTCCTAATAGATGGAGGTCCAAGCTTAAAAATATGTACCCTAAAATGGTGAATAAGTTGGGATATTCTAATGATGTGATCGATAAGAAAAAAATTATCACCATAAGGTTTTATGATGATATGGAGATAAAATATGAGGGTGCAATGAGACTTCCAACTCAAGTGAGGCCAATAATAGAAAAAATGACTCATCATGTACTGGATCTTGAACTACCCTATAACATTCTCTTGGGATGTTTGTGGATCCATGCAATGCAAGCGATCTCTTCAACCTTTCATCAATGCTTAAAATTTCCTTACAATTATAAGGAAGTTATATTATATGTCAATCTCAAACTCTTCCATTTACTACTCAAACTTGGAGGAAAAGTACAAAACACTCCTTCAAATACCTAGTAATGACATATCCTTCCACTCATTTTCATATGTCGATCCAACATCACTTGCTTCATCCTCAACTCCATATACATCAACCAATCCTCCAAAATCCAACCTCAAGATCTAGGTGCTTCACAAGGGATACAAAGAATACCATTTAAAACAATCCTTCTACATTAGGGAGCTCCCCCGATGACCAAAATCCTATGGGAAACCAAAGGAAATAAAGCATATTCAAGTCATCACTTATGAAGTTAAACCTATTATTTTCCCCAAGTGGGGAGACATGAAGGATGAAATGGTATTTAAAGAGGAACTCTCATCATGGCTCTATAAAGAATAAAAAGAGGAATAGAAAAAACTACATCCCCTTCCTATGGATCTTAATAATAAAGGTTATCATATTGCAAGAAATATGGGATACATTGGAAAAGGTGGCATTGATCTACACGAACAAGGTATAAGAGAACCCATCATAATAGAATGTAAGAAGAACATGGGAGTAGGTTATGGTTCAATAGACGTGGTTACCTCAAACATTGAAAATACCTCTTATCAGGAAATAGATCCTTCTACCTACATTGAGACATTGGATAACTACCATACTATAATAGATTCCAATGAATGGGAATGGGAATCTTGCACCTCTAGTGACTATGACCTAGACACTGATAACTTTTTATCCTTACCCTTACCACACATTCCATAAGATTTTTCAATAACTATGACAACCTACCCTTAATTCACCCATAGTTGATCGATTGGGATCAAAAACACCATGCACCTGTTGTGGACCTATTCCCAAACAATGAAGTTATTGTTGAGTTCATGGGAATTCAACATTGTATACCACAAGGAGATCATGAGGGTGATTTTTTCATAGAAATAGAATGAGGAGCATACTTTGGAGGGGAGATTGCATCCCCTAGTCATAAAATTGAAATGAAAAATTTAAAAATCAAAATGAGATCCCCTAGGAAAACCATAATGTGGCTCTATCAAATCATGAAAAAGGAAAAACAAAGGACATGTTTAAGGGTGAAAACCTCTCTGAGGCACCCGAGGATAAAGGATTCAATCTCCCCATTATAGAGTATCAGGAAAACATAGTAGCCTTGGTTGAAAGTTCTAAACCTATCAATGTTGGAACAATAGAGGCACCTAAGGTAACATATCATGCAGCTTCCTTAGATCCTGAGGAAAAGTTCAACTTCTCAACATTCATCAATGAATGTAAGATCAACTTCACTTGGACATATGTAGATATGCCTAGGTTGGATCTAGCTTTAGTAGTACAACATCTAACAATATTCCTGACATCAAAACTAGCTATACAAAAGCTTCGCAAGATGCACCCATAAATAGCACTATTAGTCAAGGTGGAACTTCAGAAACTATTGGACATGGGATTCATCAAACCTATAGACTATCCTATGTGAGTATCCAACCTTATACCACTATTGAAACCTAGTGGGGGCATAAATATTTGTACAAGCTTTAGGGATATTAACAAAGCATGTCTTAAGGATGACTTCCCCCTTCCCAACATTGAGATACTAGTGGATCTAACTACTGGTCATGAAATGCTTTCACTAATAGATGAATTTTATAAGTACAATTAGATTAAGATAGCCTCTGAAGATCACAAAATAGATTTTACTTGTGCTTGGGAAATTTTTTGTTGGAATGTCATGCCATTTGGCTTGAAGAACATAGGAGCCACATATCAAAGAGCGATGACTGCCATTTTCCATGACATTTTATACATCACCATAGAGGATTATGTAGATGATATATTCGCTAAATCAATCACAAGACATGAACATGTGGGTAACATAGCTAGGATATTTGACAGACTAGAGGAATAAAACTTGCATCTAAATTCAAAGAAATATGTGTTTAGTGTAGCATCTAGGAAACTAATGGGCTAAATTTTATCTAGAAGAGGTATGGAGGTGGATCCTGCTAGGGTCAAGGCTATCCTAGAAATTCCTCCCTTAAGAAAATTGAAACAGCTACAAAGTCTACAAGGCAAGCTTCAATCTATGAGAAGGTTCATTGCATAACTAGTAGATGAATATCATCCATTCATACATTTTCTCCACAAAGATGTAGCATTCAAATGGGATAGAAGGTGTGATCAATATTTTCAATAGGTAAAGGTCTATTTTCTCACTCCCCCAATATTGATGCCTCCAATTTAGGATAAAGTAATGATTTTATATGTATCCACAATAAAAACAGCTTTGGGAGCTCTATTAGCACAACTTGATGAATAAAATAAAGAATGAGTATTTTACTACATTATTCATACCCTGGTTGGCTATGAGTTTAATTATACACCCATTAAATGAGCATATCTATCAATTTTCTTTGTAGCACAAAATCTTAGGCATTACATGTTAAATAGAATAATCAAGTTGATATCTAAGATAGAACCCTTGAAATATCTCTTGTCAAAAGAAACTCTTACAAGAAGAATCACTAAGTGGGTCATGATAGTGAATTTGACATAGAATATGTTGACAAGAAAGTCATCAAAGGATAGGTGATAGAAGGCCAGTTAGTAGAAGCACCAATTGAAGATCATCAACCATTCATAGTAGAATTTCTAGATGAGAGTGTCCTCCTAGAATTTCTAGATGAGAGTGTCCTCCCAAAATATATCCAACTACTCATGTGCAATCCTGAGCCTCTATATATCACCCCTCTGGCCTGCTATACCTACCATCCTCATGATCTAGCCAATGACTAGGCCAACACCAACAAGAGCTATAAACCTCAAGGGATGGTGGCAGTCCCACCACTGTGTGTAGTCTCTAGTATTACTTCCATCTAGAGGACCAATTTCCCATCCCCATCCCACAGGTTCCAATGCCCTAAACTCTACCATGGCTGCCCCTAAATCATCTCTAGGCCCCCAGGCATTAACCTCTCAAGTCGTGCATCCAAATCGGGCATGATATGCATCTACGGGGTGAGTCTGTCTCTTTCCAAACTGTCCCATGACCCTATTCAGTGGGTACCTCTCTAGAATAATTTCAACTTGGCCTATCAACCATCGAGTCTTCCTACAGTAATTAAACTTTTCATGGTCATTGACCCAAGCCTTGCATGCCATAAATGGTCTCCAAATGAACTTTGTAACATCATCAAAAATTCCTCACCAATATGATAGTCTCCCTAGTTGTGTATAATGCAGATAATCAGAATATCTATATACATAGGGTTCACCCTCATCCCATCAAGTCACACCATCCAGATGAGTCACTACAATATTCTCCCATGCGCATACATGGAGGAGACTCATCCCAGCTGAAATGGAATTGTCGCCCCAATACACGGCCTCATGCATATCTCTATATAGATGGGCCAACACACATGAGCCCCAAACATACACTATCCCATGATCCATCATCTTCTTGGTGTAGATACCCCAACCAACATGAAATCCTCTTGCTCTACAATCAGGCATCAAAGGCCCAATGATCAACCCTACTAAAACCATGGCCATAGGATCGACACTATCAACAAATAGATTCAAATTGATCTCTGAGTCTACCACTTGCAACTGCTCTACACCCAAAAGCCTCTACATGGCCTGGATACCCATACAGACATCATATGTGACCAACTCACCATGAATTAGGATCCGTAGGATCCTCCATACATGCTCAAGAGTGATCATACACTCTCTTATGGGTAGATGAAATGAAGAGGTTTCTAACCTCCATCTCTCAACCAGTGCAGTCATCATGGCATGATGTGATCTGATCTCAAGCATGTAGCAAATGTATCAAATTCCAATCACATCAAAAAATTCCCTCTCCAACCCCTAAAATCCAACAATAAAATCAAGTAGCTCTCACGGTTGACACTCTCTAGAATAAAGTGGTTTGAGAACCGCCTGCAAACATTCAACCCATAACATCAAAATTTTTCTCGAAAATCAAATCGAGAACTTAAAATTGTAAAAAAATAAGCTAAATTATTCATTTTTAACAATAGTGATCCTTTCAATGATAGAAAACCTGTTATCCTACAATAGAGACTAGTTTTTACAGTAGCGGTGAACTTCATGAGTTTGTCAACCACATGGTTTTTTTCCACAACTATAGCAGTGTGTTCTGATGTTAGAGATTAATTTTGACAATAACAATCAAACTAAATACTATGATAGCATGCATATCATGTCAAAAGTGGTAATTTTCCTAGATTGTCGCTAACGTCCTAGTGCAACTTCAATCATTAATTACAAAAGCGAAAAAATGACAAAAGAAAAATGGAAAGAAGATGTACCACAATCCTTGTGTCTGTTGGCCTCTTGAATTGACGTACTGCATCTTCTTTATGTCGGGAACCTGAAATGCAAGCCATCGTGAATCGAAAATCATAGCACCAAATCTCTAGAGCTCTGAAAATCTATAAGACTAAGAGCACAAATGAGCCTAAATGAACCCTAATTTCCTATTTTAACTCCCCCAAAACCCTAATTGTTATCCTTGGAACCCTCCCAGGTTAAATTTTGAGCACTCTGGACCATCCTAAACCTAAAAATGAGACCATTAGGACCTAATTTTTCATCCTCTATGAATTAGAACTATTCCTAAACCTTTTCATGAGCTCGAACATAAAAGTACTTTTTTTGGCCCACCTCTCGAGGGGGTAGCCCATTGTCTTATCATTCTTCCACTGACCGTTGAGACATAGTGGGGTAAATCTATTGTTTTATTTCTTGATCTAAACATCAAATTCTTTGAAACAATGTAACTAGTACTTTGTGTCAAAGAGAGGCAAAATGTAGACATGTAAAAATGGCTTAACGCATATCACACATCTTAAACTACATTTTTCCATTATCGGCGTCACTTTCATTTGCATCATTAACCCTATTTTCCTATATTAATTAGATAATCTCAAATTGCTTAACTAGTTCACCATGTTGTCACCTAATTTAACCTTATTCCTCCTGATTAATTAAATAAACATAAATTATTTAATTATGTCAATAACATGCCTTATTCATCTAAGTTAAATAAATAGCTATCATTAATTATTTAATTAAGCTACTTTTCATTCTCCAAATTTGAATAATTAGATCAATTATTCAATTTCCCCAAAATTACTCAACATGGTAAATTAATAAATATACCTTTATTTATTAAATTCAAATACATCTTACACATTCCTCTCAACATTAATTAATTAAAACATTCTCACATATCTTGATTGAATAAATCATGACCATAGATTTTTCAATCTAATTTCCCAATCCCACTAATTACTCCAATCCCACTAATCATTCAAATCCAATCCCATCGATTATCTAATTAAATCCCTTAATTAAATCCAATCAAATGAGTTAACTGATTAATCTATTTCCTCTCAACAGTCCTCGACCATTGATCCTGATCTTTCATTGTTGCATCTTGATTGTTCATCTGAAAAATCATAAATCGATAAAACAACCTTCATCCTTCTCATAAAAAAATTAGGAGAATTTGTAGAAAGGTCATGTTAGATTGACTATTGAAGCAAATTGAGCAAATGTATACTTGCATACTAGATCATCGTTGTTATCAAGATTTTGCAATCATAAAGGCTTCATGTTGAATCAAGAAATCCAACATCCATATTCAACACGAATATATTCAACCATGGGATGTTATGATTGTAGCTTTTAAATTCATTGTGTGTTTCATTCATTTATGTTAACCTTTCTTGTTTTGATTCTTAAGATTTGCAATTACATTTCATGGGTAAGTCAGTCTTGTTATCTTGTTGTGAATTGATTTTAATTCATTTCATTGTTACTAATCTATTGATCCATATTCCCCTTACAAAGTTAAGATTTTAAATGATGCAATAACTAGGTATTTATATGAAATTGTTCTAATTTCCCAAAAATTACATCCCAAAAGAGACACTTGAAATTTGAAATTTGAATGTTAAAATACTATCAAAAACATATTAAAAATTTATCCCTAGAAAGATAGAGGGACCCATACACCCATGCGCATATGGGTCCTAGCCCTATCTTCCAAGACTTTTAATGTCTAGATCAAAAGATTAATTATTTGCATCTATTGAATGCTTGAAATCCTTCAAAAAATGGTAAAAATTAGCCTTGGAATGCATAATTTAGGAAATTAGGGACTTAATTGCATCCAATAAATTTAGGGGGAGCAAAACATTGTGTGAAATTGTTAAGGGCAACAATTTTTGACACAATATTTAGCCCCCACTTTAGTGAGAGTGTGAACTTACGCTCAAACTCACACTAAAGTAGAGAGATATATGCCAAGAGGGGTTCAAATGTATGAATGTTGAAGAGATAGGATGACTAAGGATTGAGGGGGATGATCAAGCCCCCAAGATCTAAGATCCTAAGGAAAACCAACATAAGCACAAAGGAACACACACTTGCATGTAAGATATACAAAAAGACAACATACATGTTGGAAGACACAAAGCATACATGATGAAAACACATGACATAATGTAATATATGGATGATGATGAAGTGAGAACAAACACGATGTAAACACAATGCAAACATGAAGAAGCCACATGAAAAAACACATAACAAAACACAAGGTTAGTATTAAAATTTTGAGTTGGTAAGGCAAAGAGACCTCAATCTTAAATTATCTCAAATACCAAACAACATCCATTGAATAAATGAACACTCCCATGAGGATTAGAAAATTGTGTTTCACTCATGAAACACATGGCTCAACTAGTAAGCAATATGTGTTATGCTAGGTGGCCATGTTAAAAAGGATGCTCAAGTTTATGACCCAACAAGCTCTATTATGTTGAATCCATGAACTATCTTACAAAAACTCACCTTAGAGGGTGCAACAAAATTCACCTCAAGAGGTGCATAAAACTCACCTTATGGGGTGCATCAAAACTCACCTCAGGGGGTGCATAAAACTTGTTGTGCCTATAGCACACATGCCCCATTCGGAACAAGAACCCTCTCCTTTCAGATTTGTCGAGTCTCTTTTTGCCTTTGCCTCATTTTGTGTGCCCCTAAATTTTGAAATTAAAATGGTCAAGGACACTAAATTCATCATCCTCAGTTGACCAAAATTCACCACCCAAAAAAAATTCTAAGTCCTTGGCTCCTATGGACTTCCCTTAGTGTTTCGCTTTGACATCCTCTGCCTCGTTCGGGTCCACAATTGCGGGCTTCCCCTTGCACGGAGTTGTCTTCTCTTTATTGATTCATCAAAAAACAACCTGGGATGTCCACTCAGATGGTGGGTCCTGCATCTTTCCCAACTGTTATCTCTTTGTCACTCCTGAATAGAAAATTCTCAAGGTCTTTCCACCTTGTGAGCTCTACCTTTCCCACTGTTGGCTCGTCGACCTTTGAGCCTAGCTACCCCACCATCCATCATACGTGCATTTAATATAGGTAATTAATGAACTTATAGCTATAAATAGGTCTACCTAACCTGTCATTTTCACCTTATGCCAGTTGGAAATTTGTCAGATAAAATGGAAATTGCATTCCCCATGCTCGCACAAGCTTGCAAGGGATCTGAAACTCGGCCTTCATCGCATTACTTCACTCCTTCTACGTATGTCTACTAGCGTTAACTTAGAAAGCATCCTTTCAAGTTGAGTTTTTGAAATTAATTGAAAATCTAAAAGAAAAACCTTCAAATTACCCGGTGGCCACCTTGGCAATCTGTCCCGCACTCAAAACCATTTGAAATTTAACTAAATCATTTAAACTAAGCATTTGAAAGAAAGTGCAAAACTTTTCCTCATCGGCGTTGTTCTTTGTAGAGCGCCACTCCTTTTGCAGCCCGTAGGTCTCTCACTGCCACCCTAGTTAAAGCTTAAGACATCCAACACTTAAATGAAAACCTAAGTCTTAACTCTTTGCGAGTTTTCTTTTGGTGGGCCGCTACATGTGGTCCATCCCCTTTTCACAGTTTTTCTCAAATGGCTTATCCTTTTTAGCCTCCCATGACGCAAGTCCCAATGAAGTTATTTTCACCAAAGGTTAAAGCATGCCTAATCCCAATATGTGAAACCTCCTTTATAGGCTACCACTCATGGCTTACTGTCCAAGAATTTCGTTCTCCAACGCCAAAGCAAAGGCTCTATTCCACACCATGGATCTCGCTACCATGTTGGTCGTTCCCCATTTATACAAGAAAAATCCTTAGCCAAGCCTTCCTTGTGGGCCATTTACTATGGAATGGAATGCACCCTTTGCCATCGCCTTGGCGATTCTCATGAGCAGTTGACTCAATGCTCTTACCCGCACTACAAACTCCATGGCCCTCTTTGTCATTTGGGTTCACAAACAAATAAATGCCAATTCTATGCAGGAAAATATCTGTGAGGGTCCATGTGCAGACCGCCCCACTGTCATCACTGTTTTAAGCACCTGTAGAACCTTGTCGGTCTACTCCACAGACCCCACCCAGAACTTCAATGAAAATACAAGTTTATTTGACTTGTGAATCTCTCCTTATGGGCCACCATTAGTTTCCCACTATCACCCTCTTGCCATTTGTAAATGGTTGTGCCCTCTCTTCCACCCACATTGTGGAGTCTGATCTCTCCTCTATCATTTGAGTTTGTTTGAAGTAAGAGGACTAAGTCGAATGCTTTGTAGGTCACTCCTTGCGGACTATCGCATGTGGTCCATCCTCTCATCATTGTTGTTCCCTAATGGCCATCTCATGATGACTTTTTGGCGATCTTGCCCCGCAACCTCCCAAATCAATCACTTTGAAACACCAAGCCAAAATCAAAGGAAGCTAGCTCGCACCATCCTAACCACCTACGGATCCCACATTGCAGGATTCTCCCTACAGACCTTCATCCCTTAATCATCATTTCTTGAATGACAGATCGCAAACATTTGAGAAGCCTCCTAATTCCACACTCCTTGAACCCTTATGAGCAAGGTGACCAATTATATGACTTAAAAGACTTCAAAACTGATTTCCCCAAGTGCCAAATGCCTTGTCAAGGATTTTGATCAATGAATCCCCAATGCGGAATGTTGAGTGTGGGCAACTGTCTGTGGGTCATTGTGCCCCTCGGTGTCATTATGCTCATGATCCCTCCTAATGGATCCCAGTCCAGGGAAACCCACATCCCTAGGCCTGCATCTCTAAATTTGAACCAAACGAGCCTTGAATGATGAATGTTAATGGATTTATGATCTTTTGAAGATGAATTGTTTGATCTAACCCCTATTTTTCAAGATTTAACTAACGCTCCCCTAATTTTTATATGAATGTGCTTACTGCATCCTTGTGTGTATAATTTGTGGAACATGTAGCAAGACCATCAGGGAAGTTTGTTGAGAAGGAAAAGGGAAAGAAGCCTGCCAAAGTGCCAAGGAGAAAAGAGGAGAAAGATGAAATGAAGTATCAATTCCATGGTGTGGAGTGCACCTCCAAACTCGCTTTCACCTAGGACGCTGTATCAGACACCAACCTCGGGCATGTGGACATCAATGAATTCAAACAAAGGGTAAAGGCCAATCCTAGAACTTAAAATGCACTATAAATCAAAAAGAGTGGCCTTGCTAAGGCATCTGGCTTCCCTCCCGTACTCGTGGCTTCAAAATTAGTGATGGCTTGCACAAGGTGTTACCATAGCAATAGAAAAATCATTGATCGTGATGGTAGAGTGCTGGTTGATTTGTCTACTAGATTTATAGGCCAAAAATTCCATATTCCCAAATTTGACAAGATGGAAGAAACAAAAAAGGGATATGCTTAAAATATGTGGAAGGTGGACCCTCTAGGATGCAATAATTTGATCAACCAACATTGGTTGAAGGATAAGAGGGGTAGTGTTGCTAAGGTGCCACAAGAGCTATTCAAAAGTGACTTCCACAAAGAATACCATGACATGGTTACTCTGCTAACCAGGGTAATGGGCCTCCCTACTGCTACCTTCTTTCAAGAATGTATTTTCTACTCCATCGAGGAGATCATTTATGGAAAGACGAAGTTCCACTGGGCAAAGATCATCAGTGACAACATTCATAACTAGCTTGTGGTTGTGAAGAAAACGTCTTAGTTTAACATGACCTCCTACTTGGTGTATCTACTAGTTGAGTCATTCCCATACAAGAGCCTCTCTGTTGCAAGTAATCTAGACCCAAGGAGAGAGCTCAAAGTATACAATTGCTACCCTCAAATACAACACAAAAACTTCAAGAAATACTATCGAAGGGTAAATGATACCTTTGTTGGATAATCATCAAACTCCTTGGGGGAGACTTTGAGAGAAGAGTCTTGCATAGTGTCAGGGCTTTTATCCAGAGGTTTGGGTACCTATTTATATAGTTCCCAAAGTTCACATACATTACAATAGAAGGGTTCTCTGAGAGACCTTACGAGTTTCCACAATACTCCAATGATCGAATGATCTTGTTGGAGGTTTCCAGACAACTATAGAATGCTCACACCCTATCGAACGACAAGCATAGAGTAGGGATCCCATATCCCCTAACCTTCAGACAAGGGATGTATTCCTACCCCACTAATTAGTGTGCAAAATATTTAGAAAAGGAGATAGTGGAATACAAATTGAACTTCCACATAGCCCGAGCAAGAATCGACCCATATAGGAAACTAAGGAAATAAGTTAGGAAACAATATGCTCATTGGCCACATATTGAATACTTCTGGGCCAATTGTTAGGATGATAAAGAGGTGTGAATGAGGCACTACATGAGGATGAAATCCTAGTTTGTGAAATCAATAAATCTATTTTTGGTGCCCAATCAAATTGTAGAGGAAGATGAAACCATCATTGATGAAAGGTTTGATGCCATGGCCAACTTGCCACTACCTTTAATAGACTGGAATGAAGAAGAGGTCAATGACCTTGACATAGTAACATAGCTAGTTGCAAACAAAACCAGGCAATGGGTAGACACCCAAATTGCTTAGCTTAAAGTGCAGGGTGTTGTATTGACATATGGTGAGCTTGAGGTTGAGCCCAAAAGAAAAACTGATAGTGGAGAAGTTTTTTCTTCCATTGAGGAAGCACCCAAATCCCCTCCAACAATGAGATAGAGGAAAAGGATGTGCTCAAGCGCCATCCCAAACACAAGGTATATACACGAAAGGCTACGAAGGGAGGATCCTCAAAGAAGGCAAGGAAAATAGATGAATTCATAAGTGAGATGCCTAAAATTGAAGAGGACCCCCAGCATGAGAGAGAAGAAGAAACCAAGAAGCCATGATCACCACCCACCACCTCCATTTCCACCACTGCTTCTACCATTGCCACTCCTCCACCTTCTACCTCTCATGCACTACTTGTTTCATCTTCGCCTATCATGGACATCTCCGTCCACCTCGCTTCCACCTCACCAATAGCTCTAGTAATGGTGTTGGAATCATCCTTGGCCAAAACATCCCTATCATTTTACTCCTCACTACCTCCCCCACTACCCATTCTCTCTACCCCAATGCTTACAACAACCACTACTACTATGCCTCTCCTCACCTTGCTAGATGCTTTTGCAATGTACCTGCTGAAATTTTTGGGGTAATAATGAATCCTATTGTACAGGCCTTTATGGCCTAGATTTTTGTTGGCCTGTTTGTTCGTCCACCACCTACAGATCCACCAAAGATGGAATCCACCATGAAAATATCTAAGGAGATGGATAAATTCCAAAGAGAGGCCGCCAAAGGAATAGTTGAAGAGCCTGAAGACCCTTAATTTGAACACCCAGAGGGAAAGTTAAGTATAAACCTAGATAAAGTGGCATCAAGCGAAGAGAAATTTCTCTCTTCAAAGGATATTGAGGCCCTGAATGAAAGATACACAATAGAAACCTCAGATTAGGAATTGGAAGAGGAGTTGTCCCAGCAACTCAAGGATAGAGGTGAAGAGGCTAATATGGAGGGGAATCTCTCTAAAGATAAGATTGAAGCAAATATCAATGTGGAGATACTCAAAGAGCCTCCATTGATTGGCCAAGATAAGGGCCCCATCCAAGAAGAAGAGGCACCTCCTAAAAAGGAAGAAGGAGAGAAAAAAATAGAAAAAAGAAGAAGATAAATTAGAATATGTACCAAGGAAGAGCCTTGAGCCTGAACACCATGAACTCAAGAAAGAAGAAGATGAAATGCCTTAGAAAGAGGATTTTTCTAAAGAAAACATAGCCTCCATTGAATTGGACAAGGAAAAGGCTATACAGATTGAGGACTCTGATGAAGAAGAAAGAACGAACCCAGAAGCCCCGATCCATGAGGAGAAACAACCTCAACATGAACAAGAAGAGGGAGGTGATCATGAATCACCTAAAGGAGAAACCCAGATGCCCGATTGGCTAGAAAAGAAGTTACAAAAGAAATCCCCTACAGTTGCTGATCTAAAGGCTCGACTTGAAGCTATACTAGCAAGATCCTAAACAAAAACCAAAAAGGAGAAGAAGCCAAGATTCAATTCACACATCATGGTTGATACCTCTCTATCGAGAACGATACAGGTTTCCACCCTTGTGACAAACATGGAGGCTAGTGTTAGCTACAACATCTCTACGGTTAACTTAGGCCCAAAAACCAGAGAACAAAAGATTGAGGAGTTCCAAGGGTCGATGGCAACAATTGTGCAACAAATGAACAAAGATCAGTCCTCGAAGGAGGAACTAGAGGCACAGGTGGTGGACCTTACCGCCTATATTTAGCAATGGACGTCCTTGGAAGAGGAGGCTTTGACAATGTCATCTGTGCCCCCTCTTCTCTCCCAAGAAGAGCTCAAAAACATGGAAAAAATGAAGAACTGGACCAAAGCCACATTAGATTGGTTCAATTGTGTGCTCTACAATGGTGACATGGGTATTATCCATGTTGCATTAAACATTCAAAAATTTCACGATTTACAAAAGTGGGTAGAGGCCACTAAGAGGGCATGCCACTGATTCGCCGAGTTGTATATGATCATATATCCTAAGCTCAAGGCTATTCTCAAGATGCCAAAGAAGACATGGGAAAATGACTTGGGGCTCACCAAAGATAATCACTTGTTAGTGGAGACCTAGAAAATGGGCTTGGATAATAGAAAATAAGTTCTGGAAAGGGTATTGAAGTTGAGCTCAACCTCGAATGGGTTGTGAAGCATCGGACTAACAATGAAGACTATCTTCAGATGATGACAGACTATGAGATGTTGGCCCTTGAAATAGATCCAGAGAAAATTAATTCATTCTTCGATAAGAAGATAGAACAAGGGGTTGCAGATGCTCTAACCCTTGATTTCATGGACTTCTCTGCAAGAGCATTTACATTGTCTGAATAGGTAATCAAGGCCATGCTCAAATGTACCAAATACTAGGAACAGATCACAAAGAGATTTAAGAAGTTGTCCTTTTAGATCCTTCAATTTGACATCATGGAATGGGATAAGCTCCAAGCTCTAATTGAAAAATTTGTGGAATATGCCAATCTTCAGAAGAATGCAAGGAAGCCAGTGATATATGACGAGTTTCTGACAGTATAGTTGGAAAAAGAAGGCAGTCACTAGAAGACAAAACTACTACAATGTCAAAGCCACTAGAGGACAAAATAGGGATAAGACAAAAGAAGTATTTTATAATGATATATATTGGGAGTAAGTGAAACCTTAATGTAAAATGAATCTTGGCCACATAATGAAAGTAAATCTTGGCCATTCATTTCACTTTTGGAAAAACTAGGGTCTCCTCTCATTTTCAAAGAGAGAGTTGAGTTGTTGTGTAAAGACATGTTGCAGAAATTTAATGAGAATTATATTATTTTTGGTGGATTCTTGTGTTTCTCACATGTTGCATGATTCACCTTCTCAAAGTTATAATTGAGTTTTCTATTCTAATTTATTTAAGTTACTTTTAGTAGTTTAGTTCATGTTGCACATTGATAGTGAAGAATGTTATAGTGTTGATGCCTTTGTTGTTCATGCTTTTTGTTGTTTATTGATGATGAACAATGGTGTAAATCTAGATTGAACATTAACTTACTGTTGCATCTAAAATTCATCTATTGTTCATGCTTCATGGTGAATGGATACCTAAAAATCTCTAGACCTTAGAAGATAGCTCTAGTTTCATGAGAATGTTAGATATTTTGGTTAAGTAGAACTCATTTTTGGGAAGACTATCCACTGTAGCATCCTCCATTGTCACTATTCATCATTATTTGCAGGTCTAGGAACTCTTCTAACCCTTTTCCCTTTTGAATTTTCTTTGAAATAAAAGTTAAGGCAAAGTTCCAACATCATTGTAAAGCCAAATCTAATGTTAAACATGGAGTCTTAAACTATTGTTTGAAACTAGCAGCAATTACAACTCATTTTTAGAATTATATGAAACTCCATTTGAAAATTCAATTCCTTCTAAACTTAGTGAACCATAAATTCCCTTTGTGATTACCAACAAATCACATCAATCAACTGAGTTGGTTTTGCAATTTATGACCTAACTCTTGAGAGACCTTGGGGTGATTTCTCCAGCTTAGTTGTTGAAATTACCTTTCAAGAGAGGTAGCATATTTGTGTGTTGCATGTGTTGAGAAATTGCAAAAACACCCATCAACAAAACTCACCTCAAGGGGTACAATAAAACTCACCTCAAGGGGTGCAAAAATCTCACCTCAGGGGGTATATCAAAACTAACCTCAAGGGGTGCATGACAATAAGATAAGGCTAAAAACTCAAGGGATGTTATATAAACACCACCACAAGAGACAATAACAAAGGGGATTTTCTCAATATACAAAAGGTCACACCTTAAATGATATCACTCATGACATCACCACCAAGAGAGGACAAGTCATGGAAAAATAAATTCACGCCTTAGGGAATACTATCTATAGCATTAGCTCCAAAGGAATGATATATGCCAAGAAAGGTCACTCTCTTGAGGGATATCAAGCCTAATATCACCACAAAGGAGACACTAATCATAGATCAAGAAGGCAACACTTCCTAGGAGATGTATTCTATCATCACTAAGAATGGACTATTCTCATGCAAACAATGAGTGAGGGACTATATGCTCCCCTTAAAATTTTCGTGTACTTTCTACACTAATAATTTAAGGAGATAAAGAGGGATCTATTGCTAGAAGGAATGCACCTAGGACAAGGCTACCTAACCCTTTTCCCCCAAGTGTAGGGACAAACGTGAGCCAAATTGATTATGATATGCTACTCCTTACAAAATAAAAGATGATTACATAAAGCCTAGTTTATACCCTCATGGATGGTAGTGAGCATGTTGTGACACTATAACTACCACATGACAAGGAGAAAGGAAAATGAATGTTAAGGATCAAATTCACTTGATTTATTCTTTAAATCATGGCATTCATTAGTAAGATGTCCAAGTGTTCTATTATGCATAGTAAGACATATTTGTATTCTTTCCTTTCTTATCTTCTTAGTCATGGATTGGTGGCAATGCAATTTACCCTAGTTTGAGAAGTGTGTCTAAGGCCCTTTCAATATTAGTTATAGGATGCAAGAAAGGTAACTTCTTAAGAGGACCATGGATTTTTTGTTTCTTGGTTAATGACCTAGATGCTTGATGCAAAATTGGAGGATCTTCATAACCAAGTCCTTTGGTATCTTCTAATGGTGTTTGTTCCAAGAGAGAATGGACTTCATGTTCATTCTTAATGTCACATCATTGTTCTCTCAAAATCCTAAAGCCTTGTCCATAAGTCTATTCCAAGTTAATGGGTGTATTTATAACTTTATGCTCATATGATAGAGGGTTGGTTGATGTGTATTTCTTATGGAAATTATCAATAGGTTCTTCCATGCATGTTGATTGAGGTATACCTTGTGATTCAGTTTTTGAATGTAACAAAGTGAGTGTGTTAAAGTGGTGGCATGGTAGGATGTTTTTGGTATGGGGTAGTAGGCCATTGCATTAAGGGATAAAAGGTTGCATTATTCTCAAGGTTACATATGGAATTTTTAATGAACTCATGTATGCTCTCTTTGTCTTGGCCCAAGATATCTATCTCATGAGGACATACATTGGGAGGTGAAGGATTATGAATTTCATTATCGGGATTTGAATCATCACTAAACATGTGGCTTGAAATATCAACCAAAGATTTCAAGGACATCCAGATTTTACCAAAACACATATCCATAATGAAATTTTGCAATGAGGCTCAGGTTGTATTTCACAATTGAAGAAAATTCAGACAATAACTCCAAACAGAGGCTCTTAAGAGTATCATGCTCTTAGAAAGTTGATGCCCAAAAAATAGGACAAAGTCTCCCAAAGCGTTTGAGTCTTCAATAGGGGTTCTAAAAATTCAAAGTTTGACTAGGTTTTACATTGCTTAATGATTTTAACTCTACTTGAAAATATTTATAATAGTATGTAATTTCCTAGAATTTTCTTAATTTATGCCAATTTGATGCAAAATGCAAGTATGCAAGAATATTGAAGATGTTTGAACAAGTTATGATGCAAATTTTAGATATGAAACATAATAATTGACTAATTCTAAGATGCAAAGGCCTGAAAATGATTATTTTGATGCAATTTTGAAACACAAATAGGGCACTTTCTTTCAATTTTATGAACTCTATTCCAAATGCGTAAAACCATGAAATTACTAATTCCAAAATATAGATCTGAAAGTACCTACATACTAAGTAGACAAAGAAAGACAATTGTAAAAAAAAAAATTGATGCACCTATACAAGGATACGGTCACCCAAAGGCGTTTGAGTTCTTCACAAGAGGATTGAAAACTGAAAAACTAAAAAACTGAATGTTTAAGTTGTTGTTTAAGATTTCTATTTCTATCTTCAAACATATATGATAGTGACTACTTTTCCATAATTTCTCAATGTGATTGAAATGCAAATGTATGATAATGTGTGAACAAAAATGAACAAATTATGAATGCAGTTTTGAATGAAAATATGATCTAAATGACTGAAACACACCCTAATGCAAGCTATGATACAATATGAGGTACAATGTTTTAGATTTTTATGAGTTATTATGATGCAAATATGAAACCCTAAATGATAAATGCAAGACAATATGATGCAAAACCTAGATCTATGGTTTGAAAGACTACTAACTCAAAAATTATATAATGTTAGGATGTTGAGTTCACCAAAATGAAACATAGAAAAAAGGGAACCTAAAGTTGAATGTATAAACCTTAGGGTCAATTAGTTTCTCTTTTCAAAGTTCTATTAAGAATGGAGATCATGTTTAGGGTGAATAGATTGACTTTCAACCAAGAAGGTGAGTCATTTAGAGTTGGATATGCATTCTTGGGGTCTTGAAAGTGGATTGGAAACGATTTAGAATGCTTAACCTAATTGAACTATATTACCTAATTTGATAAATGAAATATTTAATAAACACACAAACTGAAATAGTAAATTGCAGGTAGATCTGAGAAGTACTGAAGATTGCGCACCTATCATAAAAAGTTGGATATGGAATGCAAAGGAGGAATCAAATGCCTAGGGGCATATGGATCCCTGATAGGGGGTCTTGGAACTAATTTTTTGGGTCCTCTAGTACTAGATCTGAGCTTTTGATTCCTAGTTGCAAAGTTGTCAAAAAAAATTCAGATAATTATGTAGGTGAGTTTATGTGGCATGACAACTGTTAGGGCTTTAAATACAACAATGGAAAACTTATCTTCAATATTCCTTCAATCCTCTTCAAAACTATAACCAACACATTCAAAGAGAGAAGAAATGTTGCACCATTTAGGGGCTTTCCTCAGTCAAGTTTCATGTAAGTGTTTCCAATTCCACAATGGCAATGTCAATGATAAATAGATAATTGAATGGAAGGAAGGATAAAATCACAAAGTGCTAAAATTCACCACCCTTCAATGGCTTCCTTAAAGGAGTGAAGTAATACACATCACCTCAAGGACCTAGATCCTGATTACTTGAATTCTTGTGTAAATCCCCGCAACGGGACCCTAAAGGAAGTTGCAACACAACGCGGAAGCGTATAATTTTTTTTCTTAAAAGTGCATTATTAACAAAGAAGATGCACAACACTTCACAACAACCTCTAAGGTAGCGTGACAAGATACATCAATAACCAAACATACACACTACTAGAAAACAAAAGCATTTATTAAAATATTAACCATACATTTAATTTCACATACTCATAAATCATTAAAGATGTTAACACAAGGATAACATATCTTAAGTTCCATATTACATTATCTTAATATTAGATTACAATACTCATTCCCAGAATGAGGTAGATCAAACCTAACTATTACAATTACAATATTCCTCCTCCTAAACAATTGAGGGGAATAATAAATACAAAAGCTAATCTAAAGTAAATAGAAAGCTTAAACCAGAGAATGAAACCACTGTGAGCTCTCCACTGGAAAACCTCACAATGCAATCTGCAAATCAAAAGGGGACCCAATGGCGTAGGGAGCACGTTCCTCCCAACCAAGTGGTATTCGAAGGCCCACCCCCCATGCTAGGAGATAGTAACATGGATACAAGGACAATCCCTACAACCTCTAGTCACAGGATGACTCAACTCTAAACAAAACTACCACAAGTACAACACTAACTCAAGATTACAGTGCTATCTAAGTATAACAGTATGACACTCCAGTAACCTATACATACAACTAACCTAGGAGAAATTTCACTCAAGGTACATGAGTTACCCGTTAGATCTTTCCAAATCTCGGCCCCCATTGAGCTTCACCCTCCTACGGTTATCATGTGATTCAACACCACTCCAAACTAAGGAGCTACAGAATATCCAACACTCCATTCAAAGAGAACAACCATTCCCCGTTCGTGGAAACCGGGTGACTCACTGAGAATGACAAACCTACTACCATAGAGAACTACACAAGACAAAACCATGAAATGATAACTCACAATTTGACATTCCTCACAAAGAAGACTCATAAAAACTCATCTAATACCTCTTTTCAATTACCCTTAAATACCATAGAAGATATCTCAAACACATCATAAAGACATAATAGTTTAATGTCTACAACAATCTATTTTATCACAACCTTGCATACAGTCAACGAAATGACTTATAATAATTCACATCATTCAATTATCCCAATTTAAATAATTAATTAACAAGGCTCTTTCAAACATAGATAAAACATCATACTGACCATTTCTCCTATTTCCTCACTTTTAAAATAATAAAACGTTTGTTTCTACTAATCTATTGTATATATTTTAAAATACCTATTCCCGCAAACACACTTAATTAAATAATCATTTCCTCTTATTGCATTTAGACGAACCACATAATCAATAAACATGATAATTAAATCTAAAATTTGGATTTACTAAATCCTCTCACATTCAGTGATAAGAAGGAATAATAAGACAAGTTACACACTTTTCTCCAATTTAATAAGAACCCTTATATAAAGACGAAGAGAAAAACTTCAACTAATTAACTAACAGATTCTTCAATTATCTCAATTTAACTTAAACAAATATAAGCTCATCATTTCATTTATTATTCCAATTCCCTTAATTTCAAACTAATAAAATATCTATTTCCTCTAACAGATTACATTGTTTAAATAAATTATAATTTTCTCTTTTCAAAAACATATTATTTTAATTTCATCTAATACAATCATTTACATGCATCTAATCCAATGAATATTTAAATGAAAACAATTTTCTCATTACTACAATTCTTCATTTTAGAATTAACTCAACTTGAACATGAACATGCACTTATTTAACAAAAGTAACTAATCTAGTCATCCAATCTTCAATTCCATGACTATATTTATAGCTAGTGATTACTTATTTCTTCCATTTGAATTATTTCACTTAACATTATTTTAATCATTCATTTAATAATTAACACCCTAAATATATATATATATATATATATATATATATATATATATATATATATATATATATATATATATATATATATATATATATATATATATATATTAAATCCTTCACAATTAATTACCTCTTTAAAACCCAAGTTATAAACATAATTTATATATATTATATTTTCTAATATTTAAATAAATCATAATTAAGAAACTCGAATTCCAATAAGGGCAGATTGTTCCCACACGCAAGGGTTATGTTGTTTAACATACGGTAAAGCCATATACTATGGAGAGGGGCAGCTATGTACCACACAGCTGAACCTCCCCATAGTACAATGGGCGCGGCTACAAAGGAGTGGGGAGGGGCAGTGCTTCCTCCACACTTGTGTGGAGGGCGCTGCCAATGGCAGTGCTTCCTCCACACTTGTGTAGAGGGCACTGCCAATGGCAGTGCTCTCTCCACACTTGTGTGGAGGGCGCTACCAATGGCAGCTATGCCTCTCACAACCAGCAATAAAACAATCTATTCAAACAAAAAAAATGCCCCTATGTCATCTGCTCACCGTATGACGATTTTAATTGCATAAATATTTAAAAATAACATTTCATCCATAAATAAATATATGTATTTTATATATGTGATAATATATTTATATATATGAATAATACATATATATATTCTCTTATATATATTATATATATATTTATTAAATTTCACTACCCAAATTAAATTGGAGAAAAAATTCTGAAGAAAACTATCTACAGGCAAATGTTTAACTGGACAACAATTTTTCCTCAAAGAATTTTCAATAACAATAACCGTTTTTCCAAACTTATAAAAGGGTTTCAATTTCAATCTTTTAAAAGACAAGTTGCAGAAAATTCTTCATACTAAAATTTAACAAAACTTCTACAGGAAAATTTAAACAAAACCAACAAAAGATTTCTAAAATCTCTTTCATCTAAATTTACACAGAGGCTTTCAAAACTAATACAAGTTCTTAAATCACAAATTGTTTTCCTCTTGTTTTTCCTCTGAGTTTTTTCACAGCAATTCAACAATAAAGAAGCCTTACAAATTTTGAAAACAAATTTAAAGCTTCTATAACCAAAACACAAAAACTTCTTGCATAGACAATCTTTCAATCTCAATTAAGCCATTTTAAGCAAAGCTTCTACGAAATTTAAATTTTGTCCAGACAATCTTTCTCAAACAATTAAATAAATAAAATAAAACCCGAAGGAACTTGTGTTCCTGAGGCTTGAAACAAATTGAAGATTGGAGTAGAGCCTCCCCTTCAGAGATCAATTCCAAATCTTTTACCAAAAACACCACTTCCAAGAAGATGTAAAAATATAGAAAACCCCCAAAAATTCTTGAAAACCCCTTTGAGTTTTTTTTCAATTTTCAACTAAAAACCTCTTTCAAAATAATATCTTTTCCTCTCCAAAAATCTCCTGTCCAAAAACTTCTCTCCCTTTTTTTTTTTCAATTAAATTCCTCCCAAAAATAATATCTCAACCAAGAGTAAATCATGCGTTCTTCTCACACACATGTCACATTAAAAATATCTATTCAACAACCAGTTATTTTCTCAAAGCCTTTTGCATGTTGAAATAATTTCTAATTATAATTTAATTCCAAATATTGTAATTTAAACCCATATTGAAATTAATTAATTCTAATTGAAATTTACAATTTAAAATTAAATTAATTTCCCCTTTGCTTCTAATTTTCTCAACAACATAATTAATTTATTAATTTTAATTATTTAATAAATAAATTCAACCCATTGGATTAAATTTAATTACTTAAATAAGTCAAATTTAATTAATCAACTTAAATAAAAACTTCTATCACATTGTATAATTTTAATTTAAATAAATATCAACACTATATAAAGCAATAACTCTAAGTATTAATTTCCATACTCAAGAGCCCTTCCGAATTAAATAATATTAAAACAAGCACCAAAGACACAACAGACTCAACTGATGACCTGCTAAGGCTAGGGTGTAGACTTGACACAGGTAACCTAGCTACTATCTCCCAATCATCATACCGTTGGGTCAACATGCTCAAACCTATGAAGCCAGGTGGAGTCGATGTCATGTAATTGCAAACCTGTATCCAAAGCATCAATAGCACATGCATATACAATCATTATAAAATACACCGTGAAGAGGAAATCAAAAAATCGTAGGGTGCTCACAAGCGAGTGATGCAATCATGTCCCCTTCACCAATACAGTATCACCAAACTGACACTTCCATCATTAATAAAACTCATAAAAAATAATCATGTCATAATAAACCAACATTATTCTTAATCAATGCATGACAAGTATAACATCAAGGAAAGTACATCTCATAACACACATAATTTTTATTGTTCAATAAGAAATTATCAAATAATAAAGCATCTTAATCTAACATAAGTGCAAAACAGAGTGGTGTTACATTCTCCCCCCCTAGGGTTAGGCTTACTCTTGGAAGCCTGCGAAAACCTCCAATATGAAAATTCACAAACCCCACATAATCCATGGTTCCAACATTAAACCACTACATACACCAACATAAAAAGTAACAATATCTAGAGTTAAAATCCTTCAAGCCAAATACATTGTCAAACTAAACAATCACATAGTCTCAAAACATATATCCTAACATAAAAAGAATCAAAGGAAAGGAAACAACACTGAAGGCACTTCCTCAGTCTCTGATACCATAGGATTTTCATGAGCTCCCAAAACAGTTGCTTGTCCACTTCTAGTGATCTCCACATTTGTACCCTGATGCTCCATTTGACGATGATCAACCGTTGCACTCGTTCCACAAGTCCTTCTTGCATCATTCCTTGTTGGTTCAGTAACTGTCGATCTCTGACTGGTTCCAAGTGTGTTCCTCTAAGAACACTATCTCGCTAAGTGACCTCATTGGCCACAATTGTAACATCCTGTACTACTACCTGTTGCACTTTGAGTGCTCTGAGCGGACTGGACGGGGCAATGGATTTGGGCCCATATCCATCTCTGAATCCTCCTATGCGTAAGAAAATCACCCCAAAACCCAAAGATTATTGGGTGCACCTCACCAAAAGGAACACCAACCATCCAAATTCCAAAACTTGAAACTTCATAAGAACGATTGTTGGGCGGAGAACGTGCCCTCAAAACATTCAACACAAGTGTTGCCAAAGCAGAAATATTTCTTCTAGGGTTCCTTTACCTTTCTCTATAAATTTGAAGACTGCCATCTTGACTAGAGCCAAGATGCGTGAGAATCTCCCCAAGTGTAGAACATAACAGTGGACCCAAGTGATCCCCACCATCATACTCGTGGAAACTCTGAAAAGTAGAGTTTCGATGATTGACACTATGTCTACCTCTTCTAGACATCCTATACACACCATCCAAGAAAGGAGTCATAACCAAGGGGCATAATTAACATATAGAAACTCAGAGATAAAGCACCATACCCAAAATTAAACATGCAAAATACATATACATACCAACAAACAACAT
This sequence comes from Sequoiadendron giganteum, assembly GCA_007115665.2. NCBI lineage: Eukaryota > Viridiplantae > Streptophyta > Pinopsida > Cupressales > Cupressaceae > Sequoiadendron > Sequoiadendron giganteum. The sequence continues at coordinate 248,089,355 of CM021107.1, forward strand.
AGGAAATCACAACATAAGGTCACACAAGGGTCCATCAGGACACCGGAAAGCATCATACCAATCCATGATAGAAGAATCCATGAACCAAGAACATAAAACCATCTCAAATAAATCAACATCATAATCAGTGGTCTGATGGTGTTAGGCCACACGAAAGGTGAGACCATCCAAACAAGACCACAATGACCTGTCTCTTGTTGTGTAAGGGGATTAGCCTCCAAGAGATAGACATCACACATAGGTGAGTAGTGGGTTCTAGCTACATAACAACCTCACATACCCCCATCCTCTACGTCTCCCATGTCTACTTCCTCGTACACACTCACCAAGTTTTCCTCATACAACCTTGGAGAGGAATCACAATACGACACATAGCCGACATTGAAAACAGCAAAGATAACTAGTTTAGCCACTAAGTTCATAAAGAAGATCAAATTAAATTTCCATTTCAACAATAAGGAATAAATACATGTAATTTCAACACTGAATCAGATATATAACCACTAGGGCTATAAGAAAATAAGATCACAAGTTGTGGCTAAACCCTCACAATCAAATATAAAAAAGTGTCGGCCCTCACAATCAACTAAAAAATAATCAATAACCCAAAGAAAGTTCACAATCTTTGAAATTGCACTATACATCACTATGTGACTAAATACTAGCCACCAACAAGGAAGGAGGAAACAACGTCTGGCTAGAATGATAATAGCCCTCATGTGATGCGAAATAAGCACGCTATCCACATGACTAGAGTGTATCCACGACTAAAGAAAACTTCGTCACTCTACCTAGTCATACGCCAGCTAGAGAAGGCACATACCGGTCGCATGCCACGTGGCAGTGCATCTGTGGGTCCACGGAAATAGGCACGCGCAGAACTTACCCCACACACGATACCTCATGGAGAAGACGCATGTACAAACTCGCTATAGCCAGAGGTATACGTGGCTAGGATCTACTCATACGCTACCCGACCAACATGGTCAAAGCAACCATGAGGATCCCTCTACAAGTGTTCGAGACCCCATAACGCTCATCGCACAAGTGGGCTAACAAAGAAAATCTCATAATGCGCCTTCACGTGTTTTAGCACGTGGCATCGTGTAACATGACATCATCACCATTACTTTATCGGAACATGAGTAGGGTGTGGCATCGTATCTCTAGCATCATGTCAGAACACAGCAGATAGGGTACATCTACATAATACAATACGATAATATCACTATGGGGCTATCAAGCTTCACCTCTCATACAAACAAGGTGAAATCACTAATGCCAGATCATCGCCTCTACGGATGTCTAGGCATAACTAACAAACATGTTGTTGTACTCAAGACTGTGGGGATTAGGCTAACACATATGAATCAAGTATCCTGATCCAACATAAGGGAAACTAGTGGGTACAATTCCTCGGGATTGGTTGAGCTGACATGCTTTGCGCCGCATATGCGTACGCTACACACTCCACCCAAGAAACTTGTGACTGCTACTATCCCTTCACAGATTAAGGATCTAGAGAACCAAAATAAAAATTAGATACTTTTGGTTACTCCTATATATAAGCTTCAACTTCACATGGGTTGGCCCTCAATCGTGTTACAAACATGTAAACACACATAGTGGTATGGTTAATCCCACACCAAAATGCGATAATTTCTCATGGATGGGTACCAAGTAACACCATCACATGGATACACAAAGAAAGTATGGGTTTACACAACATTCAAACAAGATACAATTACTAGTTTCTTACATTTATAAGGGGGTACAACTACATACATAATCCCATAGGAATATCCTATTTCATAACCCATGGGATATGTATCTTAACTTTCCAACCATAACCTTATATCAGGTTACTTACACACTACACTCTTTCACAAAGTTCATCATGCTAACGTAAAATACATGAGCACGTGATCACTTAACACTCCACTAACAAATTGACAAGGACAACATAGTGGATACAAATGTACCTAGAGGATCCAATGTATGAACTTGGGACGCTTTGATACCATGTGTTAAGCCCCGCCATGGGACCCTAAAGGAAGTTGCAACACAATGCAGAAGCGTACAATTTTTTTTCTTAAAAGTGCATTATTAACAAAGAAGATGAACAACACTTCGCAACAACCTCTAAGGTAACGTGACAAGATACATCGATAACCAAACATACACACTACAAGAACACAAAATCATTTCTTAAAATATTAACCATACATTTAATTTCACATACTTATAAAGCATTAAAGATTTTAACACAAGGATAACATATCTTAAGTTCTATATTACATTATCTTAATATTAGATTACAATACTCATTCCCGGAATGAGGTAGATCAAACCTAACTATTACAATTAAAATATTCCTCCTCCTAAACAATTGAGGGGAATAGTAAATACAAAAGCTAATCTAAAGTAAATAGAAAGCTTAAACCAAAGAATGAAACCACTGCGAGCTCTCCACTGGAAAACCTCGCAACGCAATCCGCAAATCAAAAGGGGACCCAACGACGTAAGGTGCATGTTCCTCCCAACCAAGTGGTACCCGAAGGCCCACCCCCCGTGCTAGGAGACAATAACACGGATACAAGGACAATCCCTACAACCTCTAGTCACAGGCTGACTCAACTCTAAACAAAACTACCACAAGTACAACACTAACTCAAGATTACAATGCTATCTGAGTATAACAGTATGACACTCCAGTAACCTATACATACAACTAACCTAGGAGAAATGTCACTCAAGGTACATGAGTTACCCGTCAAATCTTTCCAGATCTCGGCCCCCATTGAGCTTCACCCTCCTACGGTTATCATGTGATTCAACACCACTCCAAATTGAGGTATAGAATATCCAACACTCCATTCAAAGAGAACAACCATTCCCCGTTCAAGGAAACCGGGTGACTCACTAAGAATGACAAACCTAATACCATAGAGAACTACCCAAGACAAAACCATGAAATGATAACTCACAATTTAACATTCCTCACAAAGAAGACTCATAAAAACTCATCTAATACCTCTTTTCAATTACCCTTAAATACCATAGAAGATATCTCAAACACATCATAAAGACATAATAGTTTAATGTCTAAAACAATCTATTTTATCACAACCTTGCATACAGTCAACGAAATGACTTATAATAATTCACATCGCTCAATTATCCCAATTTAACTAATTAATTAACAAGGCTCTTTCAAACCTAGATAAAACATCATACTAACCATTTCCCTTATTTCCTCAATTTTGAAATAATAAAACCTTTGTTTCTACTAATCTATTGTATATTTTTAAAAATACCTATTCCCGCAAACACACTTAATTAAATAATCATTTCCTCTTATTGCATTTAGACGAACCACATAATCAATCAACACGATAATTAAATCTAAAATTTGGATTTACTAAATCCTCTCACATTCAGTGATAAGAAAGAATAATAAGACAAGTTACACACTTTTCTCCAATTTAATAAGAACCCTTATATAAAGACGAAGAGAAAAACTTCAACTAATTAACTAGCAGATTCTTCAATTATCTCAATTTAACTTAAACAACTATAAGATCATCATTTCATTTATTATTCCAATTCCCTCAATTTCAGACTAATAAAATATCTATTTCCTCTAACGGATTACATCGTTTAAATAAATTATAATTTTCTCTTTTCAAAAATACATTATTTTAATTTCATCTAATACATTCATTTACATGCATCTAATCCAATGAATATTTAAACAAAAACAATTTTCTCATTACTAGAATTCTTCATTTTAGAATTAACTCAACTTGAACACGAACATGCACTTATTTAACAAAAGTAACTAATCTAGCCATCTAATCTTTAATTCCATGACTATATTTATATCTAGTGATTACTTATTTCTTCCATTTGAATTATTTCACTTAACATTATTTTAATCATTCATTTAATAATTAACACCCCATATATATATATATATATATATATATATATATATATATATATATATATATATAAAATCCTTCACAATTAATTACCTCTTTAAAACCCAAGTTATAAACATAATTTATATATATTATATTTTCTAATATTTAAATAAATCATATTTAAGAAACTCGAATTCCAATAAGGGCGGACGGTTCCCACACGCAAGGGTTATGTTATACATTAAAGCCATATACTATGGAGAGGGGCGACTGTGTACCACACAACCGAACCTCCTCATAGTACTATGGGCGTGGCTACAAAGGAGTGGGGAGGGGCAGCGCTGCCAAGACACTTGTGTGGAGGGCGTTGTCAATGGCAGCGATGCTTCTCACACCCAACAATAAAACAATCTATACAAACAAAAAGAAACTCCCCTGTGTCATCCGCTCGCCGTACGGCGATTTTAATTGCATAAATATTAAAAAATAACATTTCATCCATAGATAAATATATATATTTTATATATGTGATGATATATTTATATATATGAATAATACATATATATATTCTCTTATATATATTGTATATATTTTTATTGAATTTCACTACCCAAATTAAATTGGGGAAAAATTTCTGAAGAAAACCATCTACAGGCAAATGTTTAACTAGACAACAATTTTTCCTCAAAGAATTTTCAATAACAATAACCGTTTTTCCAAACTTATAAAAGGGTTTCAATTTCAATCTTTTAAAAGACAAGTTGCAGAAACTTCTTCATATTAAAATTTAACAAAACTTCTACAGGCAAATTTAAACAAATCCCACAAAAGATTTATAAAATCTCTTTCATCTAAATTTACACAGAGCTTTCAAAACTAATACAAGTTCTTAAATCACAGATTGTTTTCCTCTTGTTTTTCCTCTGAGTTTTTTCACAGCAATTCAACAATAAAGAAGCCTTACAAATTTTGAAAACAAATTTAAAGCTTCTACAACCAAAACACAAAAACTTCTTGCACAGACAATCTTTCAATCTCAACTAAACCATTTTAAACAAAGCTTCTACAAAATTTAAATTTTGTATAGACAATCTTTCTCAAACAATTAAATAAATAAAATAAAACTTGAAGGAACCTGTTTTCCTGAAGCTTGAAGAAACTTGAAGATTGGAGTAGAGCCTCCCCTTTAGAGATCAATTCCAAAGCTTTTACCAAAAACACCACTTCCAAGAAGATGTAAAAATACAGAAAACCCCCAAAATTCTTGAAAACCCCTTTGAGTTTTTTTTCAATTTTCAACCAAAAACCTCTTTCAAAATAATATCTTTTCCTCTCCAAAAATCTCCTGTCCAAAAATTTCTCTCCCTTTTTTTTTTTCAATTAAATTCCTTCCAAAAATAATATCTCAACCAAGAGTAAATCATGCATTCTTCTCACACACATGTCACATTAAAAATATCTTTTCAACAACCAGGTATTTTCTCAAAGCCTTTTGCATGTTGAAATAATTTCTAATTACAATTTAATTCCAAATACTAATTTAAACCCATATTGAAATTAATTAATTCTAATTGAAATTTACAATTTAAAATTAAATTAATTTCCCCTTTTCTTCTAATTTTCTCAACAACATAATTAATTTATTAATTTTAATTATTTAATAAATAAATTCAACCCATTGGATTAAATTTAATTAATTAAATAAGTCAAGTTTAAATAATCAACTTAAATAAAAACTTCTATAACAATGTATAATTTTAATTTAAATAAATATCAACACTATATAAAGCAATAACTCTAAGTATTAATTTGCATACTCAAGAGCCCTTCCGAATTAAATAATATTAAAACAAGCACCAAAGACACAACAGACTCAACGGACGACCTGATAAGGCTAGGGTGTAGACTTGACACAGGTAAACTAACTACTATCTCCCAATCATCATACAGTTGGGTCGACACGCTCAAACCTATGAAGCCAAGTGGAGTCGATGTCATGTACTTGCAAACCTGTATCCAAAGCATCAATAGCACATGCATATATAATCATTATAAAATACACTGTGAAGAGGAAATCACAAAATCGTAGGGCGCTCACAAGTGAGTGATGCAATCCTTTCCCCTTCACCAATACAGTATCACCAAACTGACACTTCCATCATTAATAAAACTCATAAACAATAATCATGTCATAATAAACCAACATTATTCTTAATCAAAGCATGACAAGTATAACATCAAGGAAAGTACATCTCATAACACACATAATTTGTATTGTTCAATAAGGAATGATCAAATAATAAAGCATTTTAATCGAACATAAGTGCAAAACAGAGGAGTGTTACATCTTGAATACTTTGGAGACTTGCAACAAGGGTTAGCCTTCACAAAACATGAACACACATAATTTTTCATGATGTTGGATCTTGAATTGTTGCAATGATGCTCTTTACTTTCTCAATAGTTCTCTTGATCATAAGTGTTCCAATATATTTTCCACTTAGTGCTTGTTAGATTTAAAATGATGCAATAACTAGGTATTTATATGTAATTGTTCTAATTTCCCAAAAATTAGATCCCAAAAGCCAACACTTGAAATTTGAAATTTGAATGTTAAAATACCGCTAACAACATATTATAAATTAGTCCTCAGAAAGATAGGGGGGCCCATATGCCCATGGGTGTATGGATGCTGGCCCTATCTTCTAAGACTTTTAGTGTCAAGATCAAAACACTAGTTGTTTACATTTATTCAATGCTTGCAATCCTTCAGAAAACAGTAAAAATAGGCCTTGGAATGCATAATTTAAGAAGTTAGGGACTAAATTAAGTCCAATAAATTTAGGGGGATAAAAAAATAGTGTGAAATTGTTAAGGGTGATAATTTTCGATACTACAAAAGATAAGAAGAGAAAAAGAAAAAAGGCCTAAAAAGTTAAATGCTTTCAGCTATTTCCCACACACATATTGAAAGATAAGTGGATTAAAGAAGAAATCATTTTATATTTCACTAGATTCCTTCATAGCTACATACAAAATAATGCAAGAGTTTAGAGAAGAAAATCATTCACCAATGAAATAGCTTCAAATTGCACCCAAAAATTTCAAAAAATTGATTCTTAAAACTAAGCAACTCACTATCCTTTATTTCAAGAATTTCTTATAGTTAAGCAAGTAATTTTGGTAATTTCTTATAGTTAAGGGAGGTACTCTTGGGAATTTCTTGTAGTTAAGGCAAGTACTCTCAAGAATTTATAGGGTTATGATAAGTACTCGAGAATTTATTGGGTTACATAATTCTTAAAATCCCTGATTATATGATTTAGTACTAAGACATTTGTTCAGTACCTCCCCCATTGTCAAGGCACTAAAAATTATTATTTAATATTTCCTTTGAGAAAAACTTCTTTTATCGCTTTGATATTTATACCGGTAAATGAATATCTTGCATCGGATTTTATAAGCTTTAAAAACTCTTATTTGTATTTTTACTTTTAAATCCATTTTTGGATCTACCTTACTAAGAAGGAAATTGTATGATAACACAACCCTTTTCACCTATGCATTTCATCAAGGACCTTGTGGGCCAAACTATGCTTACTACCAAAGTTGAAATCTAAAGATGCAATACTCAATTTTGTAAGACGTCATTTACCTAAAATGTAGTATCTCTCAATTTGAACCTTTTTATGAGTAATCCTACCATCATGTGAGTCTTTCTCACCCCTTTTCGCACTTAAGGTGAATTAAACTAAAATATGCTTAACCCGGGTCCTCATGTTATTTTCAGTAACATGGGGTGTGTTGTGAGACAACATAACACTAACCCTTTAAATACAACACCAAGGGTCAAACAAAACACTTGCACACTTTAAGTTAGCACACAACATTCATAGAGAGAGATAAAGTCACTTCCATATTTGAATTTGAATTTTATAAATTAAGGGCCATTTTTGTGAATGAAAAATGATCAAGGCCATATATGGGTCTAAAGATCCGATAAAACTTGAACTATGTACCCACCTTTAACTAAAAATAACCCTTTGTATGCTTGTTATTATGTAAAGATTACTATAATTAAAATAGATCTGAAACATTAAAAAAAGGGTATGACTATTCAATTTTCACCTAGATAAAAATAAAAGGTTCATTTTTTTGAGTGAAAAATGATCGAGATCACTTATGAGTCTAAAGATCTATCCTATAAGAAAGGGGAAACCAAAGGTAAGATCGATCCCGAGAAATAAATATAAATAGAAACAAATAAAATTTGAAATATGTACCCACCTTTAACTAAAAATAACTCTTTGTATGCTTGTTACATAAAGATAACTATAATTAAAATAGACTCGAAGCATAAAAGAAAAAAGTATGACTACTCAATTTTCACCTAGATAAAAACTTATTTTACATGACAAGAATCTGTTCATGGTTACCATGAAGAAAAAAGAAACATTGTATTCTCTGGGAGTAAGAAAATTTGTAGAGATAAAAAGTGTGGGGGTAAAAGAGAATTCCCCGGAGGAACATTATGTTTTGTATTATGTTTCCTGCTTAAGTCAAAAATACATTATTAGTTACGGTATGCTTTGCAAATAGTTTTTATGCAACAGCAAACCACCATTTGACAGCTTAAAATGGTCCCAATGGGCCTGTTTATTCCACTTATTTCCTGCATGATGTGTGTGAGTCACTTAAGGAACTCTTTAATTGAAGATTTCGTACCATGACCCCATAGTCCTTATTTGACATAATTAGTCCATGTTCTGGTTCGAGCCTAGCTTAGGTTTGTGTGTTTTACTTGTCTCTAATTGTCTTTCCTTTTTCTCTCAAGCTAGACAAAGCATTGATGAGCTTCTAGGTGCTTGTCCACTTCAAACCTCCCTTTTGTCGTTCTCTTCCTCACTTTGGATCCCCCCACCACCCTACGTATACCATCACCACTACTTTATTTCAAATTTCACATTACGTGCCTGCTCTATTGTCTCCCCACTACCAGTATCCTCTAACCCCACATCTTCTGTCAATAACACCCCTCCAAATGGGTATATTTGCCCCCACCTCCCTGTCATTGACACCCCTCCAAATGGGTATATTTGCCTTGCTGCCATATACTCCTCGGCCTCAACACCCACTTTACCTCTTTTTCCTTTGTCAACTTGACTTGCATACAATACATCTAGACCCCACTGTTATCATCGTTTTCTTACCATATTCTTCACCTTTCTTTGACCTTTCATGGTATCCACCTCACATACAATACGGAGGGAGAGCACACAGTTCCCTAATTTTACGGCCTGTCTCTTTGGATTTCCATTGAAATGATATTTACCACTTACAGCCTTGTATTGTACAGTGGATGGATTTCATAAAGTATGCTTCATCGTCTCACTTTATCTCGGTCTCATCCATCCAGCTGAAATCATGATGATTAGGTTTAACAGGGTCTTAGATCATGGTTACATAAGAAAGAGGATTAATACATCATGAAAAATGAACAGTATGGTAAAGGGGAAAAGTACATATTTTGAAAAAAATGTTCGTTTTGTGTATATTTGTCATGATATGTTGGTTTATAATTTGACTTGACATAAAAGTCGGTAGAATTTAGAAATTATGTACCTATTTAATCAATTTAGCTTTTTATATCTATATACTTAGCAATTTATCCATTCAAATATTTCGGATGTAATTGTTGGTGCAATCTTGTCTCTAGACAAGATCACTTGTGCAATCACACCCCCTCAATTTGAATTTAATTCCCACTAACTGTAAGTTAATCCAATTCAAAAATATGATCATTGTTTGTCATCTTGCATGCAATTTTCTTTTTGAATTGGGGTCTAAGTTCTTCTTTTTAAGGATATACCCTAGGGTACTATTGTGTGGCCGCACAACGTGTCCCAAGTTACCTTTGGAATAGTAGCATGGGGACCTAAATTTTAAAAAATACCTGCTCGACGAAGTGAAAGTGCAAAGTTAGGGAAATTTGTGTAAAACCCATAAAAGGCAGGGAGTTGTTCTTTTTTAAGGATTAGAATTTGTTGAAACAATTAGACTTAAAGTTGGAACATGACCAATTTTATGTTTATTTCATGTTTTTTGTTCAATTCCAGCATAAAAACTTGTATTTACAGTAGATATTGAAAGGTTATTCCAAATTGTATATCTTGCATAACTGTATGTTGTTTCTCCTATCGAAAGAGTCAATTTGTTGCACCAGATTTGCGTGCATTTTGATACTATTTTGATGGTGAACGATTATTTTCTCTAAACATTTGCATTATTTTGTATGTAGTTGTGAAGCATTCTGGTGAAATACAAAATAGTTGATGCTTTGGTTTAATTGTTTCTTTGTAAATGTGTGGATAATAACTAAGAGTCATTAATTTCTTAGGCCCTATCTCTCTCAACTATGACTTTTTGTAGTTTCCCTCTTAGATGATTTGAATTAATGAAGTTTGGAAGGTAATGCATGTTCTACTTTTTAAAATCTTTACATTATTGGATTGTCTGAAGTTAAAAGATGTGTGAAAACTAGCATACCCCTTATGCTTAACAACAATTGCACAATGAACCTTGAGTGAACCTAGTGAGTCAAGACTTGACATTCCTGAGCCTTAGGATAGCTAAGATTCCTTAACCAAGGAAATTTAGTGGTTCTTTCAAGAAAGATAGGTTATGTTGTTCAAATAGAAAAACTTTATCTACATGTTGTTGTGTGTGTAATAACCACATCAATAGGCACTGGTTTCATAACTAAAGAATTAAAACCACATTTGATTAAGGATAAATGAGTCAAAGCATTATAGATTATAGATTTGCATCTACATTGAAAAGAAAATAAATGGTATGCCAATCTTCATCTAGGCATTAGATCCATCAATTATGTTGCCAATCTTGTAAACAATAAAAAAAGGGTCTAACTAAGACATAAGGAAGTCCAACACTTCAACCCTCATACAACATAATCCTAAAGGTCTTTGTGAACACTATATTCACCATTTTAGATAACTATTGTAAGCAAATAATAAGTTGTAGGCTTCAGGGGTGAAAGATGCAATCATAGAAGTTGGACAAGATCACAACAAAGAAGGTCATGATTAGTTTATCATAGCCAAAAGCATAGAGTAGTAGGATTAGTTTGTGATAATCATATAACCACTTTCTAGTGTCTCATATGGTGCACAATCAACATCTATTACAACACATCAATTAGTATACATTGAGATAGATTAGCATTTTCTTATCCCTTCTCTCTTATCAATTACACTATATTTTTAAGTTGTTTTTGTGACTCAATTCTTTTCTATTTAGTGTTGATCATATCTAATCATTGTCTTCATTTATTTATCACAAAATGGAAACTCAAATAAAAAGGAAGGAAATCACTTATTAGGGTTCTTTTATTTCCTTTAATTTTGGTGAACTCAAACTAAAGTAAGACTGTCTCATAGAAAAATATCTCCATAATTGTGAAATTTCACTCTACATATCATTAGCTCATTTGAATCTACCTTAGATATATTGGATCCTCTAGCCACTTCATTAGCAATATATGGTCCCCAAATAATATTTAATTCTACCAATCCATCAAGTGTATACCTCCTAAACTCCAAACCCAACACCCTCCACTCCCTCAAAATATATATATTCCATTGTTGTGCACATGAAACATCATATGATGTATCTAACTTAGAAGTCTCAACGGTCTCATCACTACTATATGATTGAATGTGCCCAACACTATAGCAATATGTACTTTCCATAATGATATGTCCATGCCCAATTACAAACTGATACATATCATGATATATATGCACACCAATGTATACCTCCCCATGAGTATATAGTTTTCTCTATGGCTCTAATCATGTGATTCATGTTGAATCCCAATGTCACCCCTCTCCCATACAAGGCTACCAAAACAATAATCATAATAGATAGTGAATTATATGCACATGATACATCCCTTCTATGATCTTGTAGTGGAGTCCCCACTCCTTGTCCATGTCTAGTTCAACACATGCAACACTTATACACACTCCTCTTTGTAGTTACAATCACCCTTCTATATCCAAATAAACCTATTGTCCTTGTAGTGATAATCTCAAGATGTGGCAAGCATCATCTAGATTGATGGTAATCTTACTTCTTGTTAGATTAAAAGTGCATGTATTTGAGTCTCATCTCTCTGCTACAGTTATAAGCATCTCTCCAAAGAAATTCATCAATGGCTACTCTTGTAGATTTCTAAGTTTGAAATTCAATAATGCTCTCAACCCATCTATGTCATACCACTAAATGAAGTCTTTGTAACATGATGACACAATTTAACACATGAACCAACACAAACTAGTCTATTTTCATGATCATCATACATCAAAAGCATCAAAATAAATAGTAGAAGCTTTAATTCACAAAAAGTATATTCAAACATAATTATAGACTTTCAAATCAAACAAAACAAAAAAAAAGGATATTATCATATGATAAAATTACAAATTTTATAGGGTTCAAGACCCTTGTTTGGACCCTAGGTGCTTCTTTTGTATAGGGTTTAAGACCCTTCTTTCCTACTTAACTTAATCAAAAACATCAAAAAATTTAGGTCAAAATCACAAATATTTGGATGTTGTCATATTTCTCAAAATTTGATGAAAATATACTACCTTGGGTTTTATCAAATTCTAGATAATTTTGAAAATTTAAAAATATATAAAAACTAATAAATCAACTTATCGCTCAACTACAACATTGATGGCAATCACCTCCTTAACCCTCATGGTGCAATGGTTTGATTAATTTCATTGTTGGGGCATGTCATCAAAACCAATCAAAGCTTAATTATATGGGTGTAACATTAAAATTAAAGTGACATTTCACTTTTACCTTTGTTATTTATAGTTAAAAAAGTTTGTTACCCTAATTTCACAAGAATGTTGTGTTTTTTAAATGAAATGTATTTTTGGAAAATACAATAATCAAAATACACTAATTATTGTGTTTTACATTGCTAGATATCTCAAGTATCACCATTTTTCACTAGTTTTCCTCTTTGGGGACATTCATTGCACAATTTTTTTAAACTAGTTAGAATGTCACAATATTTATACTATATGTAAGTACTAATTTGAAAATGCAAATGGAAACAACACAAGCATGTAAGTTCCTATTTCAAACCACTACAAACCTCTAGATAAATCACACAAAAGAGAAATTCAACAAAGCATAACATCAAAATCAACATAACGTTATTGGATAATCTCCATTGTGGTTTGATTTTCTCCTTGATGAATTGGAATGCAGATTCTCTCTTTGCTTGAAGATGACCAATTTGATAGCATATACTGAGCATAAGTGATAGTTGATTTTTTGGATGAGAGGATGCCTGAACTTATAGATTTTAGGAATGGAGAATGGATGGCTAAGACTTGATTGTGAGATCAAGGGTGGAGAATGGTTGAGAGGAATTCCCTAGGATCTAGGAGAGGATGGAGGGTGAAGATGAAGGTTGTTAGAATATGAATGCATAGGATTAACTTACCAAATTTAGTAAGTAGTTGTGAGGATGAGGAAAATTAGGGACATGTGCACCTAAGAAGGCTATAACTTTGGGATGTATTGAGAGAATAATGAGACCATAAGGACACGTGTTCTTAGGTGCCCAATATTCTTGGAATGAGTTGAGAATAATGGGAGCACAATGATAACTGTTCTTGGGGACCCCCATTATTCTTGAAAAGTGGTGAGTGAATATAGGCTTTATTAAATAATAATAATATTTAATTATTTTAGCCACATTGGTGAGGTGGATAATAGGTGGAAATAGGTATTTATTTATTTATTTATTGAGGAGAGAGAAAAGGTGATAAATTAAATGATATGATTATTTAATTTAAGTGTGATACTTTAGGTGAAAAGGGATATGTCCTAAGTTAATTAGTACTAGGTGATGAAACTGGTCAATTAGGGATTAGATGATAGGTTTAGTGATGATGAATAGACCTAGGGAATATTTAGGTGTCTACACTATATATGTTACTAATTCTTCATGATCACATCTTATTGTCACATATGATTCATGTTTCATCTTCCTTATACATACAAATCACTCTTATCATATTATACTTTCATGATGCAATGATACTCACTTATCATTTCTATATTGTGCACATACTCACCTTGCCTAGTCTTTCAATTTTTGGTACATTCATTAGTTTTTTTCTTTTGGTCAAGCAAGGGTTTTAGCTTATACAGCCGGTGTACACTTCATTCATTGGCACAATTCTTCATAGTTTAATTTTTTGGTAGTTCATCTTTTTCCTATGATCTTACATGATGAAATATTTTTTTGCACTTTACTTCTAACTATTATAGATGATATTATTTTCCATAGCACACATATATACTCTTATGTTTAAATTCTATAACATTTGAGATATAGTTTTCATTTTAGGGAAATTCACTTATCCCTAATTTTATGCAATTTCATGATGAAATCTTTGTATCACACTTAGGGTTGATACATTGTCATTTTTGGACATCTTACATAATTTTCTCCTCAAATCATATATTATGATGCAAACATCCAGTTTGATGAGGGTATATTAAACTATCTCATTCATATATTTTCCCATCCATAGATTGAGGGGGCCAACACAATTACTAGTCCTCGAAAAACCTATGTGTTGGTTCACTTTTCAATTTACTTGATCACATAATTTTGTGTAGATTGAAGCCCGAACAATTGATTACTACTCCTTGACAACAAAGTACATAATGTGTTTTCTCTTTTTTGGCTCGTGCTTATATAGATTGAGGGGGATGACTTGGTTACTCTTTCTTGATAACCCTAGCAACATGTTATCTTTTTCCTTTTTCAAATTCTTTTCTTGTTTCATAGGATCCAACTTAGTTATAACTCCATGAACCATTACACTCTTATGATAAGTTATTTATAATGATTTTTAAAATTTTATTTATGAATGACTAGGTGGTATTGATGGATTTTTGTTTACCTACATGTAAGTTTGGATACATGACTCTACTCACACAAACAAAAGTAAGGGTGCACCATCCAAACAATATCTTCAACAAATACTTGCTACTTTACTACTTTATTTAATTTATCCTGATTGAATCATGTATATTTACATGCATTCTAAAGTGGGGGTAAAATGTAGAGGAGAAGAGTGCATTAATTGCATTTTTCCATGCTCATTTTGCAATCAATTTAGCCATGTATTATGATGCATTGATTTAGCACTCAACTTCGGTCAATTAGACATAAAACCAATTGAACCTAAAAAACATCCCTCCATCTTATCACTTTAGTTTCCACTCATATGTAAACCTCAATGTTCACCCATTTACATATCTTGAACATGATTTTTTGTGGAATCATATCCTTGAATATGATTATTGATGAAATGTGTCCCCCAAATTCAAATTTAGTTCTTGCTAAGTATGATATGATCCAACTCCAAAACATGGTTGTTGTTTAGTGGCTTTTGTACCAAGTTTATCTAAATTGAGGTTCAAGTTCTTATATTTAAAAACATGCTTAGATAGGATACTAGTTTCATAAGTAAAGTATCAAAAAACTATCAAGGATGAAGGCTTCAAAACATTGGGGATTCTAGGTTTACATCTTCATATAGGAATTTTGCATCAATTATGCCACTGATATTTGAACAACAACAACAAGAGTTTACCTAAGGTGTCAGGAAGTCTCAACACTTCAAATCTCACATAGTAGACTCCTACATGTGTTCATCAATATCGTGTTTACCAATTTAATATATCTAGCATAACAAATCAAATTTTGTAGGCTTTAGGTGACTATACGAGATGTGATCACACAAGTTGGATCAAATTTATACAAAGAAGGTGAAGATTATTGTCATGATTATATCTAGAATCATAAAGCAACAAAATCATTTTGGCATAGACAACTATCCATCTTTCCAATCTCTAATTTGGTACATAATTAGTTTCTATCACAATACATTAGTAAAAATACAATAAAACAGATACATATGTTCTTATCCATTTTCTATTGTTAATTAACTTCACATTTTTATGTCATGTTAGTGACTTGACTCTATTTCTAGTCATTGTTAATCATGTTTAATTGGTATTTTTTAATTATTTAACACTAGATATAAAATTAATTAAAAGGGAAGGAACACACCATTAAGGTTCTTTTATTTCCATTCAAGTATATGTTAAATCATTCTTAGTATGTATATATGCAAGATTATATGTGTATGTATGTATGTATAACATACACTAATCAATTTGGATTTAGAGTCATGTCTATGGTTACTGATGTGTTATAATGGATTGAATTAAAAGTTAGGGCTAGATCACTATGATAATGATGGCCTAAGATCAATTCTTCACGATAACAACTTGATAAGGTCTAATAGGGACATGCTTCAAAACGATGAGAACCATTTGGTAGCTCCAAGTCTAAACATATTTTAAATTAGTAAATATACATAAAAATTTATTAATTTATGGAATTATACTAGTTCAATTTTTTAAATAATCTTTTGAAAAAAAAAGAAAAAAATCATATTAAATTATTGAATGTTGGTCAAACAAGATTGTGTTAACATGGAGGTGTAAATGAAACAATCTTGAGGTAGAACTAGCTACCACAAGACTAGGACTAACATATATTGTCATTTGTATAAACAATTTTATCATAAATGTTATTGGAATTTTAAATAAGAATTATCAATTGAATATAGATAAATAATTATACAAGCTATAATCATGTAAAATTTCAAAAACAAAATCGCTATGTTGTTGCATATATTCTTCAACTTTAGTTTGCATATTATATGAACAGTATTTTATTATTGCCTTGTAAGAAAATATTTAATGATGTTGATAATGGTGGATGCCATGTGCAAGTCCTTGTTAAATTCTTTGGAATACCAACCTTGAATAGTGGTATGTAATCTAGGTTACTTTTCTCAATATAGAAAAATAATTTAGTTAGTCCACTAAATATATCGCCTAACATTAGTGTGCCTTTAGAAAAATATTGGTGACATTGACAACTTCAAAGTTATGTGCAACTCAAAATTAAAATCGATTAAGTAGTGTTCCTTAATAAAAAAAGCTATATGTACGTCTAAATTAAATTTGATTAAATATTGTTTCTTAATAGCAAAAGCTATATGTACAAGTCAAAATTACATGATTAAACCATATTCACCACTTATGAAATTGATATGCACAAGTCTCAATTAAATTTGATTAAATATTATTTCTTAATCTCACATACAAATTATAGTTCTTAATGTTCAATAAAGACAAAAAATAATTATATGATAAAAAAATCAAGGCTAGAGTCCTAAACAAAGTGGTCTAGAAATGACTATTGAGTTGATTAATTCCAAATGATGACTTGATTATGCTTGGGGATGTATTTTGGATGAAGATTATGCAATGGATGCAATGACAACTTATCAACATTTGACACGATTAAACACTCTTTCACTCAAGCTTTGGCTAAAAAAAAGACTGATTTAGTACTATGTTGCTAAGGATTAACACTTTGTTTGGAAAAATTAAAAGTGATAATTCAAGAGTGATCTTTGGATATATGTTGTGTTTATTGCCTCCCCACTATTACAAAAAGTGGTGTTTCTAGGGTCATGTGGAGACAACGCGAGGAGCCAAGTGTCTTGGTATCCATTAAGGAGGATATCGTCTTAGGATTGTCTTGATATTATTCCTTCTTCATATTTTCTTGATGGTAGTAGTTTTTGAAATTTGGTAACTTATATTTTCTTCAAATTTGTATACTTGAAATCTCTCTTTATATAAGTTATCCAAACTTATGTTTATAATTGATAATTCTTATAGAACTCTCACTTAATTTATTAAAAACATCAAACTCTCTCACTTTCTAATATTAACAAATATAACTTTTAATAAGAAAAATATATAATAAATATAATATTTCAAATCACAACAATAATATATTATTTAATATTAAAAAATATATAACCATTAATCATAATAAAACTTTAAGTAGAACCTAAGTAAACTTGACTAAGCAAATACTAAATTGATGCTTTACCTAGCTTTTATTTAATTAAAGGAAAACAACTTAAAATTAAACAATAAGGTATTATATATCCAACATTCAGAATGCAAAATTTGATCATATTTATTAAACAATTGAAATAAAAATATACCCCGATTTTAAATTTTATTTTGTTTATAAAACAATCAAATGTGCATTCAAAGTGTTTGGGATAGATGTTGCCAAAAGATATCTAAACCATGGTAATTTTGGCTGGTCAACAATAAGGCTTTTAACAACATGAAATTTCAACAATCCATGATATCAATACAGTGAGATTTCTGGATTTGATTGTGTAACAATTTTTATATTAATGTTTCAGATCATACTCCAAAACCAACATTCTTTCCTCCAGCTCTCTCATTCTATTGATGGATCATGGAGTATGATCTGAAATGTTGATATAAAAATTGTTACACAGTCAAAATTTAGAAATCTCACTATATTAACAATATGACTTCTTTTGTTGCCGGGTTTAATTATGTTACTATGAATTGATGAACTCTGATCGGTAAGATTTTTTGTGTATAAAGGATAGGGTATGCATCCTGTAAATGCAACTTATAATATCAAAAACAATATGACTTCTTATTATTAATTCCACATTTCCATCTAGATAAATGATCCATCATAAAATTAAAAAGACTGGAAAACTTATATACAAATATTGTTATATTTTATTAACATTAAAGCAAGGGAATACCTCGTAACAATGTTATTACTAAAACATCTTAACCTCGAACTTACTCATCCACGCTGAAACAGTCTAATATGGAGTTTGAAATTGTCTAATATGGAGTTTGAAATTGTCAAATGTTGACCAGCCATGTTTTCCTTTCAAAAATTTCGATGGTTTGACAAATTTCTCTAATATTTTCTTCAACAATAACATCATTGTCAGACAAAGAAATTATTTTTTGGTGACAGGGTATCTTACTACCTAGGTAGATTTAACCTGAGTGGAAAGGGAGTGCAAGGAATCCCCCTTGCAACATGTGACCTCAGTTGAATATCAGTCACAGGAGCGAAGACCTTTCACTGAGCTATTGCATGACATCAGCTTAATTACTTTCAGTAATGTGTGATTATCACCTGACCCACTATCAGAACAATTTACTCCTTTTTATTTTATCGGGAGGAGCGAGTCCTTTCTTTTTACCTTTTATGAAACAAAGTCTTCTCCTTGAAGATGCTCATATATTTATCAATATCTGATGTCTGTCGACAAGCAGATATAAAAAAAATCTATAAAGACCCATGGCTTTTTCTCGTGGCCTTCCTTCCACTAAGGTAATTTATTTACATTTAATCCAAGACAAAGGCACCGAGCCCTGATGTGACCATGAGGGAGTGAAGATCCCCTAGGTGGAAGAAGAGGTTCAACGTATTGTGGTGCTGGTCACAAGCACAAGCTGACCATTGCTCACCCACTTTTTAACCTTTCCTCTCAACTGCTATACTATTTCCATCCTTTGCACAGCCTTCTCTGTCCTTTTTAAAACTCACTTTCTGCAGTTTCGAATCCTGCCGGCAATAAGGACTTTTGCACCCTTCCTCCTAGTCCTCCGCTTGTGCCTTCCATGATCTGGGCAACTACCCACATGCTGTTCTCAATTGGGTTTCCACTGGTCCCCTAGACCCACTATATTTTAACCTCGAGGGAGCGGATTTCGAATGTTGGAGAAGCACCAGTTTGATTTGATTTGATGTGGGTTTGGCTTTTTTATTTCTCTTTTTTATAGGCTCATATCATGTGACTTGGGCTCTGCTAATGCATACGAGGAGGAAGCGAAAGTGCCATTGAAGTATGTAAGTGTATTGGGTGATAGGCAATGAGAAGGTGGAAGGGACATGCTATCAGGCACCGGCTGGCTGACTTGTTCCAATGCAGGGTGGAAAGTATGGAAGTGAGTGTGTTTCCCCATATTCTCTTGACATAATTATATCCAGATTTAAATTACTGCCCATTAGTCTTATCTGTTGTTCTGTATTAATTTCTTGGGATAACCAATACAAATCAACAAAGTATGTTATACTGCACACATGTCTATATTAGCACAATAACATAATGTCATTCTAATCAGAAAGGTCTAGTGTATATGTAGACTGCAAGATATTTGAATGTTGCTGTTTGGGGTATTGCCTTTTGCTGTTATGTTTGAACTTTTGGTGATCGTGTTGGCCTCTCTGATTATTATGTTATTTTCTTTATGTATATGATCGATGTTATTAGTTCCTACAATTGGAATGCAGTTTGTTAGTGTGAGTGACGCGTTTTGTAATTTGATGATTCCTGTGTACTGTTAGCTTGTAATTTCGATAATATACATCCCTTCTCTGCATGCTATTAGGGTTTATTAAATGTTATAGTTCTTGGTGCCAATGGTGTCATCAATTCCACATTTGGAATTCATTTTGTAATTGTTGGTGTCTTACTTTGCAATTTGACTATTCAAGTGTCTGCTCTTAACTTGGTGTTCTTGATATTTCACTGTCCTTTTTAATTTTAACAACATGCTATTCTCTTCTGTTAAATGTTATAGTTCTCTGTGCCAATGGTGCAGTCTAAGTCTAGGTCTGAATCTGCTCCCCATGATTACTGTTCGAGTTTGGAATAGTGATCAATTTCATCATGTTAGTAAGAACTTAAATATTGTGGTGGACATGTTGAATGGACGTACTGGAAAGTTTAAAGAGCTATATATAATTACTTTAATTTTGCACAAGAAAGCATTATTCCTCTCAGCATTCATATGCTATGTTTACATTTTTCTTAGGCCTTGTGATATTTAGTGGATACACTAGGTCTCTGTTTTCTAAGTATCATTCTTCCTTTTGTGTTTTGCTTCTTGTCAATAAGTAAGCGTTATAGCTCACTGTTCTCATATGCCAAGTTTGCATTTTTTTGGACCCTGTAATTTTAGTGGATGCTCTGGGTCACTGTTTTCTAAGTATCTTTCTTCCCAAAATTTTTGCTTCTTGTAAATTTTGGTTATTTATTGTATTCCTGCATTGATGTTATAGGTGTGCACTTTCATGCGCTAGTTTTTCAGAAAACTGTTTTTCTGCATTAATGATATAGGCCTGTGGTCACATGCAACCTTATATGGATGTTGGCTTTGTTAGTCTCGTGGCATCATTTTTTTTATGTTGGGGATTTGTTGTTTTGCATTGAATTTCTATTTGGCAATTACATGTGAAGTAGGTCTTTCTTGCATTAGGTGTTTTTTGAAGTAGGTCTTTTTGACAATTACTGTACTGTTTAGGGTGTCAACATTGGTCGGCTAATGCTATTGATTTTTCTGTTATAGAGTATATTTTTTTGCATTTTTGGGCAAACTGTGATCTTATAGAAGTGACGAGAATCTTTTCCATTAGCTTTTACTTTTTAGTTTTACATTGTTTCTTTCCTTTTGCTCATGTAAAGGGCTTCTACACAGCTTCTACAGTTCCCAATTATCTTGTGATTTCATTTTTATTGTTAATGTTACTTTAGACCCCCATTCCATTGCTTTTTTCAACTCTTTTGTTATTTACAAAAAAAATTTCAATTTTTTGTTCATTAATATTGAGCTCTTTATTCTTTTTTCTTATATTTATATTATGCCTCTACTATTTTATAGTTCACCTCAGAAAACGTTGTAATCTTGGCTGTATGATGTCTGTACAAATTAATTTATCTTTGTTTTTGGGTTTCTTTTCTTAGTTATTTTTTATTTTGTAATAACCTGCTACGTTTTTGTTGTAATGAATTCTGAACTGAAGACATATTTTATCATTTCTCATTTTTTCCATTATAGTTTTACTATCGATTTGAAACAATGCTATAAATCAGTAGCCCGCCAGTTTGAATATGGATTGCTTTGATTACTGTGAGATGTTTCTTTCAGACATATTTTCCCATTTTCCCGCCCAAATTTCAGGTACAAATTCCATTATTACAGCAATATTATTGTTTTCCAATTTTTCCATGTAGTTTTTATTCATTATTTTTTTGTTCTACTGCTGGATTTATTACTGATAGTGTTTTAGACATTTGTTTGTTATTTCTGTCCATGTAATATAGGTTTGGAGTTCTTTCTCATAGAATGTTGTAGGATTGTGTCTGGAATCTGGATGATAATATAAGGTACTTGAATTGTGTTTGTTGTTAAAGGGCGCAGTCTGTGTATAAGACTTTACTCCTGGGATCCAATTTTCTTCCTTACTTCTCTCCTGATTATTTTCATGATCTGCGGTCATATGTTACTGGGCTGTTTCATTTTTATTCTTTCCCACATTATTCACCTATGATTTTAAGTTTAACAATGCATCTCCCTCCTTCATTCACTGATTTTGTATATTAGTGTTTAGTTATGTTTTTCATTCTTATAGCAATAAACGGGTATCTACCCTAAGAAGATGTCCATGTCATTTTTTTATTTTAAATTGCACTTGCTGGCATACTAGTGATCTATCATCTATGTCATTGGGTAATCCTTGATAGTTTGTAAATAATGCTGAGACTAGTGGTTTTCAAATAGGTCTAATTTAGAAAGAATGTACTACATTAACATGACTGTTCGTATTTTTAATATACTTCCAGAAATATATTTTGTCTTCCATGTAAAAACAAAATGATGGGTGCAGTTTGGAGCTCTTGGAGCTGTACAAACATACGGGCAAGAGCATCAGCAAGAGAATATAAAGTGAGCCTTCGATGGCAGCTCCAAGCCATCCTCATGAAGACGAATTGTCTGCAAAAACACTGCAGAAACGATATGAGGGCCTGGTGACAGTGCGTACTAGGGCAATTAAGGGGAAAGGGGCATGGTACTGGATACACCTCGAACCTATTTTGTTCCAAAACCAAGACACTGGAGTTGCCAAGGCTGTGAAATTGCGCTGTGGCCTCTGCAGTGCCTTGTTTTCTGCCTCAAATCCTTCTAGGACAGCATCAGAGCATCTTAAAAGAGGAACTTGCCCCAATTTCAATGGAGGAGTTCCTAATCCTATTTCCTCCATTCCTCCATCTAAAACAATTGTGTCTGCGAGCTCTTCTCAGAACAGGAAGAGAAGTGCTCTTTCCTTACCGGCGCCTCCGATGCCTCTTTCCATGATTGGCACTCCTCGCCCCAGTTCTGAACTTGTCCGTTATGGGAGTCCAACTCCTCTAGTTCTTTCAGGGGGTAAGGAGGATTTGGGTGCACTTGCTATGTTAGAAGATAGTGTGAAGAAACTAAAAAGCCCAGGTGGAAAAGGAGCTCCAGGACAGATCCTAAGTAAAGGTCAGATTGAGACAGCTCTTAATTTTCTTGCTGAATGGCTCTATGAATCATGTGGTACAGTTTCATTTTCTTGTGTGGAGCATCCAAAATTCAAAGCATTTCTCAACCATGTGGGTCTCCCACCTATCAGTAGAAAGTATATTGCTGCAGAAAAGTTGGATGCCAAGTATGAGGAGGTAAGAAATGAATCTGATGCAAAGCTTCAGGATGCCATGTTTTTCCAGTTGGCTTCAGATGGTTGGAAGAAGAAAAATTTGTCTTATGGTGATAATTTGGTAAATTTGACACTAAATCTTCCTAATGGAACCAGTCTCTTCCGAAAGGCCCTTTTTACCAATGGGGGAGTTCCTCCCAAGTATGTTGAGGAAACTCTTTGGGAAACCATAACAGAGTTATGTGGTACAACAGTAGAGCGGTGTGTGGGAATAGTTGCAGATACAGATAAACTTAAGGCAAAAGCACTGAGAGAATTGGAACGTAAGAATTGCTGGATGGTCAATCTCTCATGCCAAGTTCAAGGATTTAGCAGCTTACTGAAAGATTTTCATAAACACTTCTTGTTGTTTAGATCAGTTGCTTCAGATTGCTTTAAATTGGCTACTTTCTTTAATGGCAAGCACCAGGCTAGTACATTCTTTCAGAAGTATCAAATACAAGAATTATATCATGTAAAACTGTTTAGAGTTCCTTCTGATCCTCCTTTTGCAAACAACAACTACCCTTACATTTATGCTATGATGGAAGATGTTGCCAATTCAGCACGTGCTTTACAACTCACAGTGTTGGATGATTCATTCAAGGTGTTCTATGCAGATGACCCTCTTGGAAGGGAAATTGCAGATATGATACAGGATATGAGATTCTGGAATGACCTGGATGCTGTTCTATCATTGGTCAAGCTGATCAAGTTAATGGTACAAGACATTGAGGCTGATAGGCCTTTGGTGGGACACTGCCTACCATTGTGGGATGAACTGAGGACTAAGGTTAAGGATTGGTCTGCAAAGTATAACATCGATGAGGGACCTGTGAAAGAGATTGTTGAGAAGAGATTTGCTAAGAACTATCACCCGGCATGGGCAGCAGCTTTCATTCTAGATCCTCTCTATCTTATCAGGGATAGCAGTGGGAAGTATTTGCCCCCTTTCAAATGTTTGACACCTGAGCAGGAGAAGGATGTTGACAAGATTATTACGAGATTGGCTTTTAGAGATGAAACCCATATTGCATTGATGGAGCTCATGAAATGGCGTGCAGAGGGCTTGGATCCTTTGTATGCACAAGCAGTGCAGGTAAAACAACCTGATCCTATCACAGGCAAAATGAAAATTGCCAACCCTCAAAGTAGTAGACTTGTATGGGAAACATGCTTAAGTGAGTACAAAGCCCTTGGCAAGGTTGCTGTCCGGCTGATATTTCTGCATGCAACCTCTTGTGGTCTAAAATGTAATTGGTCATTCATGAGATGGCTATATACTCATGGTCATTCAAGGGCTGCGATGGATAAAGCTCAGAAGATGATATTTATTGCTTCTCATGCAAGGCTTGAGAGGAGAGATTTTGTGAATGAGGAGGAAAAAGATGCAGAGCTGTTTGCAGATGGTGATGATGATGTACTTAGTGACGTTTTTGCAGATCCAACCTTGTAACATATACTTGTAGGAGTTTAGAACTAATTCTTTACCTCTTGCCCTTTCTTGTCATTTAGCCTTCAGATGAGGAAGAAAAGTTGAGTAACTCTTATTAGATTCCCACGCTTCAATATTGGTTTCATCTATCAGATCTGTTGTTGATACCCACTTATCCTTTCTATGATCGATCAAGTTCGTTGAGACTCTAGAAAGTAGGTTCCTGTGTTGTAGATTTATCCATGAATATGTCCTGTTGTCTTGGACAGACGGTTTGCCTACACTATTTATCTTGTAATTGAATTTTAAGAACAAAAGCTTTTTTGTCTTTGAGATTGAAAGAAATTTTGTTTGTTTGGAAATGTGATTCTGCAAGGGGCTGAGGATGTTCGTAAATTTCATGATTGTTTCTGTTCTCTTCAGCCCAAGATTCTTTGAATAAGCAGGCATTTGTACTTGCTATTGCACTTAACCTGGCAAAATTTTCCACAAAAGAACACATCCAAGTTATGTCTCCATCGTCGGCATAATGGCCATGAACTATGGAATAGTCAGAAGCACAAATTGGTTTGTTATGCCCTCATTTAACATATTTCCCCAAAAGCCACTCCACATTTTATGAATGACGTAAACATTTGATTCTATAATCTAAATTCATGCAGCATGTTTAATTTGTATAATTTTTAATAAACTAGACAGAGCATTTTACCAAGACTAGATTTATGAACTTCAAAATCAGGATTGGAACTCTCAGCACTAATTGTAAAACAAAATGAAATAGATAGTAAAGGAATCTGTCTCCGTGATTGACTTCTTATGGCATATTTTGTGTAAGAATTACCTATCGGAGATTGGAATGGTTAATTAGATTTGTCTTCTATATATATAAAGGAGGCATCCTTTTAAAGGTCGACATTGCCTCGTGCCCATGTACCTAACCATGCTTGGACTACAGGGTAGCTTACTGTATATGAGAAGCCTGGTTTGCATGATGACAAATATATCAATGCATGTATTTCTCCTTATATTATTGATTTTAGATTGTGTCAAAATATAACTCCTCCAGAAGGAAATAGAAGAAACGACCCTATTTTCTGAATGTCAAAACATCTCTTATAAATTGAAATAAAGAGGATACTCGGCATAAGAGAAGGTATATTTAGACTTTTACCCTTCAGTGATGTTATTTTTCTAAGCAGTTGATTGCTTAGCATATGCTCGCTATAACTATTGTCATAAAGTACAACAATGATATATATATGAAAGTTAGCCTTAAATCATGCGTAACGTACATGACCAAATTTACAAAATAACACAATGTGTTATGATGCATGAAGGTGTTTGCAGATAAGTGGTCATGGAATGAGAAACCACTCTACTTTGCAGAGATCTTTATCGCATTGATGTATTCATACTACACATGTCAAAATCTTTGTGTGTTTCTGCTTTTTATGGAATAATAATAATAGACATTCTCCATTCTCTTGACATGCTGATGTTGTGTAAGAATATGTTTTACATCTATTAAGAGAACCCCACTTGAGCGAGAGCGAGTTCATGGTGAATGGTGGATGTGCACTGAATTTAAAGTAATTTAATGCTATTGGATAGACAAGTAGGTGAAAGACGCTGTAGACAAGCAAATGTTTGTCGATTGGAAAGATTAAAAGAGACAACTTTGAAGAGGTAATAGGTGGAAAGCTAATAGAATTGTTGATACTCAATATTGCAATCACAACCGTTTGTTGGTGTACTAGGTGCGTTCATTACTTGCACTATCCACAAAACATCAGCAAGGGCAAGTTTTATGAACGAAGGACTTGGTTCATAAAATGATCTTTAGATTCTAAAAGTTGTCTCCTTGTTAATAGCTTGATCTATCCCTGTCTAGAGAAGAGAGGTAGAAACAACTAAACAAATGTTGAAAACAAAAGAGTGATGTGTGAAGATTAAAATCCTCTTATCTGTCACTAAAGATTAAATCCAATAGTCTACACAATAAAATTAACAGATCACTAGCAATGTAGAGGGTAATTAGTCATCCACAAGTAACAACAAAAGTAGGATAGGAACACAATATCACTTTATATGTTAATTGCTTCAAGTAAATACATATTTGCAAATTATCAAAGTCCTATATGGCTTTAGACACACGAATTGAGGTTGCTTCAGAATTAACATACAAAGAAAATTGAGAAATAGATTTTACATACAAGACTTGTTTATAAGCACAAACCTGTCATATGAATCTAACCTAAACAATGAGCAAAAGGCTCTTATTTATACAAGCTAACAAAAAGCTAAAAATATCTGCAAACTGATGCCTCCAATCATGCAGGTCCAATTCTCTGAATCTGGGTGGTAATTGGAATTTCACTACTTGCATTAATTCTTTCACTTGGGTCATGCACATTGACATTCAAATTCAACTATCCCTTTGTGGTTGAATCCACATTGAATTATCTACTTATCATTTCCAAGAACTCTACAGGCCATTAAACTTTGCTATGGCCTCTCTTTTATATTTGTCATTGCACCAACCTTACCAAATCTTCATTCCATTTGGGCAAGTGTGTGTTGTAGATTCAAAACAATGAGCAGCTATAAATCTCCACCACTCCCAAAATAAACCATCACAATCATTGATTATATAATCTTGTTGATAATAAAGAGTAGATAAACAAAACATAGAATTCAGATTTAAGCAAAACAGTTGCACAGAGAAAAAACACACATAACACCGTAATTACGTGGTTCACTGTTAATGGCTACATCCACGGGAAAAGCAAGGAAATCTTTGTTTTTATTATTTTTCCATGTACAACAGCTTGCAATTACATATATATTACATTATCAAAAAGTATCTCAAAAGTCTCCAAGAATATGAAGAGGCAAGAGGAAAGGGAACAATCCAAGATCGTTGGACTTCATATTCAACAATCTCCCACTTGAAGTCCAACAATTGTTGCAAGTAATCATGCACAAAGATATCCCCACTTTTCTAGACTTATTGTCACATCTTGATGAGGCCAAGAAAAGCTATGCAAAACTCAAGCTTCTCCTTTGTGACTACCTTCCAACCATTGTTGCAAGTAATCATGCAAAAAGATATCCCCACTTTTCTAGACTTATTGTCACATCTTGATGAGGCCAAGAAAAGCTATGCAAAACTCAAGCTTCTCCTTTGTGACTACCTTTGTAAGTGCATCAACTGGATTCACACTAGTATGCACTTTTTCCAATTTCATCTTGCCCTCTTCAAGAACACTTCGAATGATGTGACATCTCAGCTCAATATGCTTTGTTTGATTGTGGAATGCTGCATTTTTGGCCAGATGAATAGCGTTGTTGTTGTCACTAAATAGAGTGAAAACATGTTGTTTGCAACCCGATCCACCCAATAAACGCTGCAACCATAACATTTCCTTAGTACCATCAGTCAAGGCAATGTATTCCGCTTCAGTAGTTGAGAGTGCAACCAATTGTTGTAATCTAGAAACCCAACTGATCGCTGCCCCAACAAATGTGAAAACATAACCAATAGTTGATCGCCTTTTGTCCAAGTCACCAGCCATATAAGAATCAACAAAACCTTGCATTTGTGCATCTTTTCTTCGAAAAATCAAAACATAATTAGAAGTGCCCTTGAGGTATCTCCTAATCCACTGTACTGCATCCCAGTGAGCTTACCTAGATTGCTCATGTATCGGCTGACTAGTCCCACTGCATGAGTAATGTCCAATTGTGTGCATACCATCGCGTACATGAGGCTCCCAACAACAGATGAGTAAAGCACTCCTTTCATTACTCTTTTATTTCTTGTCTTGGGATACATCTCAGAGGATAGCTGGAAATGATCAACAAGAGGTGTGCTTATAACCTTTGCAACCTTCATATTAAACTTGTCCATGACCTTATCAATGTATTTTTCTTGTGACAACATGGTTTCTCTTTCCTTCCTATCCTTGTCTATTGTCACGCCAAGAATTTCTTCGCTACCCCCAAATCCTTCATTGAAAACTTGTTAGCCAAATTCTATTTCATCTTGCTAATAACATTCATACTAGTGTCGGTTACTAGCATATCATCAACATACAACAATAACAAAGCAAACTCACCATTCTCCAAAACTTTGTAGTACACACACGGGATTCACACTTGGTAAATTGTTGCCCAGCCATGAAGGAATCAAACTTGAGGTACCATTGTCTTGGGGCTTGTTTTATCCCATACAAGCTTCTTTTTAATCTGCACACAAAAATTTCATGTCCTTTTTCAAAACCTTTTGGTTGTTGCATATATAATTCTTCTTCCAAGTCGCCATGTAGAAACTTTTTCTTAACATCAAGCTGCTCCAACTCAAGGTCATATATGACTAATAAGCCCAAAACTGCCCAGATGGTAGTCATTTTCACAACACATGAAAAAATTTCATTGAAATCCACACCCTTCTCCTAGTCATATCCTTTGACCACTAATTTGGCCCTATACTATTTCAAGTGCCGCCATCTTCCTTCAATTTGTAAACCTGCTTGTTTTTCAAGGCTCCCTGATTTGGTGGAAGATGTACCAAGTCCCATGTGTGATTTTCCATCAACGAATCCATTTCTTCTCTCATGACATCCATCCATTTCTTACTTTGCCGTTACAAGCGTCTCTGAATGTAGTTGACTCTACTTGATCAGAGATTAATATATAATGCACAAAATCATCATATCTAGGAGTTCAACGCTCCCTGGTGGACCTCCTCAACTGAGGAATTGACTTTTGTGAATTTCCTTCTTCAAGATTTCCAATATGATGTTGTTGTTGAGGCATAGTTGGAGAAATATGGGGTGGCAAAGTATTAGACACAGACCTTGCATTTGATGAAGAGAATGAGGTAAAACCATTGAACTAGGCGGTTGAGAATTTGTGTTAGGCCACAAATTTAAGCTAGTATTTGATGCCAATCCTTGTGATTCAAAAGGACCACATTTAATGGAGATGTCTTCTTGATTTGGTTGCATTAAAACTTGATTATGTATATCCTATGTAGAGGTATTAGGTAGAATATGGGGCTGTAGATGTGTATGTTGTGATTGAGGAGTTTGTAGTGATCTAAACATATTACTTAAATTTCTAATATCTTTGATTAGCACATATTATTTTTCCGACTTCCCTATTCGAACAAACATGGCATTACTCTTTCATTAAAAATCACATCTTGATTGTGAGTTACCTATCTAGTGATGGGATCCCACAATTGGTAACCATACTTCTCATCACCGTATCCAACAAAAATGTATCTTTTGGACTTGACATCCAACTTCTTTCTTTTCTTTTGTGGAATGTGAACAAATGCTTCACACCCGAACCCCTGCAAGTGATAGTAAGAAATTCTTATTCCCAACTGTTACATCCCTCTAATTAGGTCAAGCTCTCGACAATGGAATCCTTTGACCGTTATGGTAGTTGCAGACAATTAATTTCATGGGACCACCAAACTAAGAATAAATAAGTGGGTATGTGCAGGATCATCATGGAACAAATAGGCCCTTAAGTGGCAAAAATTTCAAAAAAATCAGAGTTAGGCAACTTGACATAAAAATTTGAATAAGTTATCTACATTATTTCAAAAATATGTAAGAATAAAATTTGTAGAAAATTGAATGTAGTTTCTAAATTACTAGGTTTATTTACAAAAAAATAAAATCTATTTGGCGAAAATTTGAAATTTCAATACAGTAGTACTTAAATTTTAGGGAAAAAATAAGAAGCAGGTCTCTGTCTAACCACCCTAACCACATTAAAATGATAATATTTTTTTATAATATTTTAGATATAAGTAGAGAACTCATGTCCCGATATGAAGCATATTTTTCTTGTAATTTTTCTCCAAGTAAATAATTAATTATAAATTTTTTATGACAACTTTTAAAAAATATAAAGACTCGTATGTCTGACCACCTTAACTTGGTCAAAACTTCATGAAATTCATTTTTTTCTTTTTTAATCTTATAGTATGCAAAGCATAGAATGCGATGCATGTTTTGGATTGAAAAAATATGATACCATTTGAAAGTTATAGATGTTTTAGAATCAGCCTAAAAATCAGGACTTTAGTCGTAATTCAATAGAAAATAAATAATAATTATTTATTAAATTCAAAGTAAAGCATAATTTATATTGGTGGAAAGTAGAGAATCTACTTTAAAAACCCTTTTCGTTTCATCAATTTTGGGTAAAAAAAATGTCGTCAGCCACATACCCATCATATTGCCACTTTTTGGCCTATCATGATCTTGCACATACCCAAGTATTTTATTTTTATGTGGAAGCATAATAAAAATGATTTTATTGCTTATTATGTAAATGCAAATGATTATTTTATTTATGTGGGGAACTTCTTTTACTCACTAGAAATGGGCCAGGTATAAATTTATGTGATGAGCATTTTATTTTATTGATAAGAACGCTCTAACCACAATTTTCATGCCAGGGGATGCAGATTCATCAACGCCGAAAGGGAAAGGGGATATCATCCGGGAGAGGACTTGATTACCAAGGACCATTTTACCATTTGCTTTGAGCCGATGTAAGATCAATATATCAAAGTCATACCTTGACCTTTATTAAATTAAATCAATAATTATTCTACTCGTTAAGTAATTATATAGTGAAAATCCCTTAAAATATATTTTAAATAATATACTTAAGTGTAAATTAAAAATATAAATTTAAATCGAGGTTAAGCCTAGAATTCCTCTTCATGTCGAATTTATTATTTTTGGGAAGGGAATGTTAGTGGGGGATAATGGAAAATTAATTGGGAGAGTGGAGGCGTCGGGAGTTATTCTTCCTTTCTTCCTTGTTTGTGCCTTGGGGTAACGGTTGGGAAGGAAGCCATGCAACCACGATGGCTACTTGTGGCTCGGGCCTTCTCTTTTCTGGGGCGCCTTCCCTTGTCTTGCTTCTTCTGGGGAGGTATCAGGTGTGCAGAGGGTTATTCCCGTTGTGTATTATTTCACCGAGAATTTCCTTTCTCCGTTGCAGAATCATTCTGTTATTTGGATATGCCTGTATAGTGACGGTTCCTCTAGAACCGTAAAACGACGAGAGTATAGAGTCATGTTCGACTTCTGTTAAGCTTGGCATCTGGTTCCAAAGTTGAAGCTATTTCCATCCCTTGTTGTGTCTCTTTCCACAGACAACACCTGAGAAGCATTGGCCAATTTTCGTCAGGCATGTAGCAAACCCTTGCTGCTCTCAAGAATGTTATCTCTGCTATTTTCCCGTACGTTTTTCAAAGAGTAGCTCTCTGTATAAATTTTGATTCTAGTATAGTCTTGTGTTTCAAAAGACCTCAATAGTATAGATCTCGAATTAATTATTGAAGCATTTAGTGTTCCTTTATGGAGTTTCTGTCATATCAAATTCTGGTTTGAATGTCCTTTATTTTTCTTTATCGAATAATCTTCCTGAGCTTAGTCCTGGTTGGGTCGAATGTCCCCATAAATGCTCTATGGTTATTGATGTTGAACTTTATCCTGCATGTCGCCCTATTGCCTTAACCACGAACCTCTTGGATAAATGCCGACATCATTGATGTGAAATCTGTTCTCATGTCCATAAAATTGATTTAGTGTCCTGACGTCTTATTTCCTAGACCGAGTCGACTACCATCTGCTACAGCAGAATTGTTGACTGTAATAGGCCCTCCTTCTGTGATTTATTTTGTCCCGAGTTGCCTTCTCTCTGTTGGACAATCATCTCGTTTTTAAATCACCATCTCGACCCTTTAGAATCGGACTGCAGAAGCTTGAATGTTACTGATCTCAGGGTTTAGGAGGGGATTACCCTAAATGTTGAATATTACAGCATAGACCTTAGCTGAGTTTACCCCCCCGCTTGTCTGTGCTGCTGTTAACAATCCCTGGGATAAGACAAACTTAAATTATAGAAGAAAAAATTAATGTCGAGCAAGGGTGAAGTGGCTGATGACACAAAAGTGCCAGATCGTACTAACAAATCCTTGGCCAAGGTATGATGCCAGTTGGGCATAGGTCAACTCTCATGAACCAGATGCACTTAAGGTCAGAATGGTCCTTCGGATGGGAGGTATCCCCGAAGAAGGATCAACCTGCAGTGTAGGTTCATGGCACCAGGCTCAGAAGGGCATAATGGTAAATTAATCCTTGATAATTACCCTTGTGAAGGGACAAGTTCTTCAGTTGAAGAACACGGGAGTCCAAAAGGTCTTTGGTTGGGTGGTAAAGCCCCTGATGATATGTCTTTTCCCTTTGGTTCCAAAGAATCCAACTCGAGTGAATCAACTTCCTTGTTGTAACTTCTGAACCCTTATCTCATGTTTCTTTTATGAAAATTCCTTAACATGTTACTTGTCAGTTGTTAGAACAATTCTTTTTATAAAAGCAAAGGAGTTAGTTAGTTAAGTTGGTTATAATTGTTAGTTGATTTAATTGATGGTAGTTATCTTTCAGCTGAAATGATGAATTTATTTAATTGAATATAGTATTAGTAGAATTATATTTCTTTCATCATTCAAAATCAGTTTCTTCTTCAGCTGCATTAATTAGTTAATTAGTTAGTTGGTTATCCATAATTGTAGATTAGTTAGGATTTAACATATGGTATTAGAGCACTGGGTTCGACACTGAACCTCGGGCTCACTATGCAACCTAGAAAACTAAAATCTATCCCTTGGTGTTTTTCCAGGATGTGGATACAGAAAACACCTCAAAAGAAGGTCTGAGATCCGGTACCTAGACGGCTATGGAAAATCAGACTCCAGTATGATTATTCCAAATGCTTGATGCCTACAGACTTAGAGACCATGACTGAAGCTCTGGAAAGACTTCGACATGAAAGGAGGAAGTGGACACCTTCCAGTAAGGAAGCCATTAAAGCCGCTATCCTTGCCGAGATAGAGCAACCCTACACCTTGAACCTAAGAGGAATTGTAAATAAACTTCCAGAACCCTTGGAAAATGGGAACCGACCTCTGAGATGGGACACCGATTTGTTTGTAATGGAAACCTATTCCAGGAAGTGAAAGATGCCTTTGGGTAGCAATTTTGTAATCAAACCTACCACAATAGTGGTGGTTAGCTATAATCTTTTGTAACCAAGTCTATCACAGGAAGTGATAGCTATTCATTTTGTAATCCGATCTATCATAGGAAGTGGTAGCTAGTTATGAATCCTTTATAATCTATCTATCGCAGGCGCGATATATATTTTGTATTTAATGATGAATGAAATCTATAGATAATTTATGGCATGGCATGTTGAAAGCTTGTGCAATGTGGCTCACTTATTTTAATGACCAAATCATGTTAATAACCCACCTAGACTAACAAATAATACCTAATTTCAAGAACTTTTTAAATTTGGAATGGAGAATTCCGAGAATAGGTTTAGAGGAGCTTAAGATAATGATAACCCCATGGCCAAATTAGATCAGTTGCTGAACTTAATGAGTGACACCCAAAATCAGTTGCTAAACTTAGAAAGGAAGGTGAACGTGCAGACTGAAATGCATGAGGAAAGGTCTGAGACCCGTAGTGACCAGTGGGAAGAAAGTTCTAAAAATAAAAGTCTGAGCAATAAAAGGAGCCAATTGGCTAACGAGTTGGCCCAGGATATGAAAAAAAAAAAATCCCCGAAGTTTGAGGGCTCTGTGTTAGGGGATGCTACAGAAGCTTGGATAACCGAGATGGAGAAATACTTTGAGATGGGAGATTACTCTGACACCTCTAAAGCCGCTTGGGAGCCTACTTGTTGGCGGGGGAAGCTACAACTTGGTGGGAGACCAAGAGAGCAGAGATGGGCCTTGAGGCAACTAATGTGTCCTAGGAGCAATTTGTAAGGATATTCCAGCACCGTTGGCTTCCACAAATGTACTATGATCAAAAAATTTTGGACTTTGAGAATCTTAGGCAGGGACCTTTGTCTGTTAATGAACACTGGGAAAAAATTACTAGATTACTGAAGTATGTACCCCAATATCAGCAAGACGAAAACTTTCGGGCTTGAAAATTCATCATGGGATTGAATAACCGCATTGGAGGTCTGGTAGATGTTTTAGAACCTCGAACAATGGATAAGGCTTATGAGAAAGCAGTTCGGCAGGAACAAAGACCGAAGAAGGATGATTCCATTAGAGATAAGAATCAAGTTAAGGGAAAATGGAAGCAATCGCAACAGATTTTCAAAAAGAAGGGATTTAAGAGTAGTCAGTATGATAGTAGAAAGGATAGAAGGGGCAATAACAGTAATAGAAGAGATGAACCAAATACAAGCAAAGGACTAGAAAAGAGAGGACCACCAGGGGGATGTTTTAATTGTGGAGGTGAGCATTATGCAAACCAGTGTCCTACCAAAAATCAACAAGGGCAGCAACAGTGGATATTTCTACTATCTCGGCAGACAATGTTTCAACAAAGGATCCATGCGGTGGTGGAAAACCACCAGGCAAAATATCAGGTTACTCCAATCGAGACATCAGGTATGTTTTACGGGAACCCAGTAACTATATTAATTGACATAGGGGCTACTGAATGTTTTATTTCACCTAAACTACTTGGTAAATTTCCCAAAAGAACTGGATTTATGGAAAACTCCTGGACGGTAGAATATGCCAATCAAACGAGGGCTCGAGTAGAGCAGTGTCTGTTTGAGGCTAGGTTAGAACTTCCAGACTTCGTTACTGAGGTTAATCTCTATGTAGCACCTCTGGGCTCCTATGACGTAATTCTTGGAATGAATTGGTTAAAAGAGCATAAGGCTAAGATCGATTGCCTAGGAAAGACAGTGGAATGTCATGATGACTTTGGGAATACAACGTTTTTGCAAGGAGTGCAACGAGAAGTTAGAACTCGGCAAATTTTCGCCATGCAATTAAAAAGAAACGAAAGAAAAGGGTGTCAGATATATGCTATGAGGATGGAAGAAGTTAGGGAATTTAAAGAGTATAATTATGGAAGATATGATTATGCAAACTCAGGATCAAAATAAGGAAATGGGAATGGACCCTAAGAAGGAAACTTTTGCGGATAAATATCCCTATCTCTGAGAATATCAAGATGTGTTTCCTGAGGAACTACCTGGGCTACTGCCAAGAAGAGTTTTTGACTTTTCTATAGATTTGATTCCGGGGGCTGAGCCCATTTGTAAGGCTCCATATCATATAACTACAGTAGAGCTAATGGAGTTAAAGGCGCAATTGCAAGAATTACTAGATAAGGGGTTAATTCGACCCAATGTTTCACCTTGGGGTGCACTGGTGATATTTGTAAAGAAAAAGGATGGTACACTCCGACTATGCATTGATTACCGTATGCTGAATAAACTCACAATCAAGAATAAATATCCATTGCCTAGAATAGATGACCTGTTTGATCAGATGAAGGGGGCGGCTATATTCTCCAAAATAGATTTGAGATCGAGATATCACCAACTCAAGATGAAAGAGGAAGATATCCATAAAACAACCTTCAGAACTAGGTACGACCACTATGAGTTCACCGTGTTACCTTTCGAGCTTACCAACGTGCCAACAACATTTATGAATTTGATGAACAACATCTTTCACGATTGCCTTGAAAAATTTGTATTGGTATTTCTTGACGATTTTCTTATTTACTCGAGGAATGAGGAAGAACATCTTCAACATTTGCAAATAGTCCTTCAGCGGTTGAGAGAGCACCGACTTTATGGTAAATTGTCGAAATGCACTTTCTTCTAGAAGGAAGTTCAGTATTTGGGTCATATCATATTGAGTGAAGGGATAGTAGTAGACCCTGCCAAGATAAGAGCAATAGTAGAGTGGCCGGAACCTAAGAACGTGCATGAGGTTAGAAGTTTCATGGGCCTAATTGGGTATTATCGAAGGTTTGTGAAGGAATTTTCTAGAATCGTGCACCCAATCACCTCTCTTCAAAAAAAAGGTAATAAGTTCAAATGGAACTCAAAATGTCAGGAAGCTTTTGTTATGCTAAAGGAAAAGTTAACCTCAACACCCATCTTGGTTGTACCCGACCCTAACAGTCATTTTGTAGTAATCACGGATGCGTCGGGGGATGGATTAGGCAGTGTATTGATGTAAGATGAAAAGGTGGTGGCATATGAATCCCGAAAGTTGAAACAATATGAGCAAAATTATGCGCCTCATGACTTG
Source organism: Sequoiadendron giganteum (assembly GCA_007115665.2). Lineage (NCBI taxonomy): Eukaryota > Viridiplantae > Streptophyta > Pinopsida > Cupressales > Cupressaceae > Sequoiadendron > Sequoiadendron giganteum. The sequence goes on from CM021107.1 coordinate 248,126,467, forward strand.
GAGTTAGCAGCTATCGTTCATGCCTTGCAGATGTGGTGACACTACCTATTGGGAAAAACATTTGAACTTAAGTCAGATCATCAAGGGCTAAATTACTTATTCACCCAACCTAACTTAAATGCTCGACAAAGAAGGTGGATGGAGTTGATATCTGACTATGATTTTGAAATTAGTTATATCAAAGGCAACGAAAATATAGTAGCCGATGCCTTGAGCCGACGTAGGCATATAACTTCCATGATGTCAGTCAATACCAGTTTTAGAGCTCAAGTGTTACATAAATTGAGTGAAGATGAATTTTACCTGAAAGTGCGGGAAACCCTTCAGGAAGATCGTTAGGACCCTAAGTATGAAGGTTATCAATTTGACAAGGATGGGTTATTAAGATTCAAGGGCAGAATGTACATACTTGATCAACCGGAGTTAAGAAGGACCATATGGCATGAAACCCACTCAACACCTTACTCAGGACACCCGGGGGTAACAAAGATGTTGGCAGATATCAAACCTTTAAATTTTTGGAAAGGAATGAAAAAGGATGCAACCAGATTCATGGCAGGATGTTTCGAATGTCAGAGGGTTAAGGTAGAGCACTAACACCCACCAGGTTTACTTCAGCCCCATAGTGTACCTGAATGGAAATGGCAAGTCATCATTATGGATTTTGTTCAGGGTTTACCGATGACCAGGAATAGACACAATGCAATACTAGTTGTGGTGGATAAATTTACCAAAGTAGCACATTTTATATTGGGGAATTTGACAAATGGAGCCTCAGTGATTGCTCCGAAATTTTTGCAAGAAATTTTTCGTTTACATGTAGTTCCAGAGAAGATTATCTCTGACAGAGATGCCAGAATGACATCTAGATTTTGGAAGACTCTATTTATTGCCTTGGGAACTCAGTTAAATATCAACACAACTTATCACCCGGAAACCGATAGTCAGACAGAAAGGGTAAAACATATACTGGAAGATCTACTTAGAATGTATTGCATGGATCAGCAACATAAATGGGAGGAGTACTTACCGTTGGTAGAATTTTCCTATAATAACTCCTATCAGTCAGCTATCAAAATGGCACTGTTTGAAGCCCTGTACGACAAGAAGTGAAGAACACCGATTAGTTGGGATAAATTAGAGGACAGGATCATCCTCGGACCCGAAATGTTGTTAGAAATGGAAGAACAGGTTAAGTTGATCAAACAGAGGTTAAAAGAAGCCAATGATCGTCAAAAAAGCTATGTAGATGCAAAAAGGATTATCAGACAGTTTGCAATAGGGGATAAAGTTCTTCTTCAGGTTAAACCTCAGAAAAGCTCAATCAAATTTGGAAAAGCCTCCAAGCTAGCTCCGAGATATGTTAGACCTTTTGAAGTCTTGGAAGTTGTTAACCCAGTTGCCTACATAGTTGCTTTACCTCTAGCCCTCGCCAGATTATACAATGTATTTCATGTTTCCTATCTTAAGAAATATCATGCAGGATTTGACCACCAGATTGATTGGAATTCCTTGCAAGTACATGATCTAGGAGTGATCCCAGTCGAGCCACTTAGAGTGCTCGAGGTGCGCAAGATGCGCTTGCGTAACCATGAGATTATGCAATGCAAGGTCTAGTGGGACCAGTATTCAGCGGAAAATGCCACGTGGGAGGATTATGATGAAATCCTTCATAAGTTTCCCTTTTTGTTCCAAAACAATTAAGACTTTTTTTTTTCCTATTAATTTTTTTGTGTAGAATAAATAAACAAATAATCATCGAGGACGATGATTCTTAAGGGGTGGAGTATGTTACATCCCTCTAATTAGGTCAAGCTCTCGACAATGGAATCCTTTGACCATTATGGTAGTTGCAGACAATTAATTTCATGGGACCACCAAACTAAGAATAAATAAGTATTTTATTTTTATGTGGAAGCATAATAAAAATGATTTTATTCCTTATTATGTAAATGCAAATGATTATATTATTTATGTGGGGAACTTCTTTTACTCACTAGAAATGGGTCAGGTATAAATATATGTGATGAGCATTTTATTTTATTGATAAGAACATTCTTACCACAATTTTCATGCCAGGGGATGCAGATTCATCAACGCCAAAAGGGGAAGGGGATATCATCTGGAAGAGGACTTAATTACCAAGGACCATTTTACCATTTTCTCTGAGTCGGCGTAAGATCAATATATCAAAGTCATACCTTGAACTTTATTAAATTAAATCAATAATTATTCTACTTGTTAAGTAATTATATAGTCAAAATCCCTTAAAATATAATTTTAATAATATACTTAAGTGTAAATTAAAAATATAAATTTACATCGAGGTTAAGCCTAGAATTCCCCTTCATGTCGAATTTTTATTTTTGGGAAGGGAATGTTAGTGGGGGATAATGGAAAATTAATTGGGAGAGTGGAGGCGTCAGGAGTTATTATTCCTTTCTTCCTTGTTCGTTTCTTGGGGTAACGGCCGGGAAGGAAGCCATGCAACCGCGATGGCTACTTGTGGCTCAGGCCTTCTCTTTTCCGGGGTGCCTTCCCTTGTCTTGCTTCTTCTGGGGAGGTATCAGGTGTGCAGAGGGTTATTCCCACTGTGTATTATTTCACCAAGAATTTCCTTTCTCCGTTGCAGAATCATTCTGTTATTTGGATATGCCTGTATAGAGACGATTCCTCTAGAAGTGTAAAACGGCGAGAGTATAGAGTCGTGTTCGAATTTTGTTAAGCTTGGCTTCTGGTTCCAATGTTGAAGTTATTTCCATCCCTTTTTGTGTCTCTTTCCATAAAAGACGCCTGAGAATCGTCGGCCAATTTTCGTCAGGAATGTAGCAATCCCTTGCTGCTCTCAAGAATGTTATCTTTGCTATTTTCCTATACGTTTTTCAAAGAGTAGCTCTGTGTATAAATTTTGATTCTAGTATAGTCTTGTGTTTCAAAAGACCTCAATAGTATAGGTCTCGAATCAATTATTGAAGCATTTAGTGTTCCTTTATGGAGTTTCTGTCATATCGAATTCTGGTCTGAATGTCCTTTATTTTTCTTTATCGAATAATCTTCCTGAGCTTAGTCCTGGTTGGGCCGAATGTCCCCATAAATGCTTTATGGTTATTGATGTTGAACTTTATCCTACATGTCACCCTGTTGCCTTAACTGCGAACCTCTTGGATAAATGCTGACATCATTGATGTGAAATCTGTTCTCATGTCCATAAAATTGATTTAGTGTCCCGATGTCTTATTTCCTAGACTAAGTCGGCTACCATCTGCTGTAGCAGAATTGTTGACTATAATAGGCCCTCCTTCTATAATTTCTTTTATCCTGAGTTGCCTTCTCTCTGTTGGACAATCATCTCATTTTTAAATCACCATCCCGACCCTTTAGAATCGGACTGCAGAAGCTTGAATGTTATTGATCTTAGGGTTCAGGAGGGGATTACCCTAAATGTTGAATATTACAGCATAGACCTTAGCTGAGTTTACCCCCCCGCTTGTCTATGCTGCTATTAACAATCCCTGGAATAAGAAAAACTTAAATTATAGAAGAAAAACTTAATGCCGAGCAAGGGTGAAGTGGCTAATGGCACATAAGTGCCAGATCGTACTAACAAATCCTTGGCCAAGGTATGATGCCGGTTGGGCATAGGTCAACTCTCATGAACATGATGCACTTAAGGTCAGAATGGTCCTTCGGATGGGAGGTATCCCCGAAGAAGGATCGACCTACGGTGTCGGTTCATGGCACCAGGCTCAAAAGAGCATAATGGTAAATTGATCCTTGATAATTACCCTCATGAAGGGATGGGTTCTTCAGTTGAAGAACACAGGAGGCTAGAAGGTCTTTGGTTGGGCGGTAAAGCCCCTGATGATGTCTTTCCCTTTGGTGCCAAAGAATCCAACTTGAGTGAATCAACTTCCTTGCTGTAACTTCTGAACCCTTATCTCATGTTTCTTTTATGAAAATGCCTTAGCATGTTACTTGTCAGTTGTTAGAACAATTATTTTTATAAAAGCAAAGGAGTTATTCAGTTAAGTTGGTTATAATTGTTAGTTGATTTAATTGATGGTAGTTATCTTTCAGCTGAAATGATGAATTTATTTAATTGAATATAGTATTATTAGAATTATATTTCTTTCTTCATTCAAAACCAGTTTCTTCTTCAGCTGCATTAATTAGTTAATTAGTTAGTTGGTTATCCATAATTGTAGATTAGTTAGGATTTAACACCAACCACTTCTCGTTTGAAATCTCAAAGTCCAATCGAGAAGATGGACCTCAGTTAATTAGGTACACTGTTGTATTAACTACCTCTTCCCAAAACTCTTTACCCAATCCTACATTAGAGAGCATGTTGCGAGCTCTCTCCAAGATTGTTTGATTCATCCTCTCAGTCACACCATTTTCTCAAGGGGTAAAAGGGACAATCTTGATCCGTTTAATACCATTATTTGCACAAAATTTATTTGTAGCATTGTAAATTGTCACCCTTGACAATTTCACACTAAATTTTGCTCCCTTTTAAGTTATTGGACCTAATTGAGTGCTTAACTTCCTAAATTATGCATTCCACAACTCATTTTAAACATTTATCGACAATTTGCAAGCATAAAACAAATGCTCTCATTTAATACTTTGCCCTCGACTCCTTAAGTTTTGTTAAATAGGCTTGTGACACCGACACCTAGGGTGCTTGTGTCCCCTATTTTGGCTCCAAATTCAAATATGTCGGTGTTGAAATTTTATTATTTGAGATTCAAATATCTAATGTTGGCTATTAGGATTTAACTTTTAGGAAATTAGAATAATTTCATATAAATACCTAGTTATTGCATTACTTCAAGTCAACCTAGCAAGTTGAAGAATTTATGATCAAGCAATTATCAAGAGCATTATCCAACAAGTCAAGAGCGTCCATTAGAAGATTTATTGCAGCAATTTAAGAGCCAAACATCTTGTCAAAATGTATGTGAGTGTGTTCATGTTTTCGTTATCATATTGTTGTGAAGGCCAACCCTTTGTAGGTCTCCAAGCAATTCAAGTGAATCACGCAAGCAAGACCCAAGCCTTGAGGATATGTGTATGAATGTAGTCCTCCAAGGAAGTCATTGAAGGGTGGTGAGTTGCAGTACTTTGTTGATTCATTCTTTCTTATCATTTATCCTTTCATCATTGACATTGCCATTGTGGAAGTGGAAACACTAACACAGGGTTTGACCAAGGCAAGCCCCTAAATGACACAACCTTTCTTCTCTCTTTGAATGTGCAAGTTTCAGGTCTGAAGAATATTGAAGATCAATTATTTGTTGTTTTAATTGAAACCCTACACCTTGACAACTCATGGAAACTCAAATTACAGAATTATCTGACTGTGGTTTGATAGTGCAACAAGTGGGAAACGAAAGCTCTGATTCGACACCAGAGGACTGCAAAAACAAATCTGAATCATCCCTACAAAGGCAATGGTGCTTGGGGTGCATATGTCCTCCATTTTCAGCTCCAAGTTCATATCACAAGTGCATAGTGTCAGCCTATTTCAATAGTTTGTTTTTGTTTGTGATATCTCAAATCTTTTGTATTTGTATCAAAACAGTAATTTGCATCATTAGGTCAATTGAATCATTGCATGGCATCCTAAGGTGACTTTAAAATTTGGTTAAGGGAAAGTTGACTCACCTTTCAGGTTGTAAGTTAGTCATATACATTGTCCAAATCCAATCAAACCCCCACATCCCACACATTACAAAATAATTCTTCCAATGAGATTAGGGAAAGGTGTTCAAACCCTAAGGTGAAAAATCTAAGGTTTCTCTTTGTATCAATTTCATTTTGGTGAAACCGACATGTTAACATTATATACCTTTTGAAATTTGACCTTAGATCTAAGGTTTAACATTGCATTGTTTTGTAATTTTCATTTAGGCACTCATTTTTGCATCATAAAAGGCATTAAAATTCAAAAAATTGCATATCATATTGCATCATAGGTTACAATAACATTAATTCTAGTCATTATAGCTTAGATCTACATTCCAATTTCATTTACAAATCTACATTAGGTCATTTAAAACCTTAAAACAAAAAAAATTGAGTGTCATTGCATGCATTTAGGTATCTTGCACATACTTAAAAAGTGAAAAGTCGCATTGTTTTGTTTCAAATTGACATCAAAATCATCATTTTCAAATTTAGCATATTAGAATCAGTAAATTTTTGCATCATAGATCTAGAAACTGCATTTACAATTGTTATTTATTGTTCAAGCATTTTGAACATTCTTGCACACTTGCATTTTGAATTACATTATTAAATTGAGCAAATTCTAGAAAAATATTACTATCAGACTTGTTTGCACATAGACACAAAAACCTTAAACAGTATTATACTCAACAAAACTTAATTTTGTAAAAACCTATCTAGGACATAGATGCCCTAGGCATCCTAGTCCTACCTTTTTTGGCTTAGATTTTTGTCAGGTCTCTATCTCTGTGTTCTTTGTTTGTTTATGCTCTCCTATTTTTGTTTTCGAGTGTTTTACTGTGACTATTTGACAATTTAGTGTTCATAGTGGGCACACTTAGTGTTTTGAAACTTGTATGAGTTTCATGACCTAGTGTCCTATTTCCAATACTTCAATGAGACGTAGTTGTAGAATTATGGCATCCCACGCTGTTGTTACATCCATTGTGGATTCTATGTTTTCCAGCTCTTTCACACAAGGTATTGCCAATACCATGCCCATTTTGGACTCAATCCCTAATCTTAGCATGCCAATGACAACTCCACAAACGAGTATCTTTATGAATGTTGAGGTTGTTGTTGTGCATGTTCCTGAATACAAAGTGAAACAATTGGACAAAGGCTTAGAGGGATTGCAAGACTACCTAAGCACTGAATCCTTAGTCAAAAAAACTGCGCATATAGCTAACAACTTAAGGAAACTGATTAATGATTCCCAAGTATTAGAGGTGTTGCATAGCCTTGTCCATATTATGAATACGCACATTCTTACAATGGCTAGTTGCGCTCAAGCTTTGGGGTACACTTAGCCAAGGAGGAAGTAAAATCTCTCTCCTCACAACTATACCCTCTATTTTACATATACATTGTCATCCGTAGCATCAATGATACAACCAACAAATGGCATAACTCCAACCTTAGGGTTCTCTAGTGGGCATTCTTATAACTTCATGACAACACACATGACATCTCAAATTTCATCACCACTAATAAATTCGCAACATAGTAGTCCACCAAGCACTTACACAATCCCACCATATTCACCACATTTCCAAAACATGTCAAGCAATGACTCGGTCATCAATCAACTTTTGTAAAACGTAACCTCACTCCAACAACATATTTCAACATTGAACCAAGCTCAAAATGAGAAACCATCATAATATGTCAAAACGGAGTCCTTTGTCACTTGAAATTTTGAAAACAACCATGTCGCTCAACACAAAGATTCCTAGGTTTGAGGAGTATAATGGTAAAGGAGATCCTAATAGTCATATATTGGCTTATTCAACATTGTGTAGTGACTTCATCTTTGAAGACAAGCTCTTAGCTAAAATCTTTCCTAGGTCATTGAAAGACATGGCCTTGGAATGGTTTTTCTCATTGCCGAATAATTTGATTCATTCATTTAATGAACTTGATGCATTCCTATAACATTTCCAAGCAAACATAGGTCTAGAAATTACATTAACTGATCTAGTGAGGTGCAAACAAGGAAAACATGAAAAAGTGGCACACTTCATAGGACGATTTCAATTACTATACTCACAAATCAATCTTACTCTTCTTGATGCAGATGGTCAAAGAGTATTCATTGAGAACTTTCAACCCGACATTAGAGATAAGATCTTATTGATGAAATACCCATCCTTCACACACTTGTGTATGGCTCTTCATGACTATCAGAATGTGATTTATCAATATGAAGAGGCATCTTCATTGACTCCTTCTAAGAAATCCAAATCCGTACCTCAACACAACTATCAACCATTCAAAAAGGAAAAAAAGAAATTTATCAAGATAAACACACCTCAAACAACTATCCACATTGACAGATAGGTTGCTGCCATAAGTTCAACTCCATATCAATTTAGATCAAGAGAGACAATTCACATAGTTGCTTGATTCCATTCATTCAATCATGGTACAAATTTTGAGCAAAAACTTAATCCAATTAACTCTGATGAGACCCATGGACACAAAAAAACAATTATCTCCAAGCTTTAACCCAAAAGCCTTTTGTCAATATCATCACACACATGGACATGGTACAGAGCATTGTATACATCTTAAACATCAAATTCAAGACCTTATTGACTCCAATCATATCCAATTGGGTGATGTTCATGATAAAGGGAACAAGTTTGTTGCTGCAACTAACCAAAACTTGCAAATGTTCACCAATCCAATGCCAAACCATTCGTCCAACTTTGTGCAAGCTTGTGATGATAAGAATTGTAGTGTAGAAATATGTAACCCTTTACATTTTCTCACTTGTTTGGGCCCTCCTAATGAAAAATGGATTGATTAATGCCTTAATTTAGTGTTGTTAAATGTACCCCTTTACATTTACACACTTATTTGGGCCCTCTTAATTAAATTGAGCTTAATTATACCTTAATTAGCCCTTTTATCCATTTGCAAGCCTAATAAATTACATTTTTTTGAAGAGGAAACCCGACAATAATTAATGCCTAAACATAACACTTTACCTTGAGCAATGTGTGTTCCAAGAATAGGGACCTAGGACCCATTCGCCCATGGGTGAATGGGTCCTCCCTAGACCTTTGGAACTACATTTAAATTATGTTTTTGGCGGTATTTTAACATCTCTAAATCCATAATTCAATGTCGGCTTGTCATATTTGAATTTCGGGAAATTAAGGATGCATACCTATAAATACAAGGTCATTTCACTAAGTTTCACCTAACATTTTGATGAGAGAAAAATTATAGAAAAGTTGATGATCAAGAGCATTCAAAAGCAAATATATCAGAGATTTATTGCAACATTCAAGATCAATCCATCATGTCAAAGTATTCTTGCATCATGCATGTTTGTGGAGCTAACATTGTGATGTAGGTTTCATGATCAAGTCAAGCATTCAAATTATCATTTCAAGCAAGATTCAAAGTGTCAAGATCCACATACAATTCATACATTTCATGCAAGTTGCAAACCTCCTAAGATCTCCATTATCAAGGTTTCATTCAAGGGTTTGTTGAGTGGTAACATAGCTTTGTTTATTCTCCATTCCCTCTTTGATTTCATTATTTCAATTCAAGGTTTGTGTAACATGCCAATTGTTCACTCAAGTAAATTTCCTAAGTTTTCACTTTCAAGTGAATAACTATGCTACTTAACCATTTCTGCAAAAAAAAAAAAAAATCTTAATAAAGAACAAATGAACATAGATGATATAACAATAACCAATTTCGATTTCATTTCCAAAATAATATTTCACATATTACAATATTTTCAAAGATTGTGTGTAGAGTACATACATAGCTCAACTGGGCTTCAAAGCAACATACATAAATGGTCCAAGAATCTCCTTTTAAATCTTGGTCGTCGACTGAGGAGGAGAAGCATCACTCAAGTGCTTTTCTGCCAACCAAAGACTCAAATGCGGTCCCCCGCACATCTATCATCTAATAGATGGCCCTACCCTTCGATGAAGATATTGGTGGAGTAACCTCGTAACAAAAATCATTCTAAGCTTAGTGTTGTGCCCTACATAACTACAACTTGTAGACTTTACAATCCTGAACTAGAATGCATAAATGGAACATGATGAATTAGCAGTGGAGCCAAAGGAAATCACACTACTTTGGAAAAATTATTCTCACTCAGTACTTCGAGTGACAATCATCCTACTCACATACACTACTCAAGCTCAATTTTACTTTAGGCCATTATAAAATATGCATAGGTAATTTCTTTCAATAGGTAGTCATTAACCCTAGAAATACCATATTCCCTTACCCCAAAACACAATGGTATTTCTACCCATGAAGAATTAACATAAGTTACACCCGTTCAATGGATAATCAAACCCCAGGTATAAATTATGAGCTATCTAGTCTACAAGTTAACTTTATAATAAACAACCCTTGAGCTATTCTTGTTTCATCATTCCTAGTATTTAATACTAATGATAAACATACTCTCCTATTATGGAGTATATACAAACACTTCATAGGAAATCATATAGTTTCTTTTCCTTTTCGTAAGAAAATAGAACCATTCACTAATGCAAGTATTCTCATGCATTTCCAAACAAATCAATCAAGACATTCATTCTTTCATAACAAAAGACAAATAAAAGGAGAATAGATTCTCATGCATTTCCAAAGTTAGCTTGCTAGGCTTCACCTCCAATTACTATATTCACTCAATGTAATAGCTCACAATAACCTCGTCTATGTTCTCGTGAAGTAACTCTATCTTAGAAAAATATAGCTCCAGAATAAAAGCAACAGAAAGTAACTTCAGAATGTGCATCCAAATGAGAGAGTAGGCTCATCTATTTATACTAAATTATGAGACATTGATGCCTAAAGGAGTGGTAATCCAGTTGACACCACTTCAACCATGCAATTCGACTCAACATATACAAAAAAAGGTGGCATCTTTCTATGTTAATACTCAGCCTGGTAAATAACATATCGACCTTCTTGCATGTTAGCTATACTTGACTAAATCAATCATGGACATATTCTACAGTTGAGAATAGAATTGAAAATATGAGACTTCTAAATGAAACAGAGTATTCATAATATGGCACCAAGTTTACAACATCTTCCCTATTCTTTAGCCCTTGGTTTACCAAAGGATTCATTCAATATTCATCTAGCAACACATATTATAGTTGACTTAGTCATAGACTGTCTAATCGACATATTGAGGATGAATCAACACCCTTAGTAATAGCACTTTGAAGAGCTTTGAACAAGCACGTCTATTTACTGTGGTTCATATCTTTACTCATGTGTTTTATACTATTAAACAACAATTACAATATTTAATGTTTCCATTGTTTATTATCCTTTTGGAGAAATGCATTCCATTGCTTAGTATTGCGCTATTTAAGAAATAGTAATACATTTATATTAAATCGACCATGGCTCATAAAATTTAAATTGGACTTTATCATAGATCGACTATACATATAAATATATATGTTTATATATATATATGTACACACACACACACACACACACACACATATATATATATATATTTATCTTTAATCACTGAAAAATAAGTTTGTCTAATATTCCACTTGATATTCGAATGAATAAGTTCAAGTTAACATTCATAAATAATATCATTTGTATATATATACAGACATAGACATCTATGTACATGTATACATATGTTGATATATCTATATGGACATTTCCATTTGTCAGCACATATGTATAATTGATACATGCATACATATGTATATATGTATATAGATTATATATATATATATATATATATATATATATATATATATATACATTTGATTACATAATCAAGCACATAAACAAATTCTATCTTGTTGATAGATATATATACATATGATGTACATATATATACATACATGTCTTATTCTACCTATGATGTCACCATGCCCATAAGCAGCCTGTCCATAAATGTGCATAGGTGCATCTACCTATGTACCCTTATGTACGTGTTCTCTTACATGTATGGCTATCGTCAACATGCATATGTATACACATATATACATCCTATGTATATATATCCTCAATCAAGTATAGTAATACAAAGAAGAACTCATAAACATCATACGAGAATGCACTTATAAGAAATCAAGATCCTTCCTAATGCAAACACATCATACTAAAGGATGACTTACCAATTCCCAACACCGTGACTTGACTCAACCATTCTATTGTGAGTGTGTGTGTAAGCTCAGTTAGGTTTCGTTATAGGTTACTCGACCAAGTTCTTCTCCTGAGTGATACTTCCCCTCACTCTTGGAGGATTGAATATGAACTTGCATCCAACTTAACATATTCCATGGTATTCGGCCGTTCATCAAAACAGGAATTTACATAATAATTTTCATAGTTAGAATATCAATTCAATAACCATTCATTTCATATATGCATTCCATCACATAACATTAGATGAAGTAAACATTCATTCATAATCTTTTCGATAATCAAAGTGAAATCACATATATTTCCAATCATAATTCCAAATACATTTGCATATGCCATAATTTACCCTAGCATAGTAATAGTAAATAAGTAAACACACAATGGGGTGTGACATACTCCCCCCTTGTGAATCATCGTCCCCGATGATTTTATGTAGAAAACATAAACAAAAAAACAAACAATATTGTTTTTCAAGCACTTTCATAAGCATGTAAAACATGTGGAAACTTTTGTTGCATCTTAGCATAGTCTTCCCAGGTGGTAGAATCTTACGCATATTGGTCTCGCTGGACTTTACACTGTAGAACTTCCCTATTACGTAAACAAAGCTTACACATTCTGAGCACCTTGATAGGCTCAATTGTTACCACTCTGTGGTCCTATACCTATAAAGCATTCTAATTAATTACATGATTATCCCTTGGTATATACTTCTTTAGGTAAGAAATGTGAAAGTTGTTATGCATCCGGGCAAGAGCTGGTGGCAACACAATTCAATAAGCTACAAGATTCACTTCCTCAAGAATCTCAAATGGTCCTACATAGCGTGAAGCTAGTTTGGATGACTTCCAAAACTTGATGGAAATCTTATGAGGTTTTACCCTTGACAACACTCTATCACGTACTACAAAATTTTGGGGTACTCACTTTGCATCTGCATAGCTTTTATGCCTATCATTGGCTTCAGCTAGCCTTTGCTTAAAAATAATAATATGTTCTTCCATTTCAGCCAACATCTCCGGCCCAAGACTCACCCTATCCTCAAGTTTATCCCAACTTATAGGGGCTCGACACTTTTGACCATATAATGCTTTGAAAAGAGCCATCTTTATTGCAGAATGATAGGAATTGTTATAAGAAAATTCTACTAAAGGAAAGTAATCTACCCACTTGTATTGTTGATCCATGCAATACATTCTAAGTTGGTCTTCGAGTACTTGATTCACCCTTTCTATTTTTCCATCTGTTTCTAAATGATATTTTGAACTTATATTTAGTTGAGTCCTATTGTTTGGTGTTTCTGCACGGCAACAACATCAGACAGAATAAAATTTATCCTATCTCTCTTGAAAGGTTGATCTCTATGAACAAAGAGATAACCCAAAGATCTCACGGGTGTTAGGTCATGAAAATGCAGTAGAAAAAACTCAGTGATAAATGTGAAAATGCTGGTAATCACAAGGGGTCTTATGAACAAATGTTGGAAGCTCTAAACTCATCAGATTTTAAGATATGGTGATGCTCAAATTTATAGTTCTAACCAAATAATAAAGAAACAACAAAAGATGAGGGTTTTAGAAGTCCTAATGTTAACACTACTTTTAAGATTAACCATGCAAATGATGAAATACTTTGAATAGACCAATCCCCTAAACTAATTTCTATTCGACCCACACTATACCTGCAATCTTATGAAAAACAGTGCAATCTTCTAAGGTGTTAAATATTTTCAGACTGTGGGCATTCATTCAATAAAACTGGATGAATACCTATAGTTGAACTAAGCACATGAGTATCAGGTACAGGTTGAACTTGCACAACATTCCCATAATCAAGAAGCTGCCGGTATGAACTAGGGATTGCTACAACACTCCAAGCATTAAATCACAAACATTACTAATTAAACCTAAGATATATTTAAACATTTCCAAGCGATTTTAAAAGATAGAACAAGAATCATGCAATATTATTCAATGCAAAGAAGGCACCAGTCATAGCACAATGTCTGCACTTTGTATTAAATCATCATATTAGAACCAATTCTGGTCTGTTACAACACTTGCTTGAAATATAAAACTAACCTCTAACCTTCTAACATGCTACTCTACTGCTAAATCTACTGATTACAAGTCTTCTAGCTTAGTCACCCAATCCAAACTCTAACCTAACCTACCGATCTCAACCTACTGATCTCAAAACTCCATCGAACCCTTACAAATGAGGCATAATGCCATACTAATACAAAACTTGCCCACATGAACCAAAGATAGGGTTACAAAGAAGGCCGGCCACCAACCAAATCAGCCCCGACAGCCAGCAATAACTCGCCATCCAACAATGAATGCAACAAGAGCCCCTTTAGATCGATCTAGGATCGCACAAAGTCAAGTAAATTCCCTTGAGCCACACCCACCATCAATGCTCCACCTGCACAAACAACATCACACGCGAAATACCAGCTCGAACATAAGTCGTCGATTAGATCCGAGCTGGGCAAACGAACGAATCAGATCAAGACAAAACAAGTTGAGTCCACCATGTCATGTCTGCCCGCCATTAATGGCCACCAACCAAATCGACCTTGCGTGCGGGGATGGGTTTCATCTGATAACATCCACAAAGTGCACTCAACCACACCTTCAGATCTCGCTAAATCTTCAAAGTACACCCATTCTTCCCTCGGCCCCAACAACAACCACCAACTTGATCCAACCTGCATTCAAAAGGGCCACCATTAATGCTCAATACATCATCAAAATCCAAGCTGATCCATTAGAGTTCCTAAGGCAAGAAAATCACGCACAAACCCTGGTAGAAGTGGAACCAAAGACAGGCGAAGACAGAGCCATGAGCATAACAGGAACAAAAAAAAATAGGCGGAGGCAGAGACAGAAACAGAACCAACCTCGACGGAGGTGAAGACAGAACCAAGACGAGAAAGGAAGGGAAACAAGTGGAGGTGGAATTGAAACCAACCCCAACGGTGGCAGAGGCGGAATGGGAACGAGAATGGAAGGGAAACAAACAAAGGCGCTAATAGAACCAACCCCGATGGGAAAGGAAGGGAAATGGGTAGAGGAAAAAACAAAAACATAACCAAGACAGGAAAGGAGGGAACACAAGTGAAGGTGGAAACAAAACCAAGATGGGAAAGGAAGGGAAACAGGAGGAGGCAGAAACAAAACCAACCCCGGTGGAAGTAGAGACAAAACCAAGATGGGAAAGGAAGGGAAATAGGTAGAGGCAGAAACAAAAACAACCCCGATGGAAGCGGGGAAAAAACCAAGACGGGAATGAAAGGAAAATAGGCAGAGCCAAAACGAGAATGGGAACCGAACCATGAACCTTGTGAAAAGTTCAGAGTTAAGTTCGATCCCGATCCCGCCTCCGACAAAATGAAAGAAAAGGCGAAGCGAGGAAAACCTAAGGGAGGAAACCAACCCTTAGGCCGAAAATGGGAAAAGCAACGAAGAAAATGAGAAGACAGGAAGCGGAGCTAGAATGGGAATGAGAACTGAACCATGAACTTTATGAAAGTTCATAGTTCAGTCCCATCCCGGTTCCACCTCCGAAAAATGAAAGAAAAAGTAGGGAGCGGAGCTGGAACGGGAACGAGAACCAAACAACAAACTTTGTGAAAGTTCATAATTCAGTTCCATCCTGGTTCTGCCTCTGACAGAACGAAAGAAACAAGGAAAACCTAAGGGAGGAAAACAACCCTTAGGACCCAAACAAAAAAACCAAGGGAAAAGACAAAAGGAAAAAGAAGACCACCCCAGAGAGGACATCCACGAGACTCCAAAACCACTAGGAACTCAACACAAAGGTACCCATAACCAAGGCAAGCACCAAAGATGAGAACTCCAAGATTTTCAAAGATAAGCACAACAGAGGGGGCAAGCCACAAAAACAGGCCAAAAGGGTAGGGCCAAGAGAGGGTCCCCACTTTCAGAGGGGCATGTGTGCAAAACTGCACAACAAGTCCCAAGTGCAGAAAATAAGGTTTGCCAAAACCTTGAGGTGACACGTGTATCCCTATCTAAGATAATATTCTCAGGTATTCCATTTAGTCTAAACTCCTCTTGAATAAATTTTTGAGCTATGACATGATCTCCATCATTTAGATTCCTAGGTATGAAATGTGCTACTTTAGTAAGCTTGTCCATAACCAAAAGAATGACATTGTGCTTATTCCTTGACATAGGCAATCCTTGCATAAAGTCCATACTTATGACTTGCCACTTACTCTGGAATATCATGTGGGTATAACAAATCTATATGATGATGATGTTCAACTTTCACCCTTTGACATTCAAGGCACTTAGCTACAAATTTAGCAGCATCCCCTTTCATCCCTTTCCAAAAATATAGTGGCTTCATATCGGCCAACATTTTTATCACACTAGGATGTCCAAAGTATGATGCTTCGTGAACTTCTTTCCATACCAGATTTCTTAACTCTTTTGCATCAAGTATATACATTCTTCCCTTATGCCTAAGCAATCCATTGGGTTCAAAATTAAATCATTCATACCTTGCATCTTGTAGATTGCTCATGAGTGCTTGCTTAACTTGCTTATAGTAGTCATCCTCTTTGCTTTTCTGCAATACTTGGCGTTTAAAGATAGTTTGGATTGTCACTATTGAGGCAATATGACATCTATGACTTAAGGCATCGACAACCCAATTTTATTTTCCCTTGATGTAGCTGATATTGAAGTCATAATCAGATATCAACTCCAACCATATTCTCTATCATGCATTCAAATTAGGTTGAGTGAATAGATATTTCAACCGATGATAATCAATTTTCATCTCAAAGGACTTTCTTGAAAAGTAATGCCTCCACATCTGCAATGCATGAACCACTATTGCTAACTCTAAATCATGTGATGCATAATTTTTCTTATAGGGTTTCAACTTCCTTGATTCATAAGCAATTACTTGCCCTTCTCACATTAAAACACCACCCAAGCCTTTTCCTAATGCATTTGTGATAACAATAAAGTCACCATCAGGATCTGGTACTTTCAAAATTGGGATAGTAGTTAACTTCTCTTTGAGTAAATCAAATGCTACTTGGAACTTTTCTGTCCACTCAAACTTCTTCCCTTTTCTCCGCAAAGAAGTAATTGTAAAGTCTATCTTGGAGAATTTCGAAACAAAATTTCTATAATATCTCGCCAAATCCATGAAACTTCTCACCTTAGAGACATATTTGGGCATTGGCCATTCTAGCACTACCTTGATCTTAGCTGGATCAATTGAGATACCATCTGTTGTGATCATGTGTCCAAGATATTGCACTTTATTTTAAAAGAAATTACACTTAGAGATTTTTCATACAACTTGTGTTCTCTCAGTCATTGCAGAACCATCTCTAAATGCTTACAATGATCCTCCTCATTCTTTGAATAAATCACGATATCATCCAAGAAAACCAAAACAAACTTATCTAGGAAATCCCTAAATACATTGTTCATTAGGTTCATAAACGTTGTTGATGCATTAGTTAGTCCAAATGGAAGAAATGTAAGCTCATAATGCCCATATATGGTTTTGAAAGCAGTCTTGAAGATGTCCTCATCTTTGATTCTTAACTAGTGGTATCTTGATCATAGATCAATCTTAGAAAATATAACAACTCCCCGCATTTGATCAAAAAAATCATCAATGCGTGGTAATGGATATTTGTTCTTTACCATAGCTTCAATAAGCATCCAATAATATATGCATAATTGTAAAGTACCATCCTTTTTATCACAAAGATAACTGGTGCTCCCCAAGGTGATACACTTTGTCTTATCAATCCCTTAGATAAAAATTCATCTAGCTGTGCCTTATGTTCCATTTAATCAATTGTAGTCATCTTGTAAGGAACTTTGGAAATAGGTTCATATCTTGGCACTATATCAATGGAGAAGTCAAATGTCCTTTTTGGTTGTAACCCAGGTAGTTCCTCTGGAAACACATCCAAAAACTTTCACAAGTTAGGATATCTATCCATATATATCTCCCTATTTTCTATCATTTAACCTTTTTCCATTTCTGAGTAACTCCGTGGTCCATAGTTGTCAAGACCCTCTTGAGAGTTAAATTCCTTATAATCTTCAAGATTTTCCATCTTGATTGCAAAGATATTACATCCTTTCTTCTTAGCCCTAAGCAATTGCATAGCTGAAATTTGACACTTGACTTCCCTAGGTATCCCTTGTAGCATCACTTGGTTACCAAAATAATCCAAGCATTCTACTATTTTGGCATGGTAGTATACCTTGGCTCTATGTCTCCAAAGCTAGTTCATTCCTAAGATAATGTCATAGGATCCTAAGGGCACTACATAAAGGTTTACCTCTGTAGAAAAACAAGGTAGCTCAATCCTAGCTTCGAACAAACATTGTTCCACCATTACTCTTGTCTGGTTTACATATTCTCGAGAGCAAAGGGCTGCCCTAACTTACCTCACTCTAAAGGGTCATTTAGGGGTGAAGGTTGAGAATGAAGAGCACTATGAAGTACTTATGTCACTCTATAGATCCATAATTCTATTTGGGGCTAGACGAGCTGGTTTTTGGAGTCAATACTACACCTCAGACAAGTTTATGTCCAAGGATGATAATGGGGTTCTGGGATGACAGCGCGACGCACTGGCGTCTCTCTAGCACATTGGAATCCCTACAGCTAGAAAGCATAAGACAGAGTAAAAAACACCAAAAAATTACTAAATTTCCTACCTAACTAATTTTAATGAAGTAAACAAAATGATGAAGTACAAAAAATAGAGGCGAAGATGATAAAGCAAGTAAATAGAAGCTAGGGTGACGAATATTATCTCACAGAAACACCAGTTCTGTAGCTAGCTCCACACACATGTTCACCTACACACAAGCGAGAAGGGATAAATTGTTGGGAATATATAGGGGTTTTCCTTAATCAAACCCTCGCTTTGGTGTTTACACCTCCACATACAGCCAGAAAGCAATGAAGTAGAATATGCGATAAAGGAAAATAAAGAAGTGCAATGAATAATACAAAAGAAAAATGATACTCTATCAAATCACAAAGGAGAGGAATGAAGCATTACCACCTCCACCCAAAGGATCTCAAGGCCAATGAAGGGATAATGCAAGCAATGAACTTGGCAAAGTCACCACCGTTGCAACCGTGGTGAAGGGAGGTCTCGCAAGACGCCAAGCTTGCAACTTCTATGGTAGCCTCACACATGCAATATGGAGTTGATGGAGTGTCAAGCTACTGTAATGTTCAAGCTAAGAGAATGCTAGTAGAATTCTTCAAGAGATCCTAAAGTGTGAAGAAAAAATGGAGTGGAATTGATAGAGAGGTTGATTGAATGTGTAGAAGATGAAGTGATAGTGAAGATTGTTCTTTTGAAGGTGGGATGAGAAGGAATAAGCTATTTTTGAGTCGATTGGTCGACAAAAGGATGTTATAATTTGTCCCAATGAGGAGTGTAACGCCTCTACCAAATTTAGTCATGGGAATCCATTAGGGACGACAACACACCACACAAACGTCTGTGCACTGTGCTTGCATCCTCGACAAATATTCTCTCACTGAAACACAAGAAAAATTCCAAGTGGGTGATGTGGAATTGTGCCTTCGGATTTGATTTTCTAAGGTGAGGGTATGTGAAAGGAGAATTTACACAAGGGGTGAAAATTCTCTCCTATACATTTTACCACCACTTTAGCGAGCACAAATATCGATGAGCATTTGATAAAGTAGATCGAAGAGTTAGAAATGTATACCTGAACCTTCAAGGAAGCAGACCATGATCTAGTGAACTCAAAAGTACAAGGAAAGAAAAGGACTCCATGGGTACTCTCTCCTGAGGATTTTTGAAAAAAAGCACTTCATAGCTCCGCAAAACTACGAAGTTGCACATAGTACACCGAAGGCCCTCAAACCAATGATGGAAAATCCCTCAAACCAATGATGGAAAAATCTTGCTGGATGTAAGTGCCTCATAGGCTCAAAGACCTACAAGAAGGCATTTACCCAAGTAATCTTCGATGAAGGAAGCCCAGTGTAAGGGGACTCTATAGAGTCATACTGGAAAGCGACTTCATAGGCACACCTACAATTCAACATGTTAATCCGCAAATAAAACATGTCAGAAAACAAAAAGCAGCCACATAGGAAAACAGATAGATAATCACATAGAAAGTTAACAAGTTGAAAGGATTTCAAAGGGCTCCCTTGGGAACCCTTCAAAAGAAGAGGGTTCCACTCAAGGGATGGGATATTTGAAAGTGTCATAATATTTTTCGCAAATTGATTCATTATCAAGGAATCCTTTCGAAAGATGTTCACTTCATCAAGGAGTTTGAAAGGAAGAAAATGTCCCCTCATGAGGGGAAAGACAGGGTTCTCCCATAGGAAAAGTTGCTCCCTCCTTAGAGGAAATTTCTTCAAGTTCTTTCTTTGCGATCCCATGATGAAGGAAACGCATTCTGCTAGGGTTCTAAGTTGAGAATGGAATTTTTTGAAAAGGTTTGCAAATGATTTTCGAGAAAAGATTCGTTGGCAAAAAATGCATTTTTTGAAAATCAAAGTATCATGGAAATGATGTTGTCACACATACAAGGGAAACATCAAGTAAAGAAGAGAGAAATACAAGAAAAGTGTAAATGAAATAATGACATCATAGATAGAAGGCACAAGGGCAATATGATATTTCAGGGTCAGAGATGCTCATAAATATATAAGTATAATAATAGTATATAAATGAACTCTCATTAACCCCCTACTATACAAGACCATATGAAGAATTCACGAGAAGAAAAAGTAAAATAAAGATTGGGTCAACATGGAGGGGAAGCCTAAATGCCCCCAACACTTTGCATTGTCCCCAATTTTCCAAAAATCAAGGCATATAATAGAGGAAGAATACTGATACAAATAGAGGAAGTTTTACAACATAAAATCAATCTTGTATCCAAGCACCTACAAGGGTGACAAGGGTCATCTAGGAACACATAATGCAAGAATAGGGGAACACATCACAACACATACACACCTAATCTAAAGGTAAAGAAGAGGCCTCCCCCTAACACTCATCGACCAAGAGGTCATCCGATTCCTTATATAGATCATTATAAGGGGAAAGCGGATGAGCCTGCGGTGGTGGAATATTAAGGGGAGAAGCTTCTGACCCTCCCACAACAAGGGCTAAGGAAGAATGCCCCACAAGGTCTTCTCCACTCGGCTCTTGTGGAGCTATGGTCATAAATTTTGTGAAGATCCCCGACAAGGCCGAGACCTCATCTAGGGAGTTAAACATTCACTTCATGGAAGTGCCATGTGTTATCTGAATGGACAAGGAGGACGACGCCCGAGATTCACCGCTAGGCTCACCCAGTGACTTGAAAGCAGTGATAAACTCAAGGGATGCCGAGACTTGCTCTATCACTAGGACGGTGCAAGCTAGCACAAGACCAAATTTTGGAGAAGGTGGTCTCCTTTTACACCCTCCATTACTAGAAGGTCCAACTTCTACTTTCTACTTTGTTGGAGGATGTGAACTCCCCACAAATGAGGCAAGAGGCACGAAAGAGGGGGAGAAAACCGTAGTGAACACTACCAAGGTATTCAACATTTCCATGGGTTTAGGGAATGGTGGGATGTTTGGAAGGTACATCAAAAGAGGTGGCTTGACCAAAGGAGCGATAAATAGCTACAACTTCTTAGGGTCAAGTGTACTGATGCTCACAGCCAGAGTCGGAAGCAAGATTGGACTTGGTTGAACATAATAAAAGGGGAGGAGGGAGGACAAAGTGGGAGGCCCTATATATAGCAAGGGTTTTCAAATCCTCTTCCTTTTTCTGCAAAGCATCCTAATTAGCTACCAGAGCCTTTCGTCGACGTTTGCGCTCACATGCAAGGAAATTTCTACAACTCTTTGAGCTAGAGGTCGAGTGCTGTGAAGGGACCAAAGGCTCTTGTTCAGCAATAGGAGTGTCCATCACAACCGCCTATGATGGAGGGACAATATCCTGAACAAGATTAGGAGGAAGAGGTTGAGAAACAATGGGGGGAGTCGGCTCTAGTGCCTTGACGGTGGGCCTCTTCCCATTCATTGCTCTAGGAGAAGAAGTGGTGGAAGGCCATAGAGGCTGATACATGGAGGATTCCCTATGGGGACCCTTTCTCCTACCATATAGGTAAGGCCAAGGTCCAAGAGATACAATAGGAAGATTATATATCCTAATCTTAGCCTTGCACCAAGCAGGCACCATCAGATTTCTCATATCGAATCCAAGGGTAGAAATCCAAAAATATTCTTCAGAAAGAGGAGTGGAAGAGGTACCTTGAGGATGGGTAGGCCTCTCCCTTCCCTTACAAGAAGAGGAGGTAGCTTGCTATTGCACTGTTAGAAGGGTCAATTTTGGTTGTCCTTTGCCCCCTATCTTATACTTTACATAGTTTCAATAAAATAGGTTCGTTCTTGGGGGAAGCAGACCGACCAAAGCAAGCCAAAAATGATCCAATGAGTAGCCCCCATGGGACACCAATGACTGGTATCCAGTTTCATGCACAACATGTACAACACCTTCATTGGAGAATTTCAAACACTTATGAATGAAGAAAGTGATTCCGTTCATGAAAGCTAGCCAAGGTATGCCTAACTTCACCCTGAACAAATCCGATTTTGGAATAACATCAAAGGCTGTGTCCATGGCCCTAGGTCCCACTAGGATGAACAAAGTTATTGAGCCATATGGCTTGAGAGAAAAACCATCGTGCGTACGGATGGTGGACTTTATTTCTTCGTACTCCTCCCTCTAGAATGAATTCAACCACAATGTCTCCTCTATGATAACGTTCACTTGGCTCAAGGTTCAACTAAGAACCTTGTCACAATATTCCCATTGAGACAAGTAGGAATGTAGAGGGGAGAGGGTTTATTTTTCAAGGGCATGTCCTGCAAGGTGAATATCACATCTAGCGATCCAATCACAGGCTATGGGGAAGGAGTGACTGTGACCATATTAACGTATGCCAAGGGCTGAGTAAAAGAATTATAGGGATCAATAGTTAAGTTAGTAGAGTGAGGCGGCAATGGGTCCATGTATATTTGCAACTCACTATTGGATTTTTCCACCGATTTATTTGCATTTTGTTTCATCCCATCGAGACGAATAATATAGTCATCGAAGCGGTCCTGTATCTCATGACACAGGTGCATACAACATTTGGTATCATGTTTGTTAACTTGATGGTACTAACAAAATAAATTTGCATCATACCAATCAGGGTAAGGTTCCTTGAGAGGTCGAGGGTTCTCCAAGGTTATGATCTTATCCTTCAACAACTTCTGTAAGATGGAAGAATAAGATTCAACTAACTTTGTGAACTTCGTGTTGTATCTAAGGTTATTATCACTTGTTGAAGCCACTACATTCACAATAGCCTTACCTTTTCCTAAGATTGATACAATAGATTTTCATTTTGAATGGGAGCATGAGGAGGATCCCCCGAACTGAACTACCATTTTTTGATATTCTTGTAATGCGGCACACAAATGCACAAAAGAAGGGTATTTCATAAGGGAATTTTTTTCCTGCCAAGGTCTCTATAGGTTACCTATGAATACCTTTTGCATGTCAGAATCGGACAATGGGTATGATATCTATGAAAAGAGTGCTTGATATTGCGCTATGAAATCAATTATCTTCTTGTTATCCCCCTGCTTGCATTAGACAAGATCTGAGAAGGTCATCTTCGGTCCGATGTTGGCTTGGAACTATCAATCAAACTGATTTACAGGTTGATCAAATGAGAAGATCGAGTTGTTGGGTAAGGAACAATACCATTCTAGCATTGTATCCTTAAGAGATCGAGGAAATAATTTTTCCATCAATGCATCATGATGGAAGAAGTTTGTACACATTGCATTAAAGGCGGACACATGTGTTTGTGGGTCCCCTTTGCTGCCATACTTCTCAAATTAGGGAATCTCCATTCCTTTTGGGAAGGGAGTACTTAGAATTTCTATTGAAAATGGGCTATGTCGAAAGAAGGGTTGAAAGGTAGGTTGGGTAGAGGCCTAGGAGAGACTTTCCAGCTAGTTTTGCATTTGACCCATCTTTTGAAGCAAGGCATTCAAAACAGGGTCAGAAGATGACAAAGGACCATCAAAGCCTCTAGAGCCGCCGCCACCAGAACCACCTCCGAATCCATTACTGTGACCACTTCTGGAGCCACCACCACTAGTAGGGCCTCCACCAGAGCCACATCCACTACCGAAGCCACCTCCATGGCCTCCAACAAATCCACCCCTGCTAGTGCCACCTCCACTACCAAAACCTCCACTACCAAGGGTAGTAGGAGGGGTGAAACTAAACCCAAGGGGTGTTTCACTCACCTTGAGAGAGTTAGGATTTTGAGAAGAAGAAGAGACATTGATCAAGGGCCCTATTTCAGCCATGCATATGAATGTAGTGGGCACTAAAAAACCTATTTTCCTTTCATAGGCATTGATAACTTCTCCTCGGGTGGTACCCAATCCATGCTTGTATAAAGGGATACAAGCTTCAGTTAGATCGACGAGGCCACATAGAAAATCTACGCTTTTTTGATCTTTCCCTAGAAAATTTCTCACTTCACTAGTAAGCCTAGTGGCTCTTGCCATGCTTGTTACTTTTTCTAAATGATTTATAACATCTATCAATCTATTATCTAATGCCATAAGGTTTTCCACAAGAATACACACAACATCATCCTCATCTATGGATGAAGCCATAGGGGATGTCGGGGGGTAGGCACACAAGTGGTCTCTTCCATGAAACTCATCTCGTGAACATAGTTTGTAGGAAAACCAATGGTAAACTCATTAGATAAACCGGTGGAAAAAATGGAGGTGAAACTAGAAGTGACCTTCGCCTTCTCCATCAGTAGGTGTCACACACTTCTCCTAACAACATACCCAAAATTCATGGAATGGGTTGTGATGCTCATAAACCTTCACAACACTCAGGGTTACAACAACCTCTAGGTGCAGGGAAAAGGTCTCAACACAATTGAATGGATAGATGTTGTTCACATTGGGTTCACTAATAATGTAAGAGGGGGACCAACCACATCAAGGCTCTAGGTCACAAAGAGCTGAGAGTGAAGGGTTTCCCTAACTTACCTCACTCTAACGGGATGGTTTGGGGTGAAGGTTGAGAATTAAGATCACTATGAAGTAATTCTATCAATCTATAGACCTATAATTCTATTTGGGGCTAGACAAGCCAGTTTTTGGAGTCAATACTGCACCTCAGATAGCTCTTTGTTCGAGGATGGCAACGCGGTTCTAGGATGACAATGCGACACATTGGCATCTCTCTACTGTGTTAGTGTCTGCACGACTAGAAAGTGTAAGACACAGTAAAAACCACCAGAAACTTAGTAAACTGCCTAGCTAACTAATTTTAATGAAGTAAACATAATGATGAAGTACGAAAAATAGAGGCAAAGAGGATAAAAAAAGTAAATAAAAGATAGGGTGACAAATATTATCTCACAAAAATGCTAGTTCACCAACTAGCTCACATTCAACTACACACAAGCGAGAAGGGGAAAATTGTTGGGGCTGCATAGGGGTTTGCTTGAGCCAAACCCCCACTTTGGTGTTTCCACCTCCACAAACAATCAAAAAACAACAGAGTAGAATATGCAATAAAGGAAATGAAAGAAGTGCAATGAACACTACAAAAGACAAATGCTACTCTATCAAATCACAAAGGAGAGGAGTTAAGCATTACCACCTCTACCCAAAGGCTCTCAAGGCCAATGAAGGGAGAATGAAAGCAATGAACTTGGCAAAGTCAACACCATCGTAACCATACTGAAGGGAGGTCTTGCAAGACTCCAAGCTTGCAACGTCTATGGTAGCCTCACACATGCAATGTGGAGTTGATGAAGTGTCAAGCTGCTGCAATTCTCAAGCTGAGAGAATGCTAGTAGAATGCTTCAAGAGATCCCAAAGTGTGAAGAAAAAATGGAGTGGAATTGATAGAGAGATTGATTGAATGTGTAGAAGATGAAGTGATTGTTCTTTTGAAGGTGGGATGAGAAGGAATAAGCCGTTTTTGGGTTAGTTGGTCAACAAAAGGATGTTACAATCCATCCCAATGAGGATAGTAACACCTCTTCCAAATTCAATCATGGGAATCCGTTAGGGATGACAGCGCACCGTGCAAACGTCTGTGCGCCACACTTGCATCCTCAACAAATATTCTCTCACCAACACATAGGACAAATGTCAAGTGGGTGGAAGGTAGGTGGGTGATGTGGAATCTTTCCTTCATATTTGATTTTCTAAGGTGAGGGTATGTGAAAGGGGAATTTACACAAGGGGTTAAAATTCGCTCCTATACACTATTCTAGGTGAAATAAAATTTTCAGTAGCTCCAATATCTATAAGTATGGAAATGGGTAAACCAAATAAAATACCTAGAGTCTCTACTGGAGTAACTTGATACTCTGCTTGATGATCGTCCAAGGCAACATGAATCTTTTTTTCGAACACTGCATGTTGGGTAGGAAGTGGGTTTTCATATGATCGTGACCCAGAAGACTTATTGGGACAATGTATAGCATAGTGGTCTCCACCACATGCAAAGAATCTTGTTGTTGGTCCTTTCTTCCTTGTAGGTTCAAAAAATTTACTAGCATTATTTCCAGCATTGTTAGCATTTCCACAATTGAAATTATTCCTCTTATGTTCCCTCCTTGATTCTCTTCCACTATTTTGGGGTCCCTTTCCCCCTTGTTTCTGCAAATCTTGCACAACTTCAAACTTCTTTGGGGTTGGTTTAACTTGAGCTCTTGCAAACTTCTTATGGTTCCTATTTTCTTGGCAGATGGAGATGGATTTGAGATTTTTCTCTTGCTTAACATCCTTTTAATACACTAGATCCATAGTGGTTGGACTATGAATATCTACCTCACTTCCAATCTAGCTATTAAGCCCCATAATGAATTTCCTTATGCGGAAACATTCATTCTTCTAATACATTGGTACATATCATAATAGAAAGGTAAAATTCTCCTAGTACTAATTTACTGACATCTCTCCTTGCCTCAGATTTTGAAAATCAGTAAGTTTTTGGTCGAAAAAGAGTTGCGGTAACCATCTTTTTTGGAATATTTCCACAAGCTTGTTCCATGTAATTTTAAGAGAACTAAGCCCAAGTTCCATTTTCTTGTTCATCCACTAGTTAGAGGCTTCACCTACTAACTGATAGGCTCCCCATACTACTTTCATGACCTCAAAGTAGTTTTTGATCTCAAAATATTTCTCCATCTGGATCAACCATGCCTCAACTTCTTCCTCGCTAGTGCTACCTTGAAATTTTGGTGGGGTTATTTTCCTCATGTCCCTAGAAATTTCATTAGCAAAATGCTTCCTACTAGTTCCTTCAGATTGAGAGTGAGATTTCTCATTCTAATTTTCGTGGGTCTACGTATGATCATGAGAATTTTCTCCCTCATCCTCATTGTTAGGGATTTCTCTCTCTTCTTCATTACATGGAACTTCTTCATCTTTCTTACCCCTTACCTCTTGTTCAAGATTTCCCAACCTTACATTGGTTTTGTGAATGATAGCCAAAATTTGATCCAATTTACCTTCATCACCCATCGAACCTTGTCCAACTTCTTGAATCCCTCCAGGATTGGTCCTTGTTCTCACCATCCTTGCAAGAATGAATTATACTTGAAGGTTCTGTAGTCACAAAAAAAGTATCCCTTCTACTTTTCTTGGATTGTTTGGGCCCTCCTTGTGAGTTAGGCTTAATGTTACCTTGATTTAGTGTTGTAATGTGGTTGAAACATTCACATTAGGTCTTGGGCCCTTGTGAACTAATGAATTTAAATGGTACCTTGCTAAAGTGTTGTAACACACTTTCACACTTTTTTAAGGTGTTATTAATTAATTGAACCTAATGAACCTCTTTTTAATCAAAATAAACTTTAATCTTGCCTTATTTTTAAGTGTCGTAAAGTGTTGTAACACACTTTCACACTTTCCTAGGCTTGTCATTAATGATTGGGCTTTCTTATTCTTTAATTGGCCCTATTTTGCATCCATAAGCCTCATTTATTGCATCTTTCTGAGGATAATCTCGACACCAATCATTAGCTAATCATAATTCAGGTGTTTTAGGTTTGAATGGCCCAGATTTAGTGATTAGGGACTCATTTGCCACCTTGGGAGAATGAGTCCCACCTAGATATTTTGGTCCCAAACTTGGTTTCACACATTTCTAGGCATTTTTAAAAATGGTCCCAAAAATTAAGCCTGGTGGGACTCATTCGCCACTTTGGGCAAATGAGTCCCATGTGGTCTAAAATCAAAATTAATTCAATAATGTTGGATCAAGATAAACGGTCGAAATGTGTTGAGTGGATTTAGACATGAGAAGATTGTGCAAAGTTGATTGCATAATTTGTGTGATTGAAGAATAGATTAGCTAGTCAAGGATTAGATTGATCAGTCAGGATTTTAGATTGATCATTGAAGATTTAGATGGCTTAGTTAGGAAATTGATGGCTTAGTTAGGAAATTGAATGATTAGTTAACAACTTAGATTGCTTAGTTAGTAATTTAGATTGATTAGTTAACAAATTAGATTTTTTAGTCAACAATCGTAATTTTCTCAATCAAAAAGTGGGTGAGGAATATGAATTAATTGATTTAATTAATTAATTCTTTTTTGGATTTGAACTTGCAAATCAAGTTTGAATTTTGCAAACAAAGTTGTATTAGTTTGATTTGATTTTTGATAATTGATTTGAATAGTTTTGATTTAATTATTCAAAGATTAGAGGGAAAGTTTCGTAATTAAATTATTACAATTTAATAATTTAATCAAATTAGGGGGATAAGGTTTTTTAGTGATGTAATTAAATAATTGGCGTTATTTAATCAATCATGACGAAATAAAGTGAGATTAGGACTTCATTAAATAAATGTAATTTATTTAATTGGTCGAAATGATGAAACATGAATTAATCAAATAATGTTGTTTTATTTAATTAATAGAAAAATTAGGGTTTTTAGGACTTTATTAAATAAATGAAATTTATTTAATTTGTCAGAAATGATGAAAAAGTGAATTAATTAAATAATGTTGTATTATTCAATTAATAGAGGAATTAGAGTTTTAGATGTCATTTTGATGTTGTGTGATGTTTCAAGACATTGTGGGATGATTCTGAGAGATTGTGGGATGATTCCAAGATGTTATAGGATGATTTTGAGATATTTTGAGACGTTCCAAGATGATTTTGAGATGTTCTGAGACAATTTAGAGATATTCTGAGACATTCTGAGAAGATTCTGAGATGTTTTGAGATGATTCCAAGATGTTCTAAGACATTCTGAGATGATTTTGAGATGTTTCGAGACATTACAGGATGTTACAAGATGATATTCAATTTTGTTTGATGATATTTGATGTTGTTCGGGGTGTGTGATAGGTGTTAGGTCAATTTTACATGTCTACATTTTGCCCCTCTTTGATAGAAAGTACTGGTTACTTTGTTTCAAAGATTCTATTTTTTAAGATCAAGTTTTTGAAAAAAAATTATGCCCCACTATGCCCCAGTGTTTTGTGGAATGATGGTAGGACTTTGTGTTGTCCCTTCAAGAGGTTGACCAAAAATTTCAAGTTTTGAGGTCAAGCTCTGGACACTATTGTATATCAGTTTCGATGTACTTTGGTTGAAATATTAGATCAATAGGTTCTTTGTTTCTTGTTCAGATGCTTTCAAGAGCTTCTAATTTGAAAGTAGGAAGGTTCCCTAAGTAAAATTAGGGTTTCCTAGGTGAAATTAGGGTTTTCTTGAGGTTTAATATAGGCAATTAGTCTTTGAATTGGCTCATTTGTGCTTTGATCCTTTTGCTAATTCTTGTCTCTAGATTTCCCATTCTGTCAGTTGTCGGGGAGCAATGCCAAGATTTGAGGGTGCCCCACATCATTCTAAGCTTGTTTGAGAGTTTGGATGGCCTTCAGGCATCGGTGGCCCAATATGTACCTTCTTGCTTTTCACTTTCATCCTGTATCATTCTCGTTATGCGTGTATAAGGTTCTTCAAGTCAATAGTGAAGTTCTTGTGATTTTTGAGCACTTGCATTGTTTTCCTTGCCTTTGCTAGGTCAGAACCTCACACTTGACACAAAAACCCTCACCCTTGACTAGAAACTTTGCTTATGCTTCATGCACTTGCTCTAAAAGCTCGCTCTTGACCTAAAATTTTTCTTTTTCTTTCTTTGGAGCCTGAAACTTTTCCCTTGGCCAAGAATCTTGCACTTGACTAAAAACCTTGCCCTTTTCCATCGCCCTTGACCTAAAATCTCACACTTTCTTGAAAAGCTCATTTTTTCCTAGTGTTTTCTAAGCATTTGCTAAAAAACCTTGCATTTGACTTTTCCTTCTATATTTTCTTTTAGAATTTTCCCTGGACCTTGAAATGTGGTTGTTTGTCATCCTAAATGTCATTTTTCATCATTCTTTGTGTCATTTTGTGTTACCCTATATGTTTAGAGTGAAACTCTTACATGATGGTTGGCAATGGTTGCAGGTGGGTCTCAAACCACTACAACCGAAAGAGAGAGGTCCTCAACACCTGTTTGATTTGATTGCCCATTTTGGTGTGTTGGAAGTGAGAATTTATTGATGCCATTGGACTGCATTACATTTGTTACATTCCTCCTATCAAGACTCACACAACTATGATGACTGCACTTGTGAAGAGGTGGCATTCTCAGACTTCCTCGTTTCATTTTCCTCTAGGAGACGCAATTGTTAATCTTGAGGATGTGTGAAGGATAGTTCACCCTCCCATTCAAGGTGAGATTGTTACTTATCATGTTCAATGCAGTACCCATGCCATGCAACATATGTTAGGTGTTGCACAGTTAGAGGTGAGATAGTTAGAGATTGATCTATCCAAGTTTTCTGGTAATGCAAATCCTATTTCACTTGTCCTATGTGGTCTGATTTCAGGACTATTTGTTCTTGATAGGAGAGGATAGTAGTTTCCTATGGGTTGGGGTGCATGTATTGAGAGTATGCTTGAGCATGGGATGAGGTATGCTTGGGGTGCTTATCTCTTGGCTCATCTTTAGAGAGATATGCATGAGGTGGGAAATCTATTTCTGCAGGTGTTTCACTTTTGCATGTTTGGGTGTGGGAGTATATTTTAGTTACTCAATCGAATGAGATTCATGATCATTCTTCTAATGATCTATACACTTTTTGTTATGAGGATTTCATGCACTATACCTTGCCTAGGGATCTTCTTTATTGGTATCGTGTGTTCGATGAGATGCCAGGTTTTGTGTGGAGACCTTATATGCGATGTGAGGTTTGGATAGAAGATTCAAATTATCTTGTTTATTGTTAACAAAGCCATTGGTTGATTGGACATTCTCATTTTGTGATAGAGCATTACCTATCAGACCGAGTATGTCTCCAGTTCAGAGAGAGACAAGGGTGGGTTCCTGATGCTTATGAGGCTCGATTCGATTGGACTACTTAGGAGGTCCGTGTATGGGGTATCTAGGTGGATATAGATACTATTATTGCTGATTTTAGAGCTCTTGCCCCAGTTGGTTGGGGTTGGCCAGTTGGTTTGGCAGATCCAGGTACTGCTCATGATTATGATGAGTGGTGGGAACAATACAAGCCATTGAGGTTCATTGATCTTGGGGGTGATCCTATTGTGGGCAGAGAAGGTATTATAGGTCATCATGGGGAGCGACAATGAGTTGAGGTTCTCACAGAGTAGTTGGATTGGGCCCGATGTGATGTGGCATAGGGTAGTTAGGATGAGCATATACCTCTAATGCAGGTTCATAGATAAGTTCCAAGCCCTCCTCCATTAGCTAGGGATGGAGATATACTATTAGTTTAGATGAATTTTGCTAGAGATGTAGAGATAGTGTGGTGACAAGCTGCAAAGGCTTGGGTAGACATTTTGAGGGCCGAGATAATGAGAGTGGTTGATGAAATGCTGCAGAGGCTCAAGTACTGTTGCTTATGATAGAGAGAGATACTCTTTAGGTAGAGTGTGATAGTATGAAAGCTAAGAGAGATTAGTTTCTATAGATGTCCACCTATTATCAGACCTTATATGATGCCACTATTCCTAGGACTGCTCAGCTTCCATGGTTTGGGGAGCCTAGTGCTATGAGTGATGGCAATGGTGGTGGTGAGGGTGCAGGTGTAGGTGATTTGTCTCTAAGACAACCGAATCCTTTTGGTGGTCTGTAGGGTTCTATTCTACCTATCGGGGTATTACTCTTTTTTGGTACTTGATCTTCATGTTGTTTCATTGTGTAGAGGTATGTTGTAGACATGTGTTATATATATATCATCGATCTAGTCGAGACCTCATACATATGTTATGATTTTGTATTATCCTATCACACTTGTGTCACTATGGATGATGTACTTATGACATGTTCCCCTTTTTGATGATAATATATATGAGATATACCTTCTTCGATTCAACCTCATTTTATGCTTATGTGATGACGATATATGATGATGTATGTTATATATGTTTTTGTTTCTGCTTTTCTGATGTATGAATTTGATGTGGATGGATGAATCATACTTTGGATCATATGTTGTTGTTTATGTGGTGTTGATATATGATGAATGAATGAATTCCCTATATATGATACATAATGTTTTTATTGGTTTATTATCAACATGATATGTATTGAAAACCTTTATGGATGTAGTATGGATATGGTGCTAATGATATTTCTATGTAGGGTGGATGTTAATTAGAAGAAATATCGATGATGGATAAAGATATGATGTTAATTAGAAGAAATATTGATGATGGATAGAATTATGATGTTTGTTAGAAGTTGATGAGTTGCATTTTCTTTGCTTTAGAGACTTCACAGTTTGAACAATCCTGTTTAATGTAGAAAATAGATACAATGCACAAGGGTATTAATTACCAAGGTAAATTTGTATCTATTGCATGGAATTTGACTCTAAAAACAAAAGAATATTTTTTCTCATACCAGACATACAAAAATTTTGTTTAAAGTATATATATTGGGTTGTGTTAAAAAAATTTCGGACCAGTCACATAGAGAGGTATAGAACACCTAACATGTAACTACTTCACAAACTATTTTAATACAACTTCCATACCCTTAATAAAGAAAGTATTCACCATGGTAGTATTACAAAAATATCTTACAAATAGTAAATTGAAATGACGCTCATTTTCCCCCATTCATTTTCCTCTAAATCCTTATGGAAATCCTCGAGAGATCCTAGGAATGAGTCAATAAGATAAATCATAAAAATAAGACTACAAAAAGATAAAAAAACAAAGTTGTAATATCACTTGCCATATTTGTTTGGGGTTTCAATACTATTATCCATTGTTGATCATGTCTATCGTAGGAATGGATCCATTATGGCATATCTCAAGATGTTGGTGAATTTTCGAAAAGATAGGTAGTTGATACTTGACTTTGTTTCCATCTATTTTTGCGATCAACCTTTTGTGATTGTTTGCTTTAAGGTTCTAGGATTTTGATGTTTTCTTTCTTTGTTTTTTTGTTTTGTCAAAGGGTGAGTGCGATGATCCATTTATCATGGGTGATTTTTTATTGTGGTTTTTGATGATGGTATGGGTCTTCTTTTTTATTTTTCTAAGTTTTATGTTATTGTTTTTGTTGTTTTCAAGGGACTAACATAGGGCCTCGAGGGCTCATCAAAGATAAGCCTTGCCTACGTTGTACATGAAGAGGCTCGTAGTTCACTTGGTTTGAGTGTTTTTGAACCTTTTTTATTTTGTGAATGTTTTTTGGATTTTGTATGTTTTGACTAAGTTGAAATAAAGCATGATGGAAACCTAAGGGGACTAGCCTAGGGTCTTAGGGGCTAATAAGCCTTGCCTATGTTGTACATGCAAAGACCATGTAGTTCAACTGTTTGACTCAAAGCATGTATTTTCTTGGATAAACAACATTGATAATTGATTGATATTCCACTTCTGCACCTAGAGGATATGTTGTGGGAAATCGACTTGAACTAGTTGCGAGTTTCAAGCAAATGTTGATATCTTAGACTATTTGAGTGAAGGAATGATCCAACGATGTTGTTTTTGTTTTTTTTAAGTTTTTCGCATTTTTTTATGCTTTTTGTTGTTTTTCACATGTTTTTGAATTTTTGTTGTTTTTCGCATGTTTTTGACTTTTTGTTGTTTTTTGCATGTTTTTGACTTTTTGTTGTTTTTCGGATGTTTTTTAATTTTGTTGTTTTATGACCATGATTGGATGTTGCAAGATTTAATCCATGACCAACTTCAAGAAGTTTCCCCCAATAAAATGAGTTTCCTTAATTAGTGACAAGCCATGGTTGGATACATGTTTTATGAAATGGATGGGTGGATGTTGTGAAAAGGTACTGATAGATAATGATGCAAGTTCTATTCAAATATAGTGCCTATTTTCCAGGTTTTCACTACGGTACCTATTCTAGGAGTGCCACAAAGTGGTTTTCACTCAAGGAATGTTTTATTTCATCTTTTTTTTTTAATCTTTTTCTTTTTTTTTTAATCTTTTTTTTTTTGGATTTTTACCCTTTTACTTAGGGTATTCTAACGTGCTTTTCATGTGTAGAAATTATTGAGGTGGCTATTGTTCAGCATTTTGGCTAAAGGTTCTCCTTCGGGAGTACCCAATTGATAGGCCCTAGAGTCGTAGCTTGTTGTGATAATGAATGGGCCTAACCAGTTGGGTTCAAATTTTACTTTGTCATCCTGATTCAATTGTATCTTCTAATTTTCCTTGAGGACCAAGTCACCAATTTGAAAGTTTTTGTCTTTGATTCTCTTGTCATAGCTTCATTTGAGCTTCTGATAAACTTGCAAATAGTTTAATGCACTCAAACGCCTTTCATCTAGGAGCTCTAATTAATTTAGTCTAGATACCCTATATTCTTCATTGTGGACCATGCCTTTTAATGAGAATCACAATGAGGGGATTTCAACCTCGATAGGTAAGACAAACCCTAATTTGTAGACCAAGGAAAATGGTGTGGCACTAGTAGGTGTACAAATTTTGGTTTGATAAGCCCATAAGGTTGGGTTTAGCTATAGATGCCAATCACGACCAACATTATTGACAGTATTTTTCAATATTTTTAGGATTGTTTTATTAGATGCCTCAGCCTGACCATTTCCTTGAGTATAGTAGGGCATGGAAAATCTATGTTGAATAGAGAATTTGGAATAGAGTTCCTAGACATCTTGATTCTTGAATGGGGTGCCATTTTCTGTTATAATTGTCTGTGGAATTCCATACCTACAAATGAGAGAATTCAAAATAAATTTTGATATCTGTTTGTCGGTGATATATGTCAATGGAATTGCTTCTATCCATTTAGTGAAGTAATTTGTTGCTATGATAATGAATTTGTGCCCGTTGGATGAAGCCGGTGATATCTTACCTACCAAGTCTAATCCCCATTGCGAAAAAAGGCCATTGTGTCATGATGGGTCTCAACTCTT
Source organism: Sequoiadendron giganteum (assembly GCA_007115665.2). NCBI lineage: Eukaryota > Viridiplantae > Streptophyta > Pinopsida > Cupressales > Cupressaceae > Sequoiadendron > Sequoiadendron giganteum. The sequence continues at coordinate 248,161,942 of CM021107.1, forward strand.
GTGCTGGTGCATGAACTAGATCACTGTGTTGCTAACATTTTTGGTACTTTCGAGAAGGTTGAATGCAGTATTGCTCCATGGAGGGCCAATAGTATCCCATTCTAAGTAGCTTTTGGACTAGGTTAGGTCCTCTATAGTGGGATTCACAAATACCTTTGTGTACCTCTTGTAAGGATATTTGTGCTTCTTCTACATTAAGACACCAGAGTAGCATACCATCTAGACTACAATGGTATAGGGTTTCTACTAGGATCATAAAGCGAGAAGTTCTACGGGTGAAGGTTTTATTTTGAGTGGTCGTTAGGTCAAGTGGTATGATATTGTGCTGGATAGAGTCAAAAGTATCTTGGTACCATGGGGAGTTAGGACCAACAACAACACATACCATTTCTAATTCAAGAATATCAAATGCAGGTACGAGTAGTTATTCCATGAGGAACTCATACTTAGGAACATTATGAGGAATATCAAGTATTGATCCTATTATTTCCATTGCATCAACAACTCTATTATTGATATGAGGAGCTTGCTCAAAGGTTATTCTGACGAATTATTCCTTGAAGTTGTCCACCATCCTTTTATATGGTAGAAATTTTTCATCTTTTGTGTAGTACTCATCGTTCACCTGTCTGATTACTGGTTGAGAGTCTCCAAAGACATGTAGTTCTTTTATTCTCCATTCAATAGCCATTTTGAGCCCTGTGATAAGAGCATCATATTCTAAGATGTTGTTTGTGCATGGGAATGCAATCCTGTAGGCCTTGGGTATACTATCTCCTTGTGGTATGAGAAATAGAATACCTGATCCAGAGCCATGTTGAGTATGGGACCCATCAAAGTATAAAGTCTATTAGCCTATCTATTATGTCATCAAGATACTTTCATCTAGAAAGTCCATCGTGATAGGCTTATGATCATCTATGGGTGCTTTAGCTAGTTGGTCTGCTATAATTTGTCCCTTAATAGCTCTCCTATCCACATAATCTATATCAAATTCACTTTGTATCATCACCCATTTAGCTATTCGACCTATGAGGGTTTCCTTTGCTAGTAAGTATTTAAGTGGGTCTACTTTTGAAATCAAATTTACCTTTCTATTTAAGATGTAATGTCACAAATTTTATGTTGAAAACACAACCACGAGACATGCTCTTTCAATGGGCGAGTAGTTCAATTCATAGCCCACTAGTGTTTTTCTGATATAGTAAACTTCCCTTTATGTTTTGCTATCATCTAGGTAGGCCAAGAGAGCTCCTAATGTTGCTTGTGTGGTAGACACATAAAGTATCATTTATTTTTCTAAAATAGGTGGCATGAGTACAAGAGGAGTAAGTAGGAACTCCTTGAATTGTTGGAATGCTTGGTCACATCTCCCATCCCACTTCAAGGTGATGTCCTTGTGTAGGAGATGAGTGAAAGGGTGGCACTTGTTTAATTGTGTGATAAATTAGTTGATGAATTGTACCTTCCCTTGTAGGCTCCTTAACTATTTTAGTCTTTGGAGGAGGCATCTCTATTATAGATTTTACCTTTGTAGGATCCACTTCAATCCCTCTTCTTGACACTATGTACCCCAATAGCTTTCCAAATGTTACTCCGAACACACATTTCTTGGGGTTGAGTCTCAAATTGTATCATTCAAGTTGATCAAACACCCTTGCTAGGTTTGTCGAGTGATCCGCCCTTTTGACTAACTTTGCTAGAATGTCGTCCACATAGTCCTCCATGATTGTGTGTAGCATATCATGGAATATGGTCATAATTTCTCTTTGATAGGTTTCTCCTACATTATTTAGACCAAAAGGCATTACATTCAAGTAGAAAGTCCCCCAAGCACAAGTAAATGTTGTTTTGTGTTGGTCATATGGAGATATATTTATCTAGTTGTATTTGGAGAAACCATCCATTAAGGATAACATCTCATGCCTTGTTGTTAGATCCACAATCATGTCGATGCTTCGCAATGTAAAGTCATCCTTTGGACATGCCTTGTTCAGGTCTCTAAAGTCTGTGCATATCCTTATGCCCCCAATAGGTTTAGACACTAGTACTAGATTTTATATCCATTGTGGATAGTCGATGGTTCTGATGAAACCCACATCTAGTAGTTTATTTAGTTCTACCTTTACCAGTAATGTTATTTGAGAATTCATTTTTCTAAATTTTTTCTTGATAGGCTTTGCTCCAAGGACTATGGCTAAATGATGTACCACTAATGCTAGATCTATTCCAGGCATATCAACATAGGTCCAGGAAAATTTTACCTTTCATTGATGAATGTTGTGAAATTTTCCTTCTCCCCGGGATCAAGTGATGCTATGTGGTATGTTATCTTTGGGTCCTCTACTATGCTAACATTTATGGACTCTACTTTTTCTACCAGGAGTGTTGATCTTTCTTTATATTCTGATATGGGGAGATTGAACCCTCGATCCTCAGGTGCCTCTAGGAGGTTTTCACCTTCGGATGCGTCCTTTATTTTCCTCTTTTTTGGATCTGATAGAGCCATAGTGTGGTTTTCCATAGGGGATCATATTTTTATGTTTTTTCTTTCATTTTTACAACTAGAAGATTCAATTTATCCACCAAAGTATGCCTCCTATTCAAGCTCCATGATGAACCCTACTTTGTGATCTCCCGTTGGTATGTTTGTTTGAAGTACCATGAACTCTGTAATTGCCTCATCATTCTGGAATTGATCCATAATAGGTGTATGTTGTTGTTGATCCCAATCTATGAGTTGTGGGTAACAAAGTGGGAGAATATCATCTTGATCTATAAAGCTTATGGAAGTAGGTGAAAGGGTTAGTATGGCTCTAGTGTATTTTTCCCACTAGGAACCTAGGTCATCATTACTAGAAGTGGGGGAATCATATCCTATGATGAAGGAAGGTGAATTCCATTAATATTCATTAGAGTATTTTTTGGAATGGTGATAGATTTTGGGAATGGTTTCTATGTACTAGAGAGGGAACCTATCAATGCTAAAGTTTTTGAGTAAGTCTTCGATGGGTAAGTCATTGTCCATGATATGATAGATATCCAATGCCTTCATGCTAGGAAAATTTTCTCGTTTCTTCCAAGAGGTTTGTCTGGTTTTTGGAATAACCACATCTTTTAATTTATTACCTAGCCCCATATTTTTCTTCCTCTATTCCACTATGATAGGATCTGATTGACCTTGTTTATGTATTCCAAGGCCACCTATTCCATTGTATCCCATCTAATTAAAAATTGATAACCTCTAGTGTTAGGATTAATTGAAACGGGTTGTGGCTTTTCTGGTTCTTCTTGGTCCTCCTTGTAGATCATGGATGAGAAGTACTCAAATATTTCTTCATCTTTCATGTCTCCCCATATAGTAAATATCATGGGCTTGGTTATCATTTGCACTATCTTGATCTCTTTTGGACCTCCATATACTCTAGGCATTGGTGGAAGCATGTCGATACAGAATGCTTGGTTAAAATGGTAATTCCCATTACCCTTGTCAAATAATTTAATCTTGGCTTCCGCTTTCAGTTGCTCACTTGATGTGTTCTTGGTTGAGGTTGAAATAAGAAAAGGAATGGAAGGCTATATCATTGCTAGGCACACATTGGATTTTATTGTACTTCTCCTCCAACTTTTCACAAAAATTGAAAGGCTCAGGATCGACATATAGATTTACTTCTTTTCCTTCATGGGAAAAATTTAGGCATTGATGAAAGGTGGAAGGGATTGCTTGTAATGCATGGATCCAAGGGCATCCTAGGAGGAGGTTGTATAGAAACTGAAGGTCCAATACTTTACAAGTAGTTTTTGTGGTGGATGGTCTTATCTGCATTGGCAACCTGACTGTTCCTTCAAAATTTCTTTCCAGGTCATCGTAGGCCCTTATGGTGATACTATTTCCTTTTCCAATCACGTTGTCAGAATATCCCAATTGTTTGATGAATTTTAAGGTACATATGTTTAAAATTGCACCATTATCTATCAATACTTATTTGACCATGGTTTTGTGAACACCAACCTCTATGTATAGAGATTGATTGTGGAATGTTCTTTGTGGTAGACCTTTCTCTGAAAAGAATAAATGATTACTTGCTATAATCTTTCCAACCATGGCTTGGAATTGACTAGGATCGAGGTCATTAGAGACCGACATTTCCAATTCCTTTTCCAATATTTCCCTATGTGCAGGTGACAATTTTAACAACTCTAGGATTGAGATTAGGGAAGGTGTCTTCTTTAACTATTCCACAATATTGTAGCCACTTGGTGACTTGATTGTGGTTTTGGGAGGGGATCCTTGTATTCTAACTCTTCCTCGAGGGGTAGGTACATTGCAGTTGTTGTATCCTTGTATTGTTACTATGTTTGACCTATTTTCATAAACTTGTGAGAGGGTTCCTAAAACTGTGTCACCATACATGTAATTAGCATTGTGGTACTCTTATTCCTTTCCTTTATCATTCCTCTTAGCATGGTTTGGGATCGGGTTTGAGTATATTTGAAGGTCCTTGTTTTCAAGATGATGCTCAATGTCTACTTCCCCTTTGTCTATCAAGTCTTGGATGATGTGTTTGAGGCACATGCAATTGTTGGTCGTGTGTCCTTTGATCTTATGGAATTCACATTTCTTTCTCGTTATACCATAGTGTCATAAAGATAGGATCATTATAGTTTGGGTGCATTTGTTTTGATGAAGTTTTTTTGTACTATTTTGTGCATGACCATTTCAAGTGATTCACCTAGTACTATGAATTGCCTCCTAGGTTGATTGTATTGCCTCTGTTTCCCTCCATGATTTGTCTATTGGTTTACAACCTAGTTGTTCTTAGGATAGGTAATTTGGTTTCTCTATGTGGTGTTGGTACCATAGCTTTTTAATGCCACATGTGGTTTATTTAGATGTGTATTATGTGTATTCCATACTGATCTACCATCTACCAAACCATCGTTTGTGACATTCTTGTTTTTGGCCTAGACTCTAGGTTTCTCATTTGAGCTAGAGGGATTGTCTTTTGAGCTATTTCTTTTAAGGAATCCTCTTGTAATGAGGGATATCTTGATATGTAACCCCTTTTTGATTATTTCCTCAAATTATATAGGACATAGCATAGTGAGCTGGTAGTTTATTTCAGTAGGACATTTATGATGAAAATGTCCACCAACTCCTTGTCTTGAATGGTCCATTTACATTGACTCGCTTTATGTCTCCATCTCTGTAGGTCGGAGGTAAAGGACTTACCTTGATTCTATTTGATTGTGGGCAAAATTGTGATGGTGAAATATTTCTCTATGTTAAACAAGAAGTGGCTTATAATTTTGCGAGATAGCTCATCAAAAGTTCTAATTCCTAGTTGTAGATGGGTAAACCACTCCATAGCATGACCTATAAGGCTGCACAAAAAGAGCCTCATGAGATAGGCATCATTATTTTGTACCTCCATACATGATATTGAGAAGTCTCGTACATTCTCTATTGGATCTTCTTTCCCTCTATACTTCTTGTCAAACTTGGGTATTTCAAGGGCAGTGCTGTGATAGAATGATCAAAAGGGAATGGAAAAATTTCCTGAAGAGTGTAGGTATTCTTTTGTTTTCCTACCTTCATATCTGCTATTTGTTGGGTGATGACATATAGTTTTAGTCCCATCTCCATTTTTGGTACGTTTTTTTACAAGCCCTATGTGTAATAACCTTGTTGCCCTACTAGGTTTTAGTCATATATCGAGTATTGTGAAGGTACAAAACTTTGATATCCATATGGGATGTAAGGAGGGTTAACTCCTTATTTTGTGTAAGGAGGGTTAGCTCCTTGTTGTTGGGGGGAATATACTAAAGGATTCCCTAATGATATGTTGGCAGGTTACCTTTTTGATGGGATGATTGAAGAAGGGTGCCTTGGGACATGCCTTGCTATTAGGAAGAACTAAACTAAAGGTTATCCTGGTGATGCATTTGTGGGATACTGTTGTGTAGCTTTGCACCCACACCCCTCTGAAAGTGTGGACCCTCTATTGGCTTGATCTTTTGGCCTCTTCCTTTGGCTTTCCCCCTCTTTGTGCTTATCTTTGGAAATCTTGGGGCTTTGGTCCTTGGTGCTCGCCTCGAGTTGGGGAGTGCCTTTGTGTTGAGTTCCTGGTGGTTTTGAGGTCTTGCAGATGTCCTCTTGGGGTGGTCTTCTTTGCCTTCTATGTTCTTCCTTTTTGTTTTGTTTAGGGCCTAAGGGTTGGTTCTCTCCCTTAGCTTTCCCTTGTTTTTCTTGTTTCATTTTTTCTGTCGGAGGCAGAACCGGGATGGATCCGAACTTTGAACTTTTGCTAAGTTCCGGGTTTGGTTCGTGTTCCCCTTCCGGCTCCGCTTCCCGCTTCCTCGCTTTTCTTCATCATTTTTTTTGTTTTTTTCTAAGGGTCACTTTCCTCCCTTAGGTTTTCTTCGCTTCGCTTTCCCTTTCTTTTGTCGAAGCGGAGATCGGGATGGAATGTGGATTTGAACTTTGGCAAATTTTGGGTTTCCTTCCCCGTTCCCATTCTGCCTCTGCTTCTGTCGGGGTGGGTTTCGGTTCTCATTCTGCCTGGTTTCCCTTTGGCTTCCTTCCCCGTTCCCATTCCACTTCCACTTCCGCTAGGGTGGGTTTTGGTTTCTGTTCGTCCTAGTTTCCCTTTGGTTTCCTTCCCTGTTCTCGTTCTGCCTCCGCTTCCGCTAGGGTGGGTTTCGGTTCCTGTTCCACCCGATTTCCCTTTGGTTTCCTTCCCTATTCCCATTCCGCCTCCACTTCTGCTGAGGTTGGTTTTGTTTCACCTTTTCCCCTTCCTTTCCCTTTCTGTCTCTGCCTCCACCTGTCTTGGCTCTCTGTTCCTATTCTGCTCATGGCTCCGCCTTCGCCTATTTTTGTTTCCACTTCTGCTTGGTTCTCTTGCCATAGGAACTACTTTGGACCTGCTTGGATTTTGATGAAGTATTTAGCATTAATGGTGTCTTGTTTGAATGCAGGTTGGATCGAGCTAGAATTTGTAGGATGTACTTTCAAGATTTGGACGTGATTTGCGGGTGCAGTCAGGTACACTTCACAACTGCTATCATGAGACCCATTCCTGCACGCAAGGTCAGCATGTTTGGTGCTCATTAATGGTGGGCAGATCTGGTTGGTGGATTTAGTTGGGTTTTGTTCGATCTGGGCCATCTGTTTTCCTTGCTTTTGTTCAATTGGTGGCTCGTGTTCCTCATGGTGTTCATGCACGCTGCTATTTGTGCGGGTGTTCATTAATGAAGGGCATGGCTCGAGGATCTGACACTGGTTGTGTGCGATCCTAGGTTGATTTGATGGGGTCCTTGTTGTATTCATTGTTGAGTAGTGGGTTATTGCAGACTGTCAGGGCCGATCTGGTTGGTGGCCATGGTTTCTTGTAACCCTAGCGCCATTTCCCATGGGCCTATTGTTCTATAAGTATGGCACTCTGCCTCTTGTGTAAAGGTTTGATTTCAGCTCAGTTTGAGCTAGGTTAGAGGTTAGAAGACTAAGCCGGAAGACTTGTAATCAGTAGAGTAGCATGTTAGCAAATTAGAAGTAATTTTCAAATTTCAAGCAAGTGTTGTAACAGACCAAAATTATTGCTAATATGATGATTTAATACAAAGTGCAGACATTGTGTCATGACTAGTGTCTCCTTTACATTAAATAATCTTGCATGTTTCTTGTTCCATCTTTCAAACTACTTGGAAATTCTTGAATGTAGATTAAATTTAGTTTGTAGTGGTTGATGATTTAATATCTGAAGTGTTGTAGCGATCCCTGGTTCATATCTTCGGATGTTTCTTGATTGTGGGAATGTTGTGCAAGGTCAACCTGTACCTTATATTCATGTGCTTAGTTCAACTATGTGTATTCATTCAGTCTCATTGAATGAATTCCTTCAGCCTGAAAATATTTAACACCTTAGAAGATTGCAGGTATAGCTTGGGTTGACCAGAAACTAGTTTAAGGGATTGGTCCATTCCATGTCTTTCATCATTTACATGGTTAGTCTTAGAAGTAGTGTTAACAGCTTCTGACACCCTTATCTTTTGTTGTTTCCTTTATTAAATGGTTAGGATTCAAATTTAATGCATCACCATATCTTAAAATCTAAAGAGTTTAGAACTTCCAACATTTGTACATAAGGCCCCTTGTGATTACCAACATATTCACATTTATCATTGAATTTTTTCTACTACATTTTCATGACCTGACACCCGAGAGACCTTGGGGTTATCTCTTTGTTCATAGAGATCAACCTTTCAAGAGAGATAGGATAAATTTTATTGTCTGATTTTTTGATGTGCAGAAACACCACACAACAGATACCTTGTTGATGGGATGAATGAAGAGGGGTGTTTGTGGCACACCTTTTTGGGTAGGACTAAATTGAAGGTTACCTTGTTGATGGGATGAAAGAAGAAAGGTTCTTTGTGGCACACCTTGTTGGGTAGGACTAAACTGAAGGTTACCCTGATGATACATTTGCGGTATACCTTGTTGATGGGATAATTGAAGAAGGGTGCTCTATGGCACACCTTGTTGGGTAGGACTAAACTAAAGGTTACCTTGATGATGTGTTTACAAGATACCTTGTTGATGGGACAACTGAAGAAGGGTTCTCTATGGCACTCCTTGTTGGGTAGGACTAAATGAAAGGTTACCCTGATGATGCATTGGCGGGATACCTTGTTGATGGGATGACTGAAGAAGGGTGCTCTATGGCACACCTTGTTGGGTAGGACTAAACTGAAGGTAACCCTGATGATGCGTTGGTGGGTTGCCTTGTTGATAGTATTGTTTGTTCAAAAGGGGACCTTATGGTCCACCTTGTTGGTGGTATTGATTGTTCAAAGGGGGACCCTGTGTTCCACCCTATTGATGGTACTAATTGTTCTGGGAAGGGTCAACACTTGAAGTGTTATAAGGTATATATTGTCTAGGAGATGGATTGTTGTTTTGAGGTTCATACAGAGATGTCCCTCCTTGATACATTTGTGCCACTACTGCCTGTTCAATCTGAGTTGGTATTCTAAACAAGGGGTTCTCTTTGGGTTGCCCATTGTTTTGTGAGAACATGGGTGACATGTTTGGCATCTCTAGGGGTTGGGTTAGTTTTCTCACTATTGAGTTATCCCCTAAGGGAATAAGATTGGGATCTTTGAGAGCCTCTACATTGAATTCCATTGGTACTTTAGCACCGCTTTGTGCTAACTTGAAGAAATAGAAGTTTGGGTCCTTTCTCAACAACTTTTCCATTAATTTGAGAACCTTGGGGTTTTTAGAATGTTCAAATAGTTCCTCCTAATTTATCTATTCCTCAATATCTACCTTCTCTACAACCACTCTATTTGGATCTTGGTTGTTTTGTTCCATCACCTACTTCTATTTGTGATTCAGTTCTTCCTCACTGAAGGCGTCTCTATACATCGGTCTCTTTTGGGGTGTTTTAAGGTCACTTTACCTATAGCCCCATGGGCTAATTTCCTTGTTCATGGTATTTTTCTGGTGGGATACTGGTGTTTTTCTTGCTTGCTTCCATTTTATTCCTATGTTGTGATCTTGTAGTTGTCATAAACAACTTGGGTTCCTTGTGGGGAGAGTAGTGTAATGTTTGAACTCTCTAGGTGACTCAAATCCTAAAGACCCAATGCTGTCCTAAATGATAGGATAGATTGGGTAGGTAGGCCTGTTCGATTCCTCCTAGCTCGAGCATAATAGTTTCTTAGCAAGAGGGTACAATTGTGATAAAGTTTTAAGGCCCACTTCCTACCAAACTTTGAATTACGATACTTATGTCTGCAATGGTGAGATGTAGACCTTCCCCTATGGATTTTGATTGTGTGATAGATCATCTAGAGGAGTTCCATATCACGAAAAATCCTAGGGTTTTGAATGAAAAAGAGTGTATACAAGTCCAAGTTATTCCTTGGAACACATTTGTAGAAGTTGTATACCAACCTGGTTCTATTTTGGTGTAGTGCTAAAAGGTGTTTCTTGAGAGATTTTGGACTAAGATGCCTAAGTTTGGAATGACGACCTATAAATCTTCTCTTGGGGATTCTAATTTTTTGTGAGATCATAGAGGAAAGAGGATATTTATTTCCATGTGGGTGGTGGTAACACGGGTCCTCTAACTGCTATGTTTTTTTTTTTTATTCTTTCTCTTTGTCTAAGATGATTGATACGGTGAGAAATTGGCATGGTATTTCATTCTTCTGAAATATGAAGGTTCTCAAACTACTTATGATGTCAGTTTTTTCACCCTCAATGTATGTGAGACTAGGTTAAAAGATTGGCGCTCGAAGGTCTGGTTTCTGAACTTGAGCAATTGGTTTCCAGATGGTCATAAGGTGTAATGGTGTTTTGAGATGGTTGCTGTGAAGTTCAAGACCCTAGGGTTTGAGTGCTATTTTGGAATGGTACCACTTTTTGGAAATAAAAAATGTTGAAGAACTAGGGTTGATATTTCACTTCCTTTTCTAGAGGATATGCCGTGAGAAAGCTTACTTGTACTATCTACGAGTCCCAAGTAACTATTGATATCATAGACATCTGAGTGAAGGAATGATCCCAATGGTTTGTTAGATTTTGATTTCTAATAAGTAGGATGGAAATGATGGATGAGGGGATATGTTACCAATCTAGTTTTCCAATTGTTTGGTTCGAACAATGATCCTATAAAAAACTCTCTCAACTTTCTTTGTGTTTGGAATATGGCAAGTGATAAAACAACACTTGGAATGACTCATCAAGCATGGACTTATGTGACCTTCATGTCTATAGCTTAAGTTGTGAAATCACAACACCCAATCCATAGTTCCCAAATGTTTACTTTGATTAATGTAACTTGAAATAAAAGCCAGAATATTCATAAACCTTTAAGGAAAAATCCTTTCAAGGAATGCAAAACATAAGGCTTCTTTCACAAGTACACACTAAGTCAAAGGGTTTGTGATTCAATCATCTTGTTCAGTGTTTATTTGAATGTGTTATTTTTATTTCAATCAATCACATAATTTGATGTTAAATTGATTTGAATGTATTTGGTGAGTTTAACATAAACAAGCAACTACAACCCTAGTGGATAGAAACCATTCTTTTAGGTAGGCTTATCTCATCCTTCAAAGAGATGATTTTACATGCAACTTATGGCGTGGGCCTATAGTCGGACTTGGAAAGTAACTTCTCATAAGCAAATTATGATGCACCACTTTCAAATAATGTTTTTGGATAATAGGGTGGCTTCAAAAAAAAATTGGTTCTTAGTCATAACTATGAACATGAAAATATGACACTCACCCCCTAGCCACTTAAGGCTCTTCAATTGTTCTCGTTCAACTTAAGGCATGGGATTAGGTGTAGTTTGTTGTTAGCATGGCTTGAAGCTACTTTCTTATGATTTCACAACCTTTGATATAGCTCACCAGTAAACGTGCTTTGAGACCTTGCAATGAGTTCTCCACCATAGGATGTGTCTCAAAGCAAGCCCCCTCTTTAAGGTAAAAATCAAAAATTAAATACAAAGATGAAAAATGTTTTTTTCGCTCACTTAAGATCGCCAAAATGTGTGAGGGGAGAAGAAAAAACACTTTAGCTTGCCAATAAATGAATGCACAATGAACACTTCATAGCAAATTGATTCTTTTTAAACACCTTGAGCAGTGTTATCTCCAAAAATATGTGAATAACATAAACAAATTATTATTTTTGTTTGCACCAATATAAAATATATAGGATATTACTCGTTTAAGATAGCAATGGTGCAAGACAAAAGAAATAACTTATCTATTTTTAAGCCCCAAACTTGAGTGTTTCTAAGAAATTAGTTATGTTCTTTAATTTGGTCAACAAAAGTACAACAAGTGTGCATCAACAAAATAAATTGTTTGGCATTTTTTCTTTTTATTCACTAAAATCAAAGTTCCTAATTATGAACAACTTGGAAAAAACTCATTTTTAGAGAACCTTAATTGAAATGTGTAGCTTTTAGGGTTCTTTTTAAGCTTTGAAATTAAAATTCCCAACTTAGAAAGCTTTAAAATGGTTTATTTTAGAGCACCAAAAATGAAGTGTTCATTTGTGTTGTTCTTTTTAATCACCAAATAAAGATTCCTACTTTAAGAAAGCTTCAAAAAAGTTCATTTTAGAGCCTTTAAACAAAGTGAGTTTGTTCTTTTCAAAGCACCCAAAATAAATATTCCTAACTTAAGAAAGCCGTTTTGTAGATCCAGAATGCTTTGACTGTCTATCTTCCCTACAAAAAAAAAGTTAATGTCATTAAAATCCTCCATACAAACATGTTAGCACCTATTACACATTCAGAAACAAGCACATGTTAGCAAAAATCCAATTGCAATAATGCAAGATCTGTGCACTTGTCTGTCAGAGCAACTGCTCAGTTTTTAGAGAAAATTCTTAGAAAAAAATGCAAAAGCACCCCTATCAGAATCAGATGCTACCCTTGTCAAAACAAAATGCAAGGTTCTTAGAGTAGATTCACGGATCTTGTTGCAAGTGCATGGTTTTTGTGTCAAATGCTTTGTTCTTAGAGCAAGTGCACGGTTTTCTTAAGAGTCAAGTGTGAAATTCTTCTGGGCAGTGCGTGAAAAACTTTTCAATTGCACTTTCGGGACCTGTAACTTCAAATATAGCTCATATGAATATTAGTGTAGGGGACAAGGGTCCCACCGGGTGTGCTAAAATGTGTGAGGGGGAAAAAATAGATGCAAACAAGATCAAACATTCTTGAAACGAGAATCTAAGCTAAGATCAAACACATTAATCTAAGATCTAATCCTACACATACGAAATGAAACTAAGATATTTGAACACACATTAATAAATCTATGATTACTAAATTGAATGTAAACAAAAATCACAATGTTACCATCCCATATTGGAGTGTATTCGCTTGATGTTGGATTGTTCTTATCATCGTGAAGCCTCCATAGTTGATGAGCAAAGCTTTGATGGATGATGCTTGATGTTAGTTGACTAAAAGAATGATGAAGCTCTATCAATGGTGATCTTCATAAAACTTTGTTGCATAAGGTATGTTGATTCTCTGATCCCTATTTGTGAGGAAAGAGGTTTGTCATATAGAAAATGAGATTCAAAATCGGCGATTAGGATTCAATAATGTTGGATCAAGATCAACGGTCAAAATGTGTTGAGAGGATTTAGACATGAGAAGATTGTGCAAAGTCGATTCTACAATTTGTGTGATTGAGGAATAGATTGGCTAGTCAGGGATTAGATTGATTAGTCAAGATTTTAGATTGATCAGTCAAGATTTAGATTGCTTAGTTAGGAAATTGATTGATTAGTTAACAACTTAGATTTAACAAATTAGATTGCTTATTCAACAATCGTAATTTTCTTAATCAGAAAGTGGGTGAGGAATATGAATTAATTGATTTAATTAATTAATTACTTTTTGGAGTTGAACGTGCAAATCAAGTTTGACTTTTGCAAACAAAGTTGCATTAGTTTGATTTGATTTTTGATAATTGATTTGAATAGTTTTGATTTAATTATTCAAATTTTGGAGGGAAAGTGTCGTAATTAAATTATTACGATTTAATAATTCAATCAACGTAGGGGAATAAGGTGTTTTAGTAATGTAATTAAATAATTGGCCTTATTTAATCAATCAAGATAGAATAAAGTGAGATTAGGACTTCATTAAATAAATGTAATTTATTTAATTGGTCAAAATGATGAAACGTGAATTAATCAAATAATGTTGTTTTATTTAATTAATAGCAGAATTAGGGTTTTTAGGACTTTATTAAATAAATGAAATTGATTTAATTTGTCAAAAATGATGAAAAATTGATTTAATTAAATAATGTTGTATTATTCAATTAATAAAGGAATTAGGGTTTTGGATGTTGTTTTGATGTTGTGTGATGTTATGTGATGTTTTGTGATGTTTCAAGATGTTGTAGGATGATTTTGAGACATTGCAAGATGATTCCAAGATGTTATGGGATGATTCCAAGATGTTATGAGATATTCTGAGATGATTTTGAGATGTTTCAAGATGATTTCGAGATGTTTTGAGACATTCTGAGAGAATTCCGAGATAATTTTGAGATGTTTCGAGACATTCCAAGATGATTTCGAGATGTTCTGAGATGTTCCAAGATATTACAGGATGTTTTGGGATGATGTTCAATGTTGTTTGATGTTGTTCGATGCTATTCGGGGTGTGTGATAGGTGTTACATCAATTTTAAATGTCTATAATTACTTTGCATTCAATTAGGGTTTAGAGTTGCATCTTGCATTTCATTATCTTTTCCAAGTTTAAACTTGGTGGTGAACCCCTTATTAGTCTACTTTCAGCCCCTACACATGCCTATTGCAAGATCTCTTTCTCCTTTTGCATTGAGATCTCCATGGTTATCCTTGAATGGAATAGCTTGAAAGTGGGTGTGGTAACACTTAATAATAACAATAATTATTCTTCAACCCCATTTTCTAAGGCTCCAGGTTCATCTATATTAGATTCAATCATGTTCTTATTATCTTATGGAAATCATTTAATGAGCATTCATTCACACATAAAGAAATTTCACATAAGATTAGAGCACAAGATTTTGATAAACACATGATTTTTATTATTCATAAGGATCTCAGATCCTTTAAATTACATAGAGTGACTATTCATATAGTCAAGTGGAGAGTATCCCTCATATTCACTCTCTGACACATAACTCAATAGGGTATACCCCTCAGATTCTTGTTCATCTCTATCCCAAAATGGATAGTATCCTTCAAATTTGTCATCTGATACATAGTTGTAGGGGACATAAGCTTATGATTCATTACTTCAAGAAATTACAATCACTTCCAACATAGGAAGGACTCTAGGGTATCTAAATATGAATGTTGGACTTACACTCCCTTCTGAGGGAATATCCCTATAAAGTGACAAGGAATCATATTTTGCTAGTAAAACTAGAGGTACATTATTGAAATTGGCCTCCTCCTTCATCCTTCTCTTTACTTCACTAATATGAGAAAGAGAGTGACTGAAAGTTTCAATATTGCTTAACTAGACAAAATTTTCATAGTTGGTACCCTCAATCATACAAACAATGGCCTCTTTTTCCTTCTTGGCTTTCAGGTAGCACTCATTCCTGATTACTTACTTTCTTGCAGTTAACCTGAAACACACCATCCTGACACAAGAATTCTAAAAATTAGTCTCATTCCATGTTGTATGGAAAGTATGATGAGAAAATAGGTTCCAGAGCTAAACCTGGTAGCTTTGATACCACATGTAACATGCCAATCATTCACACAGGTAAATTTCCTAATTTTTCACTTTCAAGTAAATAACTATGCTACTTAACCATTGCCACCAAAATTTTATTTTCTTAATACAGAACAAATGAACATAGATGATATAACAATAACCAATTTTGATTTCATTTCAAAACTAATATTCACATATTATAGTATTTTCAAAGATTGTGTATAAAGTACATACATAGCTCAATTGAGATTCAAAGCAATATATATAGATGGTCTAGGAATCTCCTTTCAAGTCTTGGTCATCAACTGAGGAGGAGAAGCATCACTCAAGAAATTTTCTGCCAACCATAGAATCAAATGCTCCCCCTTGTACATCTATCATCTAATATATGGACCTACCCTTTGATGAAGAGATTGGTGCAGTAACCTCGTAATAACAACCATTCTAAACTTAGTGTTGTGTCCTACCTAACTAGAACTTGTAGACTTTACAATCCTAAACTAGAATTGATAACTAGAACATGGTGAATTGGCAATGGATCCAAAGGAGATCACACTACTTTGTCCAAATTATTCTCACTCAATAATTCGAGTAACAATCATCCTACTCACATACACTACTCAATCTTGATTTGACTTTAGTCCATTATAAACTATGCATAGGTAATTTCCTTCAATAGGTAGTCATTAACCCCAGAAATATCCTGTTCCCTTTCCCCAAAACACAATGGCATTTATACCCATGAAGCATTAACATAAGTTACCCCCCTTCAATGGATAATCAAACCCTAGGTATAACTTATGAGCTATCTAGTCAACAAGTTAACTTCATAATAAATAACCCTTGAGTTATTCTTGTTTCATCATTCCTAGTATTTAATACTAATGATAAACAAACTCTCCTATTATAGAGTATATACAAACACTTCATAAGAAATCATAAACAATTTCTTTTCCTTTTCGTAAGAAAAGACTACGATTCACTAATGCAAGAATTCCCATGCATTTCCAAAAAAATCAGCCAAGACATTCATTATTTCATAATAAAAGACACATAAAAAGAGAATAGATTCTCATGTATTTTCGAAGTCAGCTTTCTAGGATTCACCTCAAATTACTATATTCACTCAATGTAATATCTCACAATAACCTCCTTCTCTATGTTCTCACGAAATAACTTTATCTTAGAAAAATATAGCTCCAGAATAAAAGAAACATAAAGTAACTTCAGAATGTGCATCCAAATGAGAGAGCAGGCTCATCTATTTTACTAAATTATGAGACATTGATGCCTAAAGGAGTGGTAAGCCGGTCGACACCACTTCAACCATGCAAGTTGACTCAACATATACAAGAAAAGGTGGCATCTTTCTAAGTTAGCACTTAGCCTGGTAAACAACAGATTGAGCTTCTCACATGCCATCTATACTTGACTAAGTCAATCATACACATGTTCTACAATTGAGAATTCAATTGCAAGTATGAAAGACTTCTAAATGAAATAGAGTATTCATAATATGGCACCAATTTTACAACACCTTCCCTATTCTTTAGCCTGCGGTTTACCAATGGATTCAATAAAATTCATTTGGCAAGACATATTATAGTCAACTTAGTCATAGACTATCTAATCGACATACTAAGGATGAATGGACCCCCATAGTAATAGCACTTTGAAGAGCTTTGACCAAGCATGCCTATTTATCGTGGTTCATATCTTTACTCATGTGTTTTATAATTTTGAACAATAGTTACAATATTTAATATTTCCATCGCTTATTATCCTTTTGGATAAATTCATTTCATTGCTTAGTATTGCGCTATTTGAGAAATATAAATAAATTTATATTAAATCGATCATGGTTCATAAACTTTAAATCAGCCTTTATCATAGATCGACTATACATATAAATATAAATACATGTTTATATATATATATCAATAATTAAATATATTTTAATACTATTATATATATATATATATATATATATATATATCTTTAATCATTGACAAATAAGTTTGTCTAAATATTCCACTTGATATTCGAATGAATAAGTCCAAGTTAATGTTCATAAATAATATCATTTTTATATATATACATCTATGTACATGTATACATATGTGGATATATCCGTATGGACATTTCCATTTGTCAACACATACATATATGTTGATACAAGTATACATATGTATATATGTATAGATGTTATATATATATATATATATATATATATATATACATTTGATTACATAATCAAGCACATAAACAAATGCTATCTTGTTGACAAATATATATACATACATGTCTTATTGTCCCTACGATGTCACCATGCCCATAAGTAACCCATCCATAAACGTGCATAAGTACATCTACCTATGTACCCTTATATACGTGTTCTCTTATGTGTATGACTATTGTCAACATGCATATGTATACATATATATACACCCTATATATATCTCTCTCTTCAATCAAGTATAGTAATATAAAGAACTCATAAATCTAAACACATAGACATCATACAAGAATGCACTTATCAAAAATCAAGATCTTTCCTAATGCAAACACATCATACTAAAGGATTACTTACCAATTCCCAACACTATGACTTGACTCAACCATTCTATTATGATTGTGTGTGTAAGCTCAGTTAAGTTTCGTTACATGTTACCTGACCAAATTATTCTCCTGAGTGATATTTCCCCTCGCTCCTAGAGGATTGAATATGGACCTGCATCCAACTTAACATATTCCATGGTAGTCAATCGTTCATCAAAACAAGCATTTGCATAATACTTTTCATAGTTAGAATATCAATTCAATAAAAATTCATTTCGTATATGCATTCCATCACATAACATTAGATGGAGTAAACATTCATTCATAATCTTTTGGATAAACAAAGTGAAATTACTTATATTTCCCATCAAAATTTCAAATACATTCACATATGCCATAATTTACCCTAGCATAGTAATAGTAAATAAGTAAACACACAATGGGGTGTGACCGTTTGATTACCAAAATAGGGTTTGACCAAGGCAAACCCCTATTCGCCAAAAAATATATATTTTTCCCTCTCTCTTTGTGTGTTGCAGATTTGCAGGTTCATAGATTGAAGAAAAGTTGAAGATCTTAAAAGTGCAAAATTGCAAAGTTGCATTTGTTGTCATCTCAAGAAAAATCAGATCCCGAATTTATTTCTAACTATCCAACTATGAAACCTAGAGGATTTGGAAGTGCAAACATAGGAGAAAAGGACCCAGAAATCAATTTTCAAAAGCCTTACAAAGACCCATTCACCTATAGGCGAAGAGTCCTAAGACAACTTCCAAAAATAGTGTTTTGTGACAAGTGCACAATATTTTCTCTTCCCAAATTTTTCAAAAGTTTAATTGTTTCTATTAGTCTTATGTTTCATCTTTCAGATCCAACCTTTACATGTTATAAATGAGTGCATTTAATATTTTTAATCTTTCTCCTAAAACCCCTGTTTAGTCAGTTTTGTCACTATTTCTCTCAAAAGACACTTTGTAACCGATTTTGAGATAAGTTTTAAGTTTCTTCCACTCATCCAATTTGCATGAAGTTGATTTATTTTGTTAGAGTTATGTTGCATCTACATGAATCAGGTTTTAGGTTATAAATTTGAGGTCATTTGCTATTTTATTTTTATCTCCCAAAAGTGTTGTTTAGTTATATTTTCCCCATCCATGGAGTAATTTTGTGGATCTTCAATAGAATTGACTCACCTAAGGGCTGAAAATTAATTCTATCTTGGAGGATCTCATTTCTGTAATGAAAAAAATAGGAAGGTTAATCTTACTCCATTTTCCCTTTCTATGTGTAGTAAGTTTGAAACATTCCAAATTTAGAATAAACCCCATATGTTTTGAACCCCCAACCTATTTTTCTATGTTTCAAGAATGATGATATGAATTTTGACAAGAATGATGATCAATTTCATATATGTTCAACCTCGTAAGGGCCAAACCACTTTGTTATCCAACATTTCTTTCACTCATATTGATGCATCCATACATGCACTTGATGGTCCTCTCTATATCGTCGAACATAACAATGAAAAACCTAGACAAGGAATAACCATTGATATTGTGTGTGTAGAGAATGTGATCATTGAAAAGTTCTTGTATGTGCATGAGCTTTATCAATATTCTTATAAACAATCGAAAGCATGGTTGAAAAATCATGATGTTTTTCCTCGCATTAAGATAGGTTCGATCACTCTTCCTCTTAAAGTTGGACCAAAACACTTAGATGTATCATTATCTATCATCCCAATGTCAGACCAATTATTTGTGGAGTTAGGCTACCCATGGCTATGCTCCATGAATTTCGTCCCATCGCTTATCCACAAGTGCATAAAGTTCCCATTTCAAAACCAAATTTTTATAGTGCATCATACTGGCTTTAATCCTTCGTCCTCTTGTGGAAATTTTTCATTGGATTTCTTTTGGCCTAAACCTATGGAACCTATTAAACCTCATGAGAACTTATTTTTTAGGTCATATCAAAAGTTTAAGGAAAAGTACATAGCAAAATTATCCTTTAGCAATATTCTTGAGAATGATAGGTCTATGGTTGTTCCTCCTCCCCCACTAGTTGTGAATGAACCCATACCTAAAGCAAAGGACCTTCCAAGTAATCAAGGTATTTATACTAGAGTTCCTCCACCTATATCATACAAAATACCATGAGATAATTGAATGATTTCTTTTGCGCCACCAAAAACAAAGCAAGTGTTTCCTTTAGTTCCCAACCCTCGGTGGTTCCTTCAGTTCCTCCCTTAAGGGAAGAAAAGAGACCAATGGTTGAGAAACCTGCTCTTACCCCTTCACAAATTGAAAACCATGCAAGAAGAAACAAAAATACTAAAGAGAATAGGAAAATGAATTGTGCTCTTGTACCTTAGTTTGAAGAAAAGAAATATAAAACATTACTTAACAATCAAACACCTAGGCAAAAAAATCAAGAAGAATTACAACTTTCACCAAAATAAGACATGGAACCAAAACAAGAAATAGAAAAAGAACATAAAAATGACATTATGATTAAGCCTCCCATGGTGATAAATTTGTATGATGAAGATGAAATTGCTAAAATCGATGAGCAAGTGTATAATGAGTTTAATTTGCTATTTTCAAAGTCTATGAATTTAGATGGGGTAAATCATGATGATCCTCCTGATGTGAGTGACCCACCATGTGTTGAACTTGCTGATGCTTCTAATATGACACTTTTTGTAGTCCCTTTGGATATTTTGTTGTGTTTCCTATATGATGAGCAAGATTGGGATGCAAACGATTTTCTTTAGATCAGCTCATAGGTACGGTACCCTCTTTTGTGTTTGCTTTGTGTGTTCTTTGTGTTTGATTGCATGTGATGTGATATCTCATGTTGTGCTTCTTGGTGTGTCTTTGTTTTTGTGAGTTTTTCTTTGGATGAACCTTGTTGCTCCGTTGGCGCAGGGATACAAAGGAAACAAATCTTTCATGGCATTCTTCTATTTGTATCTATATTCTTATGTGTTGTAAACACTTTCTTTTTGTCTTGTGTTTTCCTTTTGGGGATGATGCAAGGAATTGATACATTTAGGTCTCTTCCATGTTGACCCAATTTTTTTTTCTTGTTTTCTCTCTATGTGTCATTCCTCCATAGTGTTCATTATTCCATGAGTATTTGGAGAATGATGTCAGTTCCAAACTCTATTAGATCACCATAGTAAATATGTGTACTGATCTCGCATCTATGGATCCTTTATGTGTTCAATTTTTTTTTTTTGCATTACATCTAGGGCAACCCCATATCATGTGGTAGTTTATTTGGAAACATATCGTTGGAATAGGGCTTTCCAAATAAGCTCTTGTGACCTTTTTTTCACATGGAATTTATGATTTTTCTACCTTAAAGAAAATTCTCACAGCATGGTGTTTAGCAATTTCTTTAAGGTGGGGGCATATATTGGTGTTATTTTCTTCACTTTCTTCACATACGTTGGAAATAGTGATGTGCTGACATTGGCATTTTCTTGCTTCACTTTGTTCACACACATTGAACTTAGTGTTGTGTTGGCATAGCATTTTGAGCAATTTTGTAGCACCTTATCAAAGTTATCAAGAATTATAATTCTTGGTATGGTTATGGGTACACGCATAATGAATATCAGACTTCACTAGACCTTTTGTGTTTCTCATTTTTCTACTACGTCTTGGGGGCTCATCATATGAATACTGGACTTCACTAGTTTGTGTTGCCTTTTATTTGTGATTCACATAGAAAATATTGGACTTTGTTAGTCTATGATTCATGAACGCATTTGGGTATGGATCCTAGCATAACACATCTTTCCAGCCCATGATTATCCATACCCTCCTTTCACATTTCATGTTGAAATTGTATGTTTGTGTATGTTGTCTTGATACATTTCATACGTGTGTGTTCCCTTTGTGCTTATGTTTTCTTTCCATGGGATCTTAGATCACGGGGGCTTGTGCACTCCCTCTTGATCCTTTGTCATCCTATCTCTTCAAAATTTGTACATTTGGACCCCTCTTGACATCTATTTTTCTACTTTAGTGTGAGTCTGAGCATAAGTTCATACTCCCACTAAAGTGGGGGCTAAATGTAGAGTCATAAAATGTCACCCTTTACAATTTTACACTATGTTTTTCTCCCTTTTAAGTTATTGGACCTAATTGAGCACTTATTTTCCTAAATTATGCATTCCACAACTCATTTTAAACATTTACCAACAATTTACAAGCATAAAAAAAATGCTCTCATTTAATACTTTTTCCTTGACTCCTTAAGTTTCAAAAATAGGCTCAAGATTTAATTTATTATTTGAAATTCAAATATCTAAAGTCGGCTAATGGGATTTAATTTTTAGGAAATTAGAATAATTACATATAAATACCTATTTATTGTATTATTTCAAATCAATCTAGCAAGTTTGAGACTTTATGATCAAGAGCATTATCGAGCAAGTCAAGAGCAACCATTAGTTGATTTATTGCAATAATTTAGTATGTGAGTGTGTTCATGTTTATGTTATCATATTGTATGTGAAGGCTAACCCTTTGTAGGTCTCCAATCAATTCAAGTGAATCAAGAAAGAAAGAGCCAAGTCTTGAGGAGATGTGTATGACTTCAATCCTTCAAGGAAGCCATTGAAGGGTGGTGATTTGCAAAACTTTGTTGATTCATCATTCCTTTCGATCATTTATCCTTTTCTTGTTGACATTTCCATTGTGGAAGTGGAAACACTAACACAGGGTTTGACCAAGGCAAGCCCCTAAATGGAACAACCTTTATTCTCTCTTTGAATGTGCAAGTTTCAAGTCTAAAGAATATTGAAGACCAATTATTTATTGTTGCAATCGAAACCCTAGACCTTGAAAACTCATGAAAATTCAATTATAGAACTATATGACTATGATCCAACAATGCGAGAAGTGGGAAATGGAAGCTCTGATCCAACACTAAAGGAATGTGAAAACATATTTGAATTACCCCTACAAAGGTAGTGGCACCTGGGGTTCCTATGTCCTCCATTTTCAGCTCCAAATTTATATCACAGGTGCACAGTGTCCTTCTTAGTCCATTTATGTAGTCTATTTTTATCTGTGATCTATCAAATCTTCTATATTTGTATCAGAACAATAATTTACATCATTATGTCAATTGAGTCATTGCATGTCATCCTAAGGTCACTTTCAAATTTGGTTAAGGGTAGGTTGATTCACCTTTCAAGTTGTAAGTCAATCATATACCTTGTCCAAATCCAATCAAATCCCCATATCCCACACATTACATAATAATTTTTCTAATGAAATTAGGGAAAGGTGTTCAAACCCTAAGGTAAAAAATCTAAGGTTTCCCTTTCCATCCATTTCATTATCAAAATCCAAGGAATAAAACTCTCCACCTTTACCAGTTTTTAATCACTTGATTTTGTTGTCGATTTAGTTTTTGATAATTGCTTTGAAAAAATTTAAATTTCCCAAATACTTTAGAATTTATATTTAACATATAAACCCAAACCTTTCTAGTGCAATCATCAAGAAAAGTAACAAATAATTAGACCCACCAATAGAAGTTACCTCTGTGGGACCAAAAATATTTGAATGCACTAGATCCAATGGTTGTGTCTTCTTGTCATGCCCTTGAATAGAGAAGCTAATCCTCTTTTATTTTCCATAGATACAATTCTCACACAAGGGAAACACAAGGTCAGACAACTGAGAGGGGGGGTGAATCAATAGTCATAGAATTTCAAACTTATTAAACTTATTAACCTTTATTCTTAGATCTAATTAATAATAGTGAAAGCATGAATCAACAACACATCAGAAACACACATAACACCAAGATTTTTGCGTGGAAACCCTATTAGGGGAAAAACCATAGTGGAGGTTAATCCACAAGTTATACCTTATTAAAAGTATAATAAAAATATATGAGAAATTCACATTCATTCATGCACATTGCCTAGAGCTCACTACTCAAAGGAAGACTCACTATCTTATAGAAAACATTTAGATTAAATCCATATGAAGAATTTGAACCGAGAAAGTAGCATCTGCTAATGCCTTAGTACAGTTCTGATTAAGCACATGAACACTTCTTCACTTTCTTCCACTCTTCTTCACACTCTGATCCACCTTCGAATGATCTAAACCTTTTTCGCACATAACACTCCCACACTTCGCATTTCACATACATCTCAAATGAAGAAACAATCACTTATATATATCCACAACAAGAAATTATATTGCTTCATGTCGGCTTCAATACAATAATAGAATGAATGCAAACTGTCGGCCCAAAACAATAAATATTATCAATGTGCACCAACCAAGGCCAGCCACAACATAGTAGAGATCTAAGATAATGTTCTCAAACACAAAACACCTTCAAAGATTCTTCCTCGAAGATCCACAACATGCTTCAAACACCTTGTCAGCCATGAACATGCAAGAGAAAATATCGGATCACGAGCACAATGATCAATGCAAACATGCAACACAAATAGAACATGATCTAGAAATATCCATGAAAACCACAGTAACATACACAACAACTCAGATTATCAGATACACATTATCTTCTTCCATGAACACCATTTGCAGTAACAAAATAGCTGTCAGAACACAAAAACTTATAACTTGCTCAAATCTTCATACAAACCTTTGAAACTTTCATAGTAGAAACTAGATAGGCTTGAAAACACACCCTTTAATCAACAACATCTCACTATCAACATACTGAACTTTCTACCATACCGATCTTCATTGCTTTATAGTCAACCTGTAACATATTTTATTGCAATTTTCTCAATATCCTTGACATATACAGTCTTAAAGACATTAATGATAATATTGTTGACATCAATGACAACCACATATCAAAAAATTGACCACAACATCCAAAAATCTCCCCCTTTGGCATTGATGGCAACACATGATGTGAAAAAAAAAACACACCATCAACGCAACTAACTCTTCTTCCAACAATCTCCCCTTTACACATTGCTCTTCTCTCCTTTAGTTCTCCAAGAGTTTTTCACATTACTCTTCTCCCCCTTTGACATAAATGACAAATATACATAAGCTCTAAACCACACATCTGAATCATTTGACTACTCCCCCTGAGTAGCAACCACCACAACATCAATCTGAATCAAGATATGACTGTGAATGCACAAACTGGTGCAAAGACTATGCATCTTAGTTCTGATTAGGAGGGGTAATCACCCCTAACTTCCCTCTGAGATACTCAAAAGTATCCTTTGGAAAAGGCTTAGTAAATATGTCTGCAATCTGTTCCTTAGTAGGCACATACTCCAATCTAACTTCCTTATCACTCACCTTATCTCTCAAAAAGTGGTACTTGATAGATATATGCTTGGTCTTTGAATGCAACACCAAATTCTTAGAAATGTTTATAGAACTTGAGTTATCATAGAATGTGGCAATAGGTTCATCATACACAAATTTGATATCTTTCAACATCTGCTTCATCCACAATAATTGAGTACAATTGTTAGCAGGAACAATATATTCTGCCTCTGTAGTAGACAAAGAAATGACATTCTAATTTTTGCTTAACCATGAAATCAGTTTCTTTCCCAAGAAAAATGTGCCACCACTAGTACTTTTCCTGTCATTCATATCTCCTGCCCAATCAGCATCAGTAAAGGCACTTAATGTAATATCATCATCTTTAGGATACCATAGGCCAAAATCAACTGTTCCCTTCAAGTATCTAAAAATTCTCTTCACAATAGTCACATGAGATTCCTTAGGATTGGCTTGAAATCTAGCAATAATGCATACAACATTCATGTAATCAAGTCTAGTTTGAGTCAAATAAAGCAATCCACCAATCATTGACCTATATCTAGTCTGATTTTCCTTCAGAGAATCATCATCTTATGTCAACTTACATTCGGTCACCATGGGTGTACCGACTAGTTTTGAATCTTCCATACTAAACTTCTTTAGCAATTATCTCACATACTTGGATTGAGATATAAAGATCCCTTCATCTACCTGAGTAATTTTCAATCCCAAAAATAATTTCAACTCTCTAATCATTTACATCTCAAACTCATTATGCATATCATTAGAAAAATTCATGCACAAACCATCATCTCCTCCAAAAATGATATCATCAACAAAGATTTCCACAAACAAATCTTTATCATTACCAACCTTGAAATATAGATTACTATCAACAGTACCTTTGTTAAATCCAAGCTTCAACAAATACTTATCCAATCTGGCATACCAAGCTCTAGGGGCTTACTTGAGTCCATACAATGCTTTCTTGAACCGACAAACCATATCTCCCTGATCAATCAATTGAAATCAATCAGGTTGGTCAATATACACCTCTTCCTCTAACTCGCCATTTAGAAATGCTGACTTGACATCCATCTAATGAACTTTGTAGTTTTTGTAAGTAGCATAAGCAAGAAACAGTCTCACAGCTTCAATTCTAGTAACAAGAGCAAAAGTTTCTTCAAAGTCAATTCCTTCCATCTGAGAGTATCCTTTGCATACAAGACTTTCTTTGTTTCTGATAACTTCACCTTGTTCATTCAGTTTGTTTCTAAAGACCCATTTAGTTCCAATTACATTTTTGTCTTTAGGTCTAGGAACAAGAATCCATGTATTATTCTTCTCAATTTGTTGTAGTTATTCTTTCATTGCTTCAATCCAATTTTCATCTTTGCATGCTTCATTGACATTACTTGGCTCAACCTTTGAAATTAAACAATATTCTTCTGCAATTCTTCTCCTAGTCTGGACACCTTTGTTCTTATCTCCTATAATCTAATTTTTTGAATGATTTAATCTCACATACCTTGGGGTCTTAGAGTGTTCTTGAATCTCAGGATCTTGTGATCTCTCTTCTGTACTTTCACTAGTCTCTCCTTCTTCTTGATCTTCTTGATTCACTGGAATGATCTGAACTTGATTTAAAGTCTGACTCTTGTTTTTACTATCATTCTGATCATCAGAATCATATCCACAGGTTCTAGAGAGTCTAGCAATGTCTTCATCAACCTTAACTTTTTCACTTTCAACCATTTTCTCCAATCTCTTGTTGTAGCACCGGTAGGACTTACTCTTAGTAGAATAACCAAGAAATATTCCTTCATCACTTCTAGCATCAAAATTTCCTATATCTTCATCTCTCCTGATATAGCATTTACTCCCAAAGATTTTGAAATATCTAATAGTAGGCTTATGACCAAACCATAGCTCAAAAGGATTCTTACTAGTATTACCTTTGATTTGTACCCAGTTAAGGATATAAACAATAGTACTCACAGCTTATCTCCAATGGATATGAGGGGAATTTCCTTCTAACATCATAGTTCTAGCAGCATCTTGAGCTGTCCTATTCTTCCTTTCCACAACTCCATTCTGTTGAGGGGTCCGTGGTGTAGATAATTGTCTCTTTATCCCATGTTCATCACAAAAAGAATTAAACTCACCGAAAGTAAACTCACCACCTCTATTTGATCTCAGATACTTAATCTTCAGACCTGTCTCTATCTCAACCATAGCCTTAAAGATCTTGAACTTTTCTATAGCTTCAAATTTCTCCCTTAAGAAAGTAACCCACATCATCCTAGAGTAATCATCAATAGGCAACATGAAGGACCTATAACCTTGTAGACTTTTTATTCTAGCAGGACCACACAAGTTAGTATGTACAAGCTCCAACAATTCATTTGAATAATGTTGTTTGCTTCGAAATGAAATTCTAGTTTTTTTTCCTAACTGACATTCCTTGCATATGGTATTAGTAGGCTTCACCAACTTGGGAAGATCTCTCACAACCTGTGAGGAACTTATCTTGATAATATTGTTAAATTTTACATGACACATTCTTCTATGCCACAAAAAACTTTCATCAGCTTGAGCAATCAGACAACTTTTACTAGCAGCATTCGGATGAAAGATGTTACCTTTTTTTTTAGTACCTGAAGCAATCACATTTCTAGAACTTCCTAGTATGCTACATTTTCCATCTTTCAATTGAAGATTGTATCCCTTATCAACCATCTTTCCAACACTCAAAAGATTATGCTTCAAACCTTCAACATAAAGAACATCATCAGTATTATGCTTACCATCAAAAGAAATACATCTTCTACCACAGATTATACCACCATCATACTTCTCCAGGCTTACAAATTTACTTTTATCACCTGTCTTGTGATGTGAACATCCACTGTCAATTACCCATTCATGTTTTTCTTCAACTCGAGTAGCTAGAGCTTTCTCCACATTTGTACAACTAGCAAATTCAGTAGTCATAGGATTATTTTCCTTGATAGAAATAAATACAAAATCATCTTCACTTACATTCCCTTTGTGAGATTCACCATCTGTCACACCTTCATCAGCAACATAGTAATACTTCTTTTGAAATTTAGGCTTGTAAGGTCTTGGCTTAGGAACTCTTTTTGGACACCTTGATGGAAAATGACCTACCTTGTTGCAAGAAAAAACATTTAATATGAAACTTTCCTTTATACTTACCTTCTCCCCTGGCTTCCCTTTTGACAATAAGTGCTTCAAGCTCATTCAATTCTCTTTCTTCTTCTTCAATCTATCTCATTTCTTCCTCATATCTAAATACCTTTCTAGAAGAACTTTCACCTGGATCATATCTCTACTTGTCTCTCTAGGAAGTAGTAGCTTTAAATGCAGATTCTATCTTCAGAGGGGCATCGCCGAATTCACTCAACTCAAAAGCAATAAGTTTACCAATCAACATATCTCTAGTTATATTTGTCATAGTTAAGAGCTCCTCAATGGCTGCAAATTTGATTGTGTATGCATTAGGCAAGGATCTAAGCACTTTAGCAACAATATATGATTCATCCACCTGTCCACCAGCACATCTGATACCACACACAAGTTCATTCACTCTTTTCATGAAAGTAGTAATATTCTCATCATTACCCATTTTTAATAGTTCATATTTTCCTTTCAGACTCTGTAGCTTATCCATCTTAACATTAGTATCACCTTCATATAAAGTTTTCATCTTTTTTCTAGATCTCATAAGCATTCTTCAGATCCATAACATTCGTCATCTCAGAATCAATCAAAGCACTCAACAATGCTTCCTTAGCCCTAATATTATATTCAACATCCCTAATCTCAACAGTAGTAGTAGGACCATTTTGAGGAATAACATGCCTATTTCTTGTAATGTTCCAGTAGGATTCACCAATGTATCTTAGATGACACTCCATTTGAGTCTTCCATAGAGAATAATATGTTCCATCAAATCTTAGAATATCCTTCTTGTATGTCACCATCCTAGATCACCTCAAGCTATTAAAATTATTCCAAGGAACCTGCTCTAATACCAGTTGTTGGAAACACAAGGGTAGACAACCGAGAGGGGGGGTGAATCATTTGTCACAAAATTTAAAAATTATTAAACTTATTAACCTTTATTCTCATATCTAATTAATAACAGTGAAAGCATGAATCAACAACACATTAGAAACACACATAACACCAAGATTTTTGTGTGGAAACCCTGTTAGGGGAAAAACCACGGTGGAGGTTAATCCACAAGTTATACCCTATTAAAAGTATAAGAAGAATATATGAGGAATGCACATGCATTCAGGAACACTCCCTAGAGCTCACTACTCAAAGGAAGACTCACTGTCCTATAAAAAAAATTCAAATTAAATCCATCTAAAGAATTTGAACTGAGAAAGTAGCATCTGCTAATGCCTGAGTACAGTTTGGTTAAGCACATGAACACTTCTTCACTTTCTTCCACTCTTCTTCACACTCTGCTCTACCTTCGAATGATTTGAAACTTTTTCGCACATAGCACTCACACACTTCACAATTCACATACATCTCAAATGAAGAAACAATCACTTATATATATCTGCAACAAGAAATTACATTGCTTCATTTTGGCTTCAACACAATAATAGAATGCATGCAAACTATCGACCCATAACAATAAATATTATCAATGTGCATCAACCAAGGTTAGCCACAACATAATAGAGATCCAAGATAATGTTCTCAAATAAAAAACACCTTCAAAGATTCTTCCTCGAAGATCCACAACATGCTTCAAACACCTTGTCATCCATGAACATGAAAAACATTAGCATGCAAGAGAAAATATTACATCATGAGCACAATGATCAATGCGGACGTGCAACACAAAGAAAACATGATCTAGAAACATCCATGAACACCCCAGTAACATACACAACAACTCAGATTATTAGATACACATTATCTTCTTCCATGAACATCATTTGTAGTAACAAAATAGCTGTTAGAACACAAAAAAATATAACTTTCTCAAATATTCATGCGCACCTCTAAAACTTTCAGAGTAGAAACTAGATAGGCTTGAAAGAAAACCCTTTAATTTGCAACATCTCACTATCAACATACTGAAATTTCTACCATACTGATCTTCACTGCTTCACAGACAACCTATAACATATTTTATTGCAATTTTCTCAATATCCTCGACATATACAATCTTAAAGACATTAATGCTAATAGTGTTGAAATCAATGACAACCACATATCAACAACTCGACCACAACATCCAACAAGTAGACCTTACCAAGTATGTCTTCTTGATAATGTTTGAAAAATTCTTGGCATGAAGTGGCATGAAAAGAAGCACTAGAATCCAACACCCACACGTCAACTATAAATTCACTTGTAGACAAAACTAATGCTCTTACATCCTCTTCATATGTTGCATTTACCTTATTTTCTTTTGAATTCCTTTCCACCTTCTTGAATGACCAAAAATTATTCTTTATGTGGCCTTCCTTGCCACAAAACCAACAACCTATATTTTTGCCCTTGGATTTAGATCTCATGTGAGATTTAGATCTTCTATTATTATATCTTCCTCATTCTTGGGATCTCCCTCTATTGCCAAAAATTAAATCCTCTCCAGATGAAGTACTTTGGTGTTTTCTTCTCATGTCTATATTGATAAGAATTTTAGCCACATCATCAAAGTTCAACACATTTCCTTTCATGTTGGATCCTTTATTTCCAGATACTGAGTTACTAACCACCGTTACAACACCTTTCTAATTATGGGGAAGAGAAAACAATAGCATTATGAATTTGATTTTATCTTCAAATTTAATGTCAATAGAAATTAATTGGCTAATTAAATTATCAAAATCATTCAAGTGGTTGGAAACGTTACTACCTTCTTTCATCTTCAATTTGAACAATTTCTTCATTAAGAAGACTTTATTACAAGTGGAAGCCCTCTTATACATGTTGGAAAATCAGTCCCATAAACCCTTCATTGTCTTCTTTGTTTCAAAATTAAACACATTGCTTGAAAGAGAGAGGATAATGGTTGCCTTTTCTTTCTTGTCAAATCTGTCCCAACCCTCATCAGACATAGCTGTAGGTTTCTTGGACTTATGCTCTAACATAATTGTTAGGTATTTTTGAATAAACAATGCTCCCATTTGCAACTTCCACATGCCAAATTTTTGGCCCAATTTTTTTTCAATATTGCCTTCTTCCATCTCTTCTCAATTGCCTTAGCTTTGATATCACTTGTTGATAATAAAGAGTAGATAAACAAAACATAAAATTTAGACTTAAGCAAAACAGTTACAAAGAGAAACCACACACATAGCACCCATAGACACTTAAATAAGCTTGATTGATATTATACATCCAATTCTGATAAATTAACACCATTTCCTCCTAAATCACTTCGAACTAACCAATTGGTTAAATAATCAACATTATTTAATTAAATTCAGCTATTAATCAGATAATTAATTTTATTGGATTAATTCACCCTTCTTCTAAATAATATTCATCATATTTAATTAAATCAAATAATTTAATTATATCCTCCTAAAACTCCTCTTATTTGATTAAATAAATCAAACAATTTAAATCAAATGTCACGATCCCCTAACCCATCTAAGTTAATTAATTCTAAATTAATTAACTCTAAATCACTTTCTAATCACCATTAATAAATCCTCTAGCTTTTAACTCCTCAAAGAGTTCAATCAACCCATGGTCAACTAACCAGGTTGCATATGAAATTCATTTCTTTTAACTAACTAATTCCTCTATTTATCCTCACAATGGAATATTCCAAGAAATATTCCTCCCAACGACCTCTTCATTCAATTTCCCTCCAAAGATTTCAATAATCTCTTACATCCTCAATAACTCCTCTTACATATTCAATAACTTCTCTTACATCCTTTCAAATCTCCAACCACATTCAATAAATTCTTCTTACAACCTTTCAAATCCTCAACCATTTTCATTTATTCCTCTTACATCCTCCTTCACTCAACAAATTTCCCAAAATGTGTTCCAGATTCCTCCAATAGAATTGTGAAAAGTGTCACATTGTCATTGGATCCAATTTTATCCCACATTCACCAATTCTTCTCATTCTTCAACCCTTGAGTTCTATAAATAGAAAAATTATTTTTACAATATGGATCCACAACTTCAAGCATTCTTACTATAGGCATTTCAACTCATAGTTTTCCATCATTTTCATCATTTTAGCTAAGTTTCATTATCACTTGGAGTCAATTCAACACTTTGGATCATCAACATCTTCAAATATTATCAAAAGGGCTTCTTTCCACATCAAAGGAGCACCACTCCCCATATGGGATGAAGGTTTAACTATTTCAATTTGATTTCATGTTTTCTCTTTGATTTAGCTAATAATTTCACAGGGAATACTAGGTTTGGATTTCTAACATGTTTAGCAAGTGTTTGTTGATTGTGTGTAAGATTTTTGTAGGTTTTGTGTTCACAACACCATAATTATGTGGTTCACTATTAATGGCTACATCCACAGGAAAAGTAGGGAAATCTTTGTTTTTATTATTTTGTCATGTATAGTAGCTTGAAATTACATATATTATATTATCAAAAAGTATTTCAAAAGTCTCTAAGAACATGAAGAGACAAGATGAAGGGGAATATTCCAAGACCATTGAACTTCACATTCAACAAATTCAATGGTTTGTGAACTTCCTCACAACATGCACCTTAGATGTTCCCAAGGCCATCACAAGCCATTAGATATTTCATGTTATTATTAATTGTTGACAAAAAGCCATTTTGATTTGTGCATTGCATGATCCAAACAAAATTTTAAGGAGGGGACTACCACTTAATGAACCAACCAATAGTAGATCTTTCCACTATCAATGCTCATTTCCCTTTAATATTTCTTGTGATCCATTGAATGAGACATGGAAGAGGGAGATTAAAAAAAATGGGCCTCACATTTCTTAGCCAGCATTCATCTATGATATTGGATGGTGCATGGGTCTTCATGAGCCAAAACTCTCTAAGTTGTTAGATTAGTAATATCAATGGCTCACAAAAAATTAACCTTTGAAAATCTTATATTTTTCTTGAGATAGTCTAAAACTATGGATTTCAAGGAAAAATAGTTCATCACAAGGCATAATTATAGAATTTTAAAGGTGTAGTGATAAATCACTATGGATTTTATGTTGGAACACAACAATCTACTAAGAGGGGGGTGAATCAGTAGATTAAATAAAAATATATCCCTTAAAACCTTAAGAAAATTAATTTATTTTAGCCCTTGTAGTATAGATTAAAACTTAACATGCAGAGAAACAAACATACACCCACAATTGCACATAACACATGATATATGTGGAAAACCCAAGATGGGAAAAACAACAATGAGAATAGCTACTAGGATCTACTGCCCTAATCTAGTATCACAATGAAAACCTTTTGATTATAATTCTTTAAGGGAACCAACTCTAAGGAGACACCAATCCTCTAGTTGTAGGAGCACCCACTCCCTACACTAAGCACTTACGCAGTTATCTTATGGAACCCACCAATAAAATTTACAATCAAACTTTTACAATTTGATTCTATTGAATCCAATTCAATGTTGCAACTTTTTTTTTGAAACTACTCAACTCTTTGTTGCAATCTCTGCAACTCTATTTTTTACTCTGCACCTATATGTTTTGCACTTTTCTCTCTACTCTGCACCTTGAATGCAAACACTTGATGATGTTCTCTATTTTTTTTTTGGTTTCACTCTATCTTATCATGTGCATTCTCTATCCACTTCACTTCTCTCTCTGCTACATGCAACATCAACACTCGGTCAATAACTGCTTGTCTATCTTCTCAAATCTTCATTGACCAGCATTGATTGCATTGAGCCATGCACCACCTGTATAGATTCTATGCTAGGGTTTTCTTACTCACTATCTTTTCTACCAAGATTCATATACCTCAATCCACACACCAACATCATCAATTTCTATACCAATACTATTTTTGGCATGTAACTAATCTAGGGTTTATGTTCATTAATTCACATTCTTTGTAACTAATCTTTTGTTTGATAGGAATATGATCTTCACCACCCAAATGAACCAATCACCATCAGAATTTGTAGCTGGAGCTGTTGAACCATTTAATTTTATCCACTGTGTCGACTTACATTCGAAACCCTCATTCACACTATCAAAGTCGCTGGAGGTATTTAACTTTAAATTTTGATAATTGATCTATAGTCTTTGCGCCATGATCCAATTGATCTCCTTCATTCAATTCAACTTTAAAACACAACCATTTGATTAAATTATTTTAAACTATCACCGTCGATCTCTATAATTTTGTATATAACCATCACTTAACTTAAGTTTGTCACATTTTCACTTGGGGCACTAAACGTTATTTCTGCGATGTGAATTAGTCATACGATTGTCATTCGATCACCATCGCGTAATCTTTATCGTTGGATTTCCATCACATTCTCTTTGCTTAGTGAAACTTTGTTTGCACCCAAATAATGAAAATCACAATGTAAATAAACATAGTGATGTAGTCATAACCTGTCAGTTGTCTCTTTGAACACGCATCCACCTTGTCAGTCCATTCTTATGAGGAAGGGACCCACCATATCTCTCCATCACAGATCACTCTTAAGCTTAGCACTATGTTATTCACAATAATGATGTGAATAACCCAAGCGATGGAATCATATCATGCCACCTATCTCTGCTCATGTCACACTCCACTAACTCTATTTCCATCACATATTGCAAAAGACTCTTTCTGAGGTAACCTTCAAAATGTGATGCGAACACTACATGTGATGGCCATCCAATCTTACAAGCATCAACCTTCACTATTGATCATCTTCATCACATATCATTGATTGTACACTACCCTTTTGCTTCACAATAGTGATGTGAAGCAATGAAATGAAATCCATTTGATCTTCAACCACTGATGTGCACCATTATATCTTCCAAAGAACATATCACACATTGAAAAAGTGTATAGCACATGAAGAGTGTTATTCACAATGTGAAGCCGAGGTGTGACACATACAAAACTCTACCAACCAGTAGCGCTAGGTAAAGGGGTCTGATCACCCTGATGACATTGAAGGCTTAAGTTTTGACTTAAGCAACCTACTACCCCCAACGTCTAGTCAACACTCAAAATACAAATTCTAACCAACACCATGATTGCAACACATTAGGGTTTAACCACAAAACCCTAGTTTGACTAGAGAGCATAAATAAATCAATTTTGAGCACCTTTCACATCTTTTGATCATGTGAACCATACCAATAGAATCCTCTTGAAAAACCCAAATCGAATCTACCCTTAGTTTTCTCCTCTGACTTTTGGAAGAGACATTTACAAAATTGTGATAACATTTCATGAAAACTTTGCAGCTTTAGAGCAACTTTGCAATATTTTCAAAACATGCTCTCCTCTCCATCAATCTTCGCTCATTCTTCCAAACATTTGATCCAATGCCAAAAATGACCTTCAAGCTTCCAATGATCTTCCCTTTGACATCAATGACACCTTTTGACATCAATGACAACATTATGCCAATATTCAACCAAATTTAAGGGGGATTTTTTATTGAAAAAGTTGAACCCAAGAATCTATTGGTATAGAGTCACCTTGACTAAAATTTGGGAAGTAAAATTGAAAAATGAGTACTTACATATTTTTAAGGTGGAATTGACCTACTAAGCAATCAAGAATCGAATACCTAGTGAAGGGAAACCAATCTAAGAAACTCTTCAAATATACAAGCCATTCATCTCCAACAATAAACTAATATAGGTACCATAAAATTCTAAATTTACCACATAAAGCTTATTAGATTCAAAAAACATGAGATCATTAATACACGAAGCTTGGAATTCAAAAATCCTCTTAAAATATTATATTAAGGAAACTTTCAACAATTCAAAACCCAAATAACACTACAAACCAACTACTATCATATAACTATCTTAATTAATTGATACGTAGAAATTATCTACAACATCAAGAAGGTATATGCCCACAAGTAGAGAATATGGAACTTAGTGACTAGTGAACAACCTTTCCAATAAAATTATTTGAATAAATCCCACAAGTCATAAAATGCAACTCATTAGAATACACCATAGATAAATAACTATTTTTCAAATTACTTCTCTCAAAATTGACTCCTTACTTTCCTCATTAATGTAGTTCTAGGATAAACACATCAGATAAGAGAATAAAATATGGACTAGCCAAATTAAATGTCATTATTGACATCTACATCTTGAGTTAAAAAATTGTTGATCATGCTTCCCCAATTTACTTTTAAAACCTATCTTCATAATGGTGAGAATCTAGTGATAGTATAATTATTAATTTGAATGTAATTGGCACTCCAAATTGTTGTAAAGGCAGTTGTTGTTGCACCAAAATATTGACCTGTTAATGTTGATACAACCACTAGAGTTAATGAATCCATGAGAGGAAGTTAAGCCATGTCACAAACCCAAGAATTGTGTTGCACAACACAAGGAGACCAAGGGTGCACACCTTGCAACAATTCCCCCAATGCAAGCAAGGGGTTTGAACTCGTGACCCAGGCTCTGATACAAATTATTGTAAAGACAATTGTCGTTGCACCAAAAGATCGACCTATTAATGCCCGATACAACTGGCAGAGTTAATAAATCCATGAGATCCATTTAAGCCATGTCACGAACCCAAGCATTGCACTACATAGCACAAGGAGACCAAGGGCACACACCCTACAACACCAATAGGAATTTGAAAATTTCCATAAAAACCACCTACAGGACTAGAGGGTATTTGAAAATACTATAGTTTAATTATATTCATTTTGTGACTACCATGGTATATGAAAGATATAAGATTGCACTTATAATAACAATCTATCAATCCAAAAATATATTTTAATGTGGAGCACGATAACCATCATCAAAATTATAATGACTATAGAAATAAGATTATTTTCTCTTGAGTTGTAGCTACCACATCATCTTGATGCTCTTGCATCAAACTCATCAGGTAGGAAGTTTGTGAGCATAGTTCACAAATTTGAGCCAATGATGAAATCACACATTCTACAACAATCTCCATTATTGTATCAAACACCTTAGAAGATTTCTCCTTCACTTCTTCTAACACTTAGTTGGAATAAATCTTATCTCCCTCTACCAAATTTGTTAATATTTTACTCCTCTTGTGGTTTTATGTCCATCTTATACCAGCTTCCTCCTTTTAATGCTTCTTTTCCATCTTTTATCCTCTTTTTGTGGGATTTAACCCATCATAAACTATCCGACTCCCCAAAAAATTGTATTCACCTACACTTAAATATTCACAATAAATTTTTATCAAAAATAATTACTCCCTCTTTTACTCATGCAAACACTACTTTATTGGCATTAACAACAATATGTTTAATTTTGTGGAAATGTGACATTCTCCTTTCTCTCATCCCATCGTCAAGGAACCTTGGATGTAGGTAGCTTCTCATTTGGTTTGGGGGATTTGGAAGGAGAGGAATAGTCACATTTTTGTGACATTGGGAGGAGTGTTGAGGTTTTATTTTCCTTCCCTAAAATTCTTGTTGAAAATTTGTCCATTTCCAAAATAAAAAGAATAGGTCTTCCTTATTTTAGAGAAGTACGTATTGTTAAAATTTGGGGGATCAATAAATACTTGAATAAGATGGACCTAACTAGAAAAATGACTCGTGCTAACACCTATTGGATGTTTGAAAATTGAAAATTGAAAATTCAGGGTGATTCCAAAATCATTATTGAAACTATTTGTGGCCTCTCCCTATATATAGATGGAATACGATTTAAATTATCCCGGATATATAGGGTATGATCAACAACCTTGCTAGTTTTGAAGTTCTACATATCTAGCTTGAAGGGAACAGGGTGGTGGATGTTTTGGCTAATGTCAAAATCAACATGTTTCAATGGTGTTGTTGGTGTAGGGTTACAAAACTTCTTAATTATATACATTCTCTTCTTAAAAATGATAGTAAAAATATTACATTAATAAGACTAAGACCAAAGGGGGGAGTAAGTGATGCAGTGCATCCTTTTGTTGCATTTTTTTTGTCACATTGCACACTTTGAGGTTTGGTTTGTTCTAGGTAAATAAGGTCATGTAAGGTTCAATAAGTTAATTTAATACCATTTGGAGTCTTTTGGAGTCATTTAAATCCATTTTATAATGTTTTAGAGTCATATTGCAAAATGTTGCAAAATATTGTCAAAAGTTGTGAATGATGTCATTAGAGTTAACAAGGAGTTAGAAGTCAGATTTTTCAGTTGGGATTGATGGAGACATGTTAAATATTCAATGTAATCCCTATCTACAAGGTTGGAATAAGTTTTGAATGAGTAATACTTCATTTTGCATGTCTAAACTGGTGTTCTTTTATTCAAATTTGATTGTAAATTGCATGGTACAACCTGGTATGATCTAGTACAACCTTTCTGGTGAAGGAGGAAGTTGAAGAAGTTCCTTATATTTCCAATTATTTTTTTTTGATCTATTTTCATCATATTTTGTGAAATATATCACCATTTTTGTGTGGATAGGCCAAAACCTTGCCCAGGGATTCCAAAGAGAATAATTTAGACATGGGAAGAGTTTCCACCATTCAAAACCTATGAAAATTTGTGGAATACTTTGTCCCATACCCATACACATTCCTGAAAGAAAAAAATTCATGATTGGCACGTGTGAAGGAGATAAGTTTGACAGTATGCATTTAGTTTTGCAGAGAACCATCCTAAATCCCTAGGTCTTTTGTTGTTTTGAGTAATCTAGGAACTGATTATTGTTGGAAGGATGAAGAATCAAGATGGTATGTTGTTAGAAGCCTTCACAATTTTGGGAATCCATATGTCAAGTATTCTTTCCTTTATTTGAATTCATTCTTTGATTGCACCTAGTGGCAACAACCCTAATTTGTATGTTTCATGGTGTCAAAACACTTGATTGGAGATATGCATGTTTGGAAACTTTTAGAGTATGTTGAGACTAGTCTAAACAAGCCAAGTTACCCTTGTTCCATATTTTACTCAATGATAGAGTTATTTTAGTATGCTTTCCCATGATTCAAGGTGACCTAGGAATCCTTTAGGCCTTGTTGAGATGAACCAATGTGTGAAGGGTCTACAAATAGTCAAATTGTGTTAGATATTAGTCCTTCCTCTGCATTAGTAAGATTCTTTCAAATAGTTATTTTATTTAGGATGTTATTAGACATATCCATCATTTTAATTTTGATTTGATGACAGATATCATCATACAACAAAATCATGGGAGGTTTAGTAAGATTCAACTTCAAGGTAAAATGATTTCCATTTCATAAACCCTTGGGCCTTAATTGAAATAAGGATAGATTTCAATTTCAAAATTCACACAAATTTTACGTGGTATTTTCTCACCTCATTGCTCATTAATGATTACAATGACTTCTCTCAAAAGATTTACTACATTCACTTTAGAAACTACTTCATTCCCCAACTTCTTGGCCAATATCTCTTTTATTCTATGAAGTAAAAAATCGGTGGACATAGGTGTCAAATTGAGCCTATTTCCTATGAAGATATTAAAAATGGAAATAACCTATGGAATATTTGTAAAGAAGGAAAGTTCACTCCTTATTAGAATGTTTGAATTGCTTTAATCAATATATATCTAGTTTTTGGAGTCTTGGAATACAAAGTTTTTCCAAACTGGTGGTGTTAGCTTTGAAGCTATGGAGGAGACCATTGCTACTACTACAGGGCTCAAAAGTGATGGATGAAAGATGTGTAGAGAAAATAAAATTAAGGATGAGGAAATCATAGATTGATCCCTAAATAAATATGAAAGTGTCATCGAATTTCAAAATGACTTCAATAGGGAAAATTTCCATCTCCATGGGACCAAGTAAGGAGGATGTTTATTAAATACTTTTCATTAGAAGCATAGTGCAAATATATCTTCCATCGCCATTTCCCCCTTCTAAATCATTTACATCTCAAGGTTTTTCTTAGTTTCCCCTTATTCCTTTTGATATCCTTAGAACATTCTATGGATGAAGAAAAAAATTACGAAAAGAAACACCCTAGTAGGTCAATCATTCCCCTTCATCAAGGGATTATCCTTTATCTATTTTAGTTCCATTTGGCCTTATATCCAGGAAAAACCCATAAAATCTAGTTTGGTGAATGATTCCCCGAAGATTGAATTAATAGATCTGGGTAAAAAACTTGTTAACTGTTTATCTGATATTTCTAGCCTACACACCTCTATTGGTGGAAATAATAGATAGTCCAAAGCAGGGTCTACCAAATATTACTCCATTTTTGTGTTAAATAAACCCTAAGTTACTTTGAAATAAATTGACTCTTTAGTGGCTACTACTTCACATAAAAAAGGTCTCAAAGGTAGAATTCTCACCTATGTGCAAGGGAAAGATGAGGAATTGTGAACTTTGTTAAATAATCCCCAACCTCTCTAAATGAATAAGAGCTAACTATAACATGGGATAAGAGGAAATCTATGACTCTTATCGGAAATTAAGATACAAAATAAGTCTTGCAAAATAAAAGAGGAGGATGAGGCTAGATACCTATGAGAGATAGTCAATTTGTGAGGAAAGCAATATTTAACCCTACCCCTATTAAGATGAGAAAGGACGGACATGATGCAGTGATGGATTATGTGAATAATATAGGTAAAATGGTTGGGGTTAAGATATCCAATAAACTAGAAAGATCCAAACCTCTTGATTTAAATGAAATTGAACTATCAAAGTAACCTTTAAATTTAGAGAAGGATAATTCTAGTGAGAATAGAAAGCTCGAGGATAGCACCCCCAATCACACTCTAGTAATGGAAATGGGTAGGAAACAATTATTTTAAATAAATGAATTCTCCTTACACTTACTTTGATTCTATTGGTAGTCTCTAGGTCATTGATACAAAGGAAATTACTTAGGCCCCTACTTTTGAAGAAGATAAATAGAATCAATGCTCCCTCTATGGTGAAAAAACTAGCCAAATTGCTAACTTGAAGAATAGAATGGAGGGCATGGAAGAAAATATGAAGAATATAATAGGATTTATTACTATGGTTATGAGGTATATTGGCTATCATCCTTTCTTTATTGCAAGACAAGGATTGTAAGAAGCAAGGAACGTCCAACCTCACCATGTATAATAATTATCTATTTAATTTCTTATTTGAGGGAGGGGGAAAGTACTATTCCCATTAGTGCTTCTATTTTTTCTTCAGTTTCTTATTTTTCTATTATTTTTGGTTGGTTGTGTAAGTGTTATAAAAATGCTTTTTTTTGGCCAGTTCAAGCTTGTTTTGACTTGTCTTATAGTTGAAGATAAGAAAATGATGAAAGTTAAATAAAAAAAGAATAAATCAACAAAAACCAAATATTATACCTTTATTACCTTGCTCCTTTGATTGAGCTAAATTGGAATGCACCCATTTCAACTTGATTTACTCTAAATGTGAACAAAGATTGTTGAATGGATGTGGATTTCTCTTCACTAACATAATATTCTTATAATTTATGCATTTATGAGATAAATTTAGCAACATAAATTTAGTTGCACGTGGATTGATGAAGAACGATGGACAAGAATTCAATTTATAGAATTTTGTGGTTAAAATAGAGGTTTTGGATGCATTGTGAGATGAAGAGTTTCAAGAGATTGAGTAAAAATATGGAGGTTTAGCCTTGTGACAAATGTCACAAGGAGGAGGCTCAAGAAAGTGGCATGTGGCACAAGGAAGAGGGCTAGGTGTGCTCACACATGTGTGAGCACACGTTGGGAGGATCATAAGGTTTACAAGTGGAGAAGTTAAGGAAAGTGGAAGTCAAGGAATGTGACATGTCGATGAAAGGGGAAACTATAGGGTGGCTACACATGTGTGGGATGATCTCATACATGTGTGATAAACCAATGATGAATCAACTAAAAGGGTAAGTTGGAGGGTGATGGAAACACATGAATGCTCATACATGTGTGAGCATTGAAGAGGGTTGGGTGCACTTGTCACATGATGGTCAGTTTGGGGATTGGAGGAAATACTAAATTAGGGAAAGTGCTCATGATGATTAGGAAGTATTAATTAATTAATTAATTGAAATTAGAAGAATTATTGAATGGGGATATGGTTTAATTAATTAAATTAATCGATCTTAGAAGAATTGGGGAAAAATGATTAATTAAATAATTTTAATTAATTACATGGATGAACAATAATTAATTAAATATTAAAATATTTAATTAATTATAAGAATATGAGAAAAGGGTGTATTATGGGAAATAATCAAATATTTATTCAATTAATAATGTAGTATGAAATCAATTTCAATGTGTACATTTTGTACCTCTTTTATATGGTGTCATGACTAAAAAAAGTGGCAATATGTCAAAGAAAATAAAAATCATGTCCTAGTTGAATTAGAATGAATAATGGAATAAGGTGGAGGGAGAATGCCCCCTCGAGACATCATTTGAAAAAAGGTGGTCAGATGATCTTTCAAAAAGAAAAAACTTAGGTTAACAATGGATAGAGGGAAAAAAATGAAGGTTAATGGAGGAAGAACAAAGGACAAAGGAGGAAAAATAGAGGAATGATGGAAGAAAGGGTGAAAACTGTGAAAAATTCAAGGCCTAGGCCTTTGAATGGGGCTTGGGAAGCCTATAAATAGGCTTAGGGGGGAATATAAATTCATTTGCACCCTATCCTTCTAGAGAATCAAAGCTAAAATAGTGCCAAATAGTGTAGACATGATAGTGAGCATTCTATGTCACACTCATCGTGTGGAGCAAGCCTAACAATACAAGAAGCTACAAGACTAAGGAGCATTGGTATGTTCTAATACTTAGGTCCTTGAGGTCCTAGCTAGGGGGTAAAAAATGAGGGTAGAAATAGGAAAAATGTAGGTGCTACCTTTATGAAGTGGCACTTATGATGAGCCTAGTTTTTGGTCTTAATTTGGGTAGAATCCAAACTTTATTTGTTGAAGTTGACATGGAATTTGAGAATTAAATGTTGGTATTTTTATAATGTTTCCCTCAAACCATAGACATTGGGTTTAATTCCATTTTTTCCAATTTTAATGACATTAGCTATTATGTGGACTATCTATATTAATTTTGCATGTGATTGATGAATGTTCTTCAAGGTGGTTTTAGATGTGCAATTATTATGCGTACTACCATTTCCATGCAGATGCACTTGAGGATGCTAATTTGAGGAATGAAGTCACCAATTGGTTATTGCTAAGGAGGCGTTTGAAGGTCAACCAGAAAATGATGGAGAATATTCCCCTGAAAGCCACATGTAACCACCTTATATTGATCTCACATGATTTTGAGCAGTTGCGAGCATTACTGTAGTGATTGAGTTTGTGTTTGGACTTGCATGTCTGACAGGATTTCTTGCATGTGTAGCCACCCTCCATTCTTTTCTCCGCTTTCCCTAAATGGCATCCTCCTAGTTACTGGGAGTTGACTGCCCTATTTAGTGGGTAGGATAAATAAAGTTCAGATTCTCCTTCTTTTGGAGTTCGAGAGTCTGAAGGTTACCAAGCTACTGATGTTGTATCTAATAGTTTACTAAGCATTTCTAGACATGCTACTCCTTTGTAATTGCATTTACGAATGAATAAGATGAAGTTCTGAGTTGAGCATTTGAGTTTACATTAGTTTTAGAGGATACTTATCCAAGGGGGCCCACTTGGTGAGTAATTTGTTCCTTAGTTTAGTTAGATTAGTTATTAGTTTTTTTTTAGAACTTAGTTCATAATCTAGCACTGATTGTTCCTGCAGCCAAACTAGACAGAGTAGTTCCCTATTTTTTGTTCATATTTTTATTCTTGTCATGCATGTTCAACTTAGTTTAATTGATGAGTGATGTTCAACATTTACTTTGTTCCTTTCTATGCAATTTACTTTCACTATTGAATCTTTCTTAGTTGTAGAATGAAGATGACTACTTTGAAATTCCTAGTGCACATACCATGCTGACCCATTTCAAGTTCCCGTCCCTAGGTTGATAATTTAAATGTACCTTCATGATGGTTAAAATGGCTATTCAAGTTATATATCCAATCTCTAAATCACGACTATAAAGGCTTAGTTGTTAAGATCATTGTAGGAGGCCAAAAATTTTGGTGCCATTGTCGGGGATGGTGTCAAACTAGGGAGTTCTTTGAAGCCATTGCTAGTCTTCTTTCTACTGTAGTATTTTTTGGAGTTTTCTCTTAGTGTTTAGAAGTTATGATCCAATATTTTTTCACCAATTCTTTATGTGAGTTGAATGATGTTGAGTGATTCCACATGCATAGAAGAAGAAGAGATGCTTATGGGAGATTCCTTCCTAATAATCTAGAACCATTTTAGCTAGTAGAGCTTCCAAATCTACCCAGAAAAGAAGAAGAAGAAGAGACACATGCCT
This sequence comes from Sequoiadendron giganteum, assembly GCA_007115665.2. Classification (NCBI taxonomy): domain Eukaryota; kingdom Viridiplantae; phylum Streptophyta; class Pinopsida; order Cupressales; family Cupressaceae; genus Sequoiadendron; species Sequoiadendron giganteum. The sequence continues at coordinate 248,206,616 of CM021107.1, forward strand.
TTGCTGATACATTCCTTGACTTAACCAATTCTAAAGTTTCCCTTGAATATCAAAATACAATTAAAGAACCCTTTACTTTGGAACTTCATCAAGCAAGCATGGATGATACAAATGGAAACAGGCCTAATAGGCAGAACCAACCAACTTTTTCTTTTCCCATTGACCAACAAAATGAAGTAGACAACCTCAAAAATATCCTTGTTTCAGTACTTCCTAAATTCTATGGGATTCTCATAGAAGATCCTGATACATTCTTGTTTGAGTTTGATATAATCTACAGAAGCTATGACTATACCACTAATGCCCATAGGCTTAAGCTATTTCCCACCACTTTGAAAGAAGCTGCATTAAGATGGTTTATGAGCCTTGACAGAGATATTGTGGAGACTTGGGAGGACATGAAGACTAAGTTCCTTGAAAAATACAAAGAGTATTGTAGGGGCAATGATATGAGAGGAGGATTTAATTTCAAGGTTTCTATTTTGTTCGAAAAAATCTCCACATCATACACTCAATGAAGACTCACAGAAGCTTCTTTTCTTGAGAGGAATTAATGAAAGTTGCACTGATGCCTTGGACCTAATGGTAGGAGGAGATGTCACTCAAGTTCCTTGGGAGGATATTAAGAAGATATGCCAGAACTATTCTAGGGCAGACTCAAAAAAGGGAGAGCTTACCAATCCTCTATGGGTAAGTCATCCACCAGTGGAGTTTCAAGGATGGAGATTACTCACTTACTGGTAGATTTCAAGCAGGATATCATAAACAATCTAGCTACTCAGTTGGATACACTTCAAGCCAAGAAGAAACATGAGGAGGTAGAGGCAATGTTGATAGAATATTTCCCTCATTGTAAACAAAAGAAGGACTGCAGATGCAATATGGTAGCTAACATTGACAGCAAGCAGATTCCACCTGAGTTCAAACCAATCAAGACTAAGGAAGATTAAGTATAATTTGTTGCACAAAAAAGGCCATGGGATAAAAGACAAGGTATGCCACCAGATCCACTATCTTTTGCTAGACCATATTTTAATTCCTATTCATCTGGTAACCAATGGCAGCCCCCATATCCATCCAACTATGGAGGATATCCACCATAGTCTTGGGGTAACTCTCCAAATGCTTGGCCCAATTATCAAAATTTTGAACCTCAATGGCAACAGCCTCAGGGGAACTGGTAGCAGTTTCAAGGACCTTTGTAACCACCTCCAGGAAACTGACAACAAGCATCCTAATGGAGAGGTGGACAACAGTGGCCAAATCAGACAACCAGTTACATGCAGCCACCTTATCAACCCCAGCAGCCTGCTATCATGCTTCCCCCTACCAATCCCAGCCCAAATGTGCCTAAACCCACTCAATTACTAGCTTATCCCATACCTAACCCAAATAATAAACCACAACAACAACTTTTATACTCTGTTGATCCAAATCAATTTCCTGCATATGTTGTGAGTTTAAGTAACATACGTTTGCATTCAGGAACCACTCTGCCAACTCCTTCCATACCTATCATCACTGAGATTCTTGTGGAAGAATAAGAACCCCTGAATGTTCCCATTCATCTTGGTGCACCTACAAATCCTGAACCAGTTCCAGCCAAACAAATGGCACAAGAACCACCATTCCCCTAGAGATTGGAAGTTTCCAAACAAAAGGAAGACTAGGAGGACACCACTTTTGACATTATAAACTAGCTGAAGCATATATGTATCCAGATACCCCTATTCTAGGCCATAAAAGATGTCCCTATATATGGAAAAACAATCAAGGAAGCATTCCTCAAGAAGTCGGGCAAGAAAAAGAAAGACCAAACTATAGTTCATGTAGTGGGACAGTTGGCTGGCATCATGCTTGGAAAAGTGACGATCCCCAAGTACAATGATCTAGGTAGTCCTATGGCTGAAATCATTATCAATCAAACACACATAATGAATGCTTTGATTAACTTGGGTGCAACAATAAATGTGATGACTAAGGACATCCTGCATCAACTGAACATTGTGAGTATGTGATCCATTCCTACTGTCCTACAACTTGCTGATAGCTCCATCATTAAGCCTGATGGAATAGTAGAGGACCTTTTGGTGATTCTAGATTCTTGGGAGTATCCAACCAACTTCATGATTCTTTCTTCTAAATCTACACTCGGCGGGTACCCTATCATCCTTGGAAGACCATGGTTCACAACAACGGATGCTTATATTGGATGTCGGTCAAGTGACATGACCATTTCTGATGGCAGGAGTAGCAAAAATATCATTCTCTATCCTCCTGCTCAGCCATCCCATGCTGAGGATAATCATATATGGCCGCATGTAGATGAAGAGGTCGAGGAACCTAACTCTGTGATGCAATTTATAATGTTAAGTAGAAGCCCATTCCTGCAGCTTCAAGATAAAGATGAAGTTTTATAATTTAGAACCATTGTGAGATAGAGGAGGTTCCACCCTCTCATGCATCTAGTTATACTGATCCAGTGAAGACACTTTTGCTTGCTCTACCTGATCTTCTTGCAACCACTATTTCTATAGACAGACTTCCTACAACCACTCTTCCTATAGATAAACTTCCTACAGTAACAAATATATTCCACATAATGTTTCCATATGAACTTAAGGTACCATTTATTAATGAAACATCTATGATAGAGTTAACTACACAAGTTTAGGTGTTCGAGGGAAAATGTTTGAATATTAATAGAAAATTGAGAGAAAAATAGCAATTGTCATTGATAAATTTGTTAAAGGCCCACCAAAATACATTTGCATGGAATTACCATGATATGAAAGGACTAGACCCCAAGCTTTGCACCCATAGGATATATATCAAGGATGATTGTCAACCGGTCAGCCAGCCACAAAGAAGAATCAACCTTGCATAGAGGGAGATTTTCAAAACAAAGCTGCAAAAGTTGCTAGATGCAAACTTTATCTATCCTATCTCAGACAACTAGTGGGTATCCCCATTGGTGATTGTGCCCAAGAATGGAGGAAAATGGCGAGTCTATATTGATTATAGATAACTCAATGTTGCTACTAAGAAATACCATTTTCCCATGTCTTTTTTTGATTGTTGGACTCACTAGTAGGAAAGCAGTACTTCTCTTTCCTTGACGGATTTAGTGGCTACAATCAGATTCAAATTGCACCTAAGGACCAAGATAAAACAACCTTCACATGTCCATGGGGGACATATTCCTATTCAATACTTCCCTTTGGTTTATGCAATGCACCTGCAACCTTTCAGAGAGCAATCATCAGCATATTTTTAGATATCTCTCTTGAGTGCATGGAAATCTATATGGATGACTTTACCACCTATGATGCTGATTTTGATGAAGCATTGGAGAATCTCAGGAAATTCTTATAGAGATTTGAAAACCAAAATATCTCTTTAAATAATGAGAAGTGCTTCATGATGATGCAGGAAGGTGTAGTTCTTGGCCACCACATTTCCTACAAAGGAATTTAGGTAGATCCTGCAAAAATTGAGGTAATTACTAATCTACCTACACCTGCAAAATAGAAAGATGTTAGGAGTTTCTTGGGACATGCAAGATATTATAGGTATTTCATCAAAGACTTCAGTAAAATAGCAACACCCTTGTATACTCTCTTGACCAAAGATGTTGAATTTCAGTGGATAGAAGATTGTGCCACAACATTTTATGACTTGAAGGCAGCCTTGACTCATACTCCTATACTTAAGGGACCTAATTGGGAAGTTCCTTTTCACATCTACACTGATGCATCAGATTATGCTATAGGAGTTGTTTCTAGGGCATAAAGAAGGATCCATTGAAAATGTCATTTATTCTGTAAGAAAAAATTTAAAAGGAGCTGAATTCAATTATACAATCACAGAAAAAGAAATGCTAACAGTAATCTATGCCTTGAAAAAATTTATACACTACATAATAGGCCACCAAATATTTATGCACATTGATCATGCAGCAATCAGATATCTCATGAACAAACCTCTGATCTCAAGAAGGTTAGCCGAATGGTTATTTCTGATGCAGGAGTTTGACATAACCGTTATGGACAAACTAGGAAAGGCCAATGTTGTTGCAGATTTTCTTTCCAAACTGACCACATCAGAGGACAATTAGGCCATAGATGACTCCTTTCCTAATGAGCATCTATTTTCTATTACTGTACACACACCCTAGTATGTTGACATAGCTAATTACTTTGTGACAGGAAGAGTTCCTCCCCACTTCTCTCCTAAAGAAAGAAGAGTACTCATTGAAAAGTCTTTCCCTTTTACATCGATTGTTGGATGGTTGTTTTATATTGGACCACATCATGTTATGAGAAGATGCATGAGGGAAGATGAGACATATGGCATCCTACATGCATTCCATGATGAACCCTATGGAGAGCATTTTGCAGCCAAAAGGACAACAATGAAGATTTTGAACACAGGTTACTATTGGCCTACACTCCACAAGGATGCAGGAAGATATACAAGGAAATGTGATACATGCCAAAGAATGGGTAGGCCAACCAAATCATATGAGATGCCACTCTATCCCCAAGTTGTAGTCACCCCCTTTGACAAGTGGGGATTGGATTTTGTGGGACCCATTGATCCCCCATCAAATAGTATGTCTTATATCCTGGTATGCACTGATTATGTAACTAAATGGGTAGAATTCAAGGCCATGAAACATGCTAGAGACAAAAAAGTTACAAAATTTCTTTATGAAGAAATTTTCACATGATATGGAGTGCCAAGAGAAATAGTAACTAACCAAGGAGCTCAGTTTACCTCAACACTTCTTACAACACTAGTCAATGAATATAACATAAGGCATAGGAAATATACTCCTTATAACCCTCAATCCAATGGACAAGCTGAGGTGACCAACAAAGAGATTGAAACCATCCTAACCAAAACAATGGCCATTCACAGAAAGGATTGGGCAAACAAATTATCAAAAGCAGTTTGGGCCTATAGAACCACTTGGAAAACTACTATAGGCTTCACTCCATTTGAAGTACTGTATGGGAAGACAACTATGATTCCTATTGAATTCAAACACAAAACTCTTAGGACTATAGCAGACTTATGGATGAATATTTCTGAGGCACAAAAAGAAAGAATCATGTAGTTGAGTGCTTTAGATGAGATTAGGAAGAAAACTTTGCACCACACTAAAGTTTCGCAGAATCAAAGAATCAAATGGCATGACAAATTTATCAAAGAGAAGAAATTTCAGCTAGGAGACTGGGCATTGCTTTATGACTCACGATATCAGGACAATGCAAGAAAATTATAGACAAGGTGGCTAGGACCATATGAAGTTGTTAAGGTCTTTCCCAATGGATTTTTTCAGCTCAACACCATTGATCCCATCAGATTCAAATTACTAGTCAATGGTCATCATCTCAGATTGTATCACAAACCAGCTTCCAAAGAAGAGTTCCTATAGCAATTCAACCAACCTGCAGCACTCAAGCTTCCTGTAACCGAAGGTAGTGGACCTAGTGTCCCTCCTTCTGGCTAATTAAGGTACGTACTTTTCATAATAAAGACTTCTACTTTTGTAGAAGTCTATTTCTTCACCCATCTGCCCATCTGCCCATTCATACCACCTTTCTATCTCTTCCATCACTTCATTCCACTTCATCATTATTGATTGCTCAATTTATTTCCTCAAAAGGTGAATGATACTTTCTCCATGATCTTTGCAGTGTATCCTCCATAAATTCAGGTATGTGTGCATTAATTTCTCTCTTAATTACCTTTTTACTGCATTCATTTAATTGTTCTATGATTAGTATGGACGTTCACATAATTTTCATACCCCTATCAAATCACTACTGTCATCTCTCATGTGTGGACACATGTCCAAATTTAGGTTGGGGAGGAAAGGAAAGATGCAAGTACATTGCCTACATGTCAGTCCATGATTTGTCTACGCCAGTAAAATTTGAAATGAGGGACGGCTCGCATCTATGATGTGACACTAAATTGTCGCAACCATTATTTTTCATCATAATTCCTTTTATTACCTTGTATTTTCCATTATTGATCTTGTCATAATCTAGAATTGCAAAGGAAGAAAACATAAAAGGAATATTTAGTCGAAATTGGTGCAGAACAATTTTAGCTAACAAGTGTTGCAAAAAGGAATTTGTACTCAGATAGGATTTACAAGAAATAATTTTGCAGAGGGATATTGATTATAGAAAATGGGAGGTAGACTAATTCGAAATGAGCCTTCGGCTCATGATACCTTATTGCAAGATGCATAGTGCCTAACTGAATTTTGAAACTATGGCTAGCTGGACTACTTCCTAAAGCTAGACAGTTTTGATGAAGGCATTGCACTTGAGTTCACCCAGACATTTTCAGAAGGAAAAGCTACAGTAAAAGGACCAGAGGTTGTGACAACTGAGGAGAGAATTGTAGAAGTTATAGGGTTACCTGTTGATGGCGAGCATTACCCTATTTCTAGAGATGTCAAGTCAGCGAGGGCCATATTCATAATACATGGTGACCCTCCAATCATCATAGAAAAGCAATACACCAAAAGAACCTCTTTGCTCGAACCATGGAAGTAGGAATTCATCTAAATTATCAGGTACCTCACTTTATGAAGGCCGATTGTCAAATTTACATTCAGTGCATTTCAAACTTTTGAGTCACATGAAGCATGGAAGAAGGATGAATGTGCCTAATGTCTTATACAACCTTCTATCCATCATGGTGGTTGAAACACAGAAAGGTAGGGACAACTCTGTCTCACACCATTTCCTTATTAAATTGTTGGTTGAAAAATCTTTGCATGATGTAGCACCTAAGATGACTTGTAAGGAATTTGTAAATGTTAATCAATTTAGACCTAAGCAACCACAATCTAGGGATTTACCTTAGACACACAGGTTTAGCAAGAGAATAAGCATGATTGAATCCACCCCTGGTGCTTCAACCTCTGGTGTTGGCTTTGGTATGAATTCTCCTACAACAAAAGGGGCCATAGACATTAGTTCCTCTGAAATGTGGCACTATGGAAAAGAAATTTTTTCATCAAACTCTGATGATGATTTTCCACTAGAAACCCTAGCAAGAACTAGGGCACAAAATAAGAAGGTAGATGTAGAAAAAGGAAAAGCCAAAACATAACATGTGGAAAGAGAGGTGTTGAGCCCTAAGAAGAGAAAGGCTAACACTATTCATCTTGTAGCCAAAGGAAAATGTGAAAGCCCTCTCAAGAAATCAAAACCGATAGTTGATATGCCTTCACGAAAAAACCCTAATCATGGAAGGATGTCACACAATATCATAGAGGCCCCAATGGGGTAGGAAAATGTCAAATAAAAAGATGTATTCGAAGAGGCAGCAAACATGAGCCTGGAAAATCTTGTTTCATTTTCCGAGGAAGTTGAAATTCAAGAACATGAGGAAAATCTAGAGTTCCTACAGCAGGACCAAGGGTTAGATTAGGAGTTCTTGTAGCAACTACAAGAACAAGAAGAAGAGGCCATGTAGCAAGAGGTGGGAGAAGAAATTGTACCTCCCTAGTCTGAGCCAGTAAGATAGCCTAAATCTATGCAAATCGTGCTATATGGGGTGCAACCATCAACAAAAACCCTGGTAGGAATTCATAATCCTCCTGATTTTTCAGTGCATACAACAGTTTTAAATTTATGGAAAGAAATACAAAGGCGAGAGGAAGAATGGAAAAGGAGAAGTGAATTTTGAAAAAGGAAATTGAAGAAAGGGATGAAATTATTAAAGAAAAGAATGAGGAGATTGCCTCTCTCAAAGAGACGGTGGGAAGAATTACAACCCTGGTGCCATAGGTTTTAGAATGTAGAACACCTCCAAGGGTTTATGCACTACACTTGAAGGAAAAATATCTCTCTTTTCAGCTATCAAAGCACATCTCAGGTTTGAATCCCTCAATTGAGACCCCCACTAAATTTTTCAATGCTTATAGGATTGCCTCCCCTGAAATGAAGAATTTTCTATTTGAGTTTTATTTACATAATTTTGTTGTAACTCAAGACCAAGACTGGAACCCATTACTATATATTGGAGATATCCAACTAAGAGCATTCATTTCTTGGGTGCAAAATGAGATTAGCTAGGGAGAGCAATGCAATGCTTATAGGAAGATGGAATCCAATATCCCTTTGGCCATTAGAGTAGAATCAAGAAACCCCGAGGATATTTACAGAGACTGGAATAGAATGATTTTCAGGCCTAGTTATGGTAACATGATTATGTCTTGGATTGAGGCAGTTTACAATGAATATGAGGTAGAAATAACAACAAAAGAGGACACCATGAAGGGATATCTGTCATAGAGATGGAACACTTTGATTGATGAGCTGAAACATGCTCAACCTCATTCCATCCATAACTATCATGTAGAAATGAAGAGAATTGAAAGGTACATCCAGCTTGGGAGAGCAAAGGGCCAAGAATGGCTTCCCTTGAATTTTCAGCCACCTATCCTCTTATGGCCTATTCCAAATTTCAGATTCTACAATTATGACATTGCTAAAGAAAGGAAAAGATGGAAAAGACTTGACAGAATGGGAGGATTCTACTAGGACCCTAACTCGCACTCAGCAGACACTGATATTGGTCAGCTATTAGTGGAAAATTTTAGAGCTTTGACCAAGTAGAAAAATAGCTCTTCCTCTACTGGAGGACCAGAAAAATGTTAAGTTCGGGGGAGTGATGAGCCTAGTTTTTGGTCTTAATTTGTGTGGAATCCATATTTTATTTGATAAAGTTGACACAGACTTTGATAATTAAATGTTGGTATTTTTATAATGTTTCCCTCAAACCATAGACATTGGGTTTAATTTCATTTCTGCCAGTTTTAATGACATTAGCTATTATGTGGAATATCTATATTAATTTTTCATGTGGTTGATGAATGTTCTTTAAGGTGGTTTTAGTTGTGCAATTATTATGCATACTAACATTGCCATGTAGACACACTTGAGGATGCTAATTTGAGGAATGCAACCGCCAACTGGTTATTATTGAGGAGGCGTTTGAAGGTCAACTAGAGAATGATGATGAAGATTCCCCTAAAAGCCGCATGTAACTGCCTTATATTGATCTCGCACGATGTTGAGTAATCGTGGGCATTACTGTAGTGATTAAGTCTACGTTTGGACTTGCATGTTTGGCCGGATTCCCTGCATGTGTAGCCGCCCTCCATTGTTTTCTCTGCTTTCCCTAAATGGCATCCTCCTAGTTAGTGGGATTTGACTGCCCTGTTTAGTGGGTAGGATAAATAAAGTTTGGATTCTCCTTCTTTGGAATTTCGAGAGTTTGAAGGTTACCAAGTTGTTGATGTTGTATCTAATAGTTTACTAAGAATTTCCAGATATGCTACTCCTTTGTAATTTCATTTCTGAATGAATAAGATGAATTTCTAAGTGGAGCATTTTAGTTTTAGAGGATACTCATCGAAGGGGGCCCACTTGGTGAGTAATTCGTTCCTTATTTTAGTTAGATTAGTTATTAGTTTTTGTTTAGTACTTAGTTCACAATCTGGCACTGACTGTTCCTGCAACCAAAGCAGACATAGTAGTTCCTTGTTTGTTGTTCAAATTTTCATTCATGTCATGCATTTTTAGCTTACTTTAATTGATGAGTGATGTTCAACATTTACTTTGTTCCTTTCCATGAAATTTACTTTCAGTATTGAATCTTTCTTAGCTATAGAATGAAGATGACCACTTTGAAATTCCTAGTGCACATACTGTGCTAACCCATTTCAAGTTCACATCCCTGGGTTGAAAAATTTAATGTACCTTCATGATGGTTAAAATGGCTATTCGGGTTAGATGTCCAATCTCTGAATCATGACTGTAAAGGCTTAGTTGTTAATATAATTGTAGGAGGCCGACAACTTACATGATAGGATTAACACCTTCATGATGAAATGTTGCTTGCAGAGTGAAAGTGCAATTGTAGAAAATCCTCACTTGCATGGAGGAAATGTGTTTATGTGAAATAAGACTTACACTAAGCAAATTCATTTACACATATTACTTCTTGTGTGGGGAAGGGCTTGATTGTGCAAATTAGTGCATGGTTAAGGAAAGTAGTGCTTTTGAATGGTAGTGCTTGTGTAAGATAGATTAACTCTCCTACCAGATGGGTAGTGCTTGGGAAAGAAAAATGATACTTTCACAGAATAGCACCTATGAAAATTAGTGCCTACGTTTATTAGGATAGGGAGAATATGTTTGAATTTGAAAAATATTAATGAATTAGCTTGGGTTACTATAGGATCCTTGACTACCTCTACAATCATGAGAGAGGTGAGTGTTGACTATGAGGATGTGGGTGTAATTGACATAGGTAGACAATGAGTTTCTAGAGGTTGTGTGTCTATATGAGGTGACCTACATGCCAAATATCATATCACATTGTATTATGATGATGACACTAATGGAGAGATGGTAGATTGATAGGACCTCCTTTCTTATAATGGGTGAGGTGAGTATCACCCTAGAGGACATATGGAGGATCCTACATATTCCGATTCGAGGAGAGATCATTGAGTATGATTTGATGATTAAAGGGTTGTATCTAGAGAGGTTATTCTTGATAGATGACTTTCCCATGAGGGGTATTAAGATGGACCTAGCTATAGGGATGTGGAATCTCCCACCCTTAACCTTATTTTTACTAGGATTGTTTATTGAAAATCTAGTTCTTGATACGAGGTTGCATGGGTTTTTTATTAGATGGGCATGATTATTAGAGTGGATGTTGGGGGATGGAGTTGTTTATGCTTGGGTGTCTTGCGTTTCAGCCCATTTGTATAGAGATGTGCACATGGTGGTATATAGAGGAAGGTGAAGCCTTGGATGTGGTGTCACAATTGATACACATATGGGCCTATGAGCACATAGTAATTATAAATCCAATTTCAAATAGGGATAGGGATATCAAGAGGCCTTATTTCTATCTATATGCAGGAAGGATACAACATACTTAGATGGATGAACTATCCTACTAGAGATAGGTTATTAATGATATAGATGTAGTGGTTTGGAGGTCATGGTGAGATTGTGAGGTATGGTTTGGGGATAACGATCATATTCCATATACTCTATAGACTCACTACTTAGTTAGACATAATATTCATGTTATCTAGCAACATTTTCCTAGGAGGGTGTTGTGAAAATTTGGATTGGCATATATGAGGCCTACCAAAGAGGCCATTTTTTCATGAGTGACCTAAGATATTGGGACATGGGGGATGCTAGTGGATGGATATGTGGTGAGGGAAGAATAGCATGGGGAATATACATAGCCCAGGGTTCAGTGGCTAGAGGTGGTGGATGTAGGGATTATAAATTATTATGATGCATGGTGGGTAGAGCATATGCCTATGCATTTGAACATCTTGGAGGGAGGGGTAGAGGAGGAGGAGATGATATAAAAAATGATGAAGATAGAGTTGGGAGGAGGAGAAAACTAGTGCAATGGAGGGACAAGTCAAGTCAAACTATAGCTATAGGAGAGGGGGAGGACCCAATGAAGGTTGGTGATCAGGGAGAGGGAGAGTTGGATGGAAAGGATGTTTAAGTGCATGTGGGGATATTTTTCTTAATCATAGACTAGTGTCACTAGGAGATGGATTATGTGAGAGTGGAGATGCATCAATGGACTATAGAGAGGGATGGTTTTTAGTATGATCTAGACATGGAACATGAGCTATTAATAGAGAGAGCTAGGGGGAAATCCTCTAGGTTCAAGTGGATGATATAAAATAGGATTTACTTGCAATGTTAGTACATGGAGGAGGGTATGGTGGAGATATAGTTGTTCAATTGAAAACAAAGATAGATGCAACACTTAAAAAAAGAGATGGGTTGCAAAAATAGTTTCAGATATCCAATGCAGATGTGATGAGGTCGAGGCCAGAGAGAGATCTATCCAAAGGCATGCTAAGGTCTTAGGGGATGGAAGGAGCCTTTGAAAATATGAGAAAGGTGTAGAGGTATGTAGCTCCAAGGACTATTTTTTCAAAGGAATAAGATGCCCCACACTAGAGGTAGTACAATTATGGATTGATGGTGGAAAGATGTATGATACTGGAAGATCATTTTTACAAGAGACATGGATGGTAGAGGAAATAAGGTTTGTATTGTCTAAAGAATGTATGGATATTTTTCTTCTAGCCTTATCAAGATCAAAGGTGGGAAGGGAAAATGGATTTGGATAAGGTGGGGAGAAGAAGATAGGATGAGAGATGTGGGATGGAGGATATTGGAGGATGCATATAAGATATGGTAGTGGGATAGAGTGGAATATGCTTGGCCCCAAGTTTAGAGTGAAAAAGGATGGGGGATTAAACATGAGACTTATTTTATAGGTTTTCATCATGGTACTTTTCCAAGGTTCCATGAGAAGTGGTTTTCACCATTGGACATTATTTTTCTTTAATTTTTTAATTTTATTTTAAAAAAAAAAAATTAGAAAGGAAAGGGGTGAGGATGAGTGGATTTGGAAGATAATGGATGGGTGATAGAGATATGGAGGAAGAAATTAAACATCTAGTTCCATGGATGGTATCCATTGAATAATTGCTACAATGTACCAAGGAAATTATAAATATGATCATAAATGTTGATAAAATAATGGAAGAGGGATGGAATGGATGGGGAGATGAGGGGAACGAGGATATATATGGAAATGATTGGATGAAAGGGATGAAATTATGTAAACTGGATGTTGTATAATGGATGGGGTGTTGGAAGAATGTGAATTAATGGATAAAAAAAATTCAAGACCAACATTGGCACACACCTTGAGGGGTGGTGGGTTGTGGAGTAGAAATGAAGTATGAATTTTGAGAGTTAGATGGATGAGTGGAGGTGGAGTTTGCAACATAAGGACCCAAAATATATGGAGTATTTAAATAGTGGATTTTGGGAAATAAGAGCTCAAAATGGATTTGGAAGATGGAAGATTCTTATATGGGAGACTAAAGAACTTAGGATTCTGGAGGAATCTTTTGGAGGAGTAGATTTGAATGACAATTTGGACTGCACTTTGGGATGCATTCCTTCTTTTGTTTTATTCACAATCCACATGGTTTTTTTTTATTATTTCATGGGCCTTTGTGGCCTCTTATATTTAGCTTTCTTTTCAATCAAAATTTTCTTGGCTTTAGCATGTCTTTATGATGGGACATGGTGATCCTTGTATTTGTGTGTATTTTTGGCTTTATGCATTTGTGATTTGGCATCCAAATTGCTTCCAATAACAATGGTAAGGGTGCATGAACATGTACTATTTGGATATATTATAGATGGGATGATAGAGGGAGGATTTTCAAAGAGTTAAACAATGTGTGCCTTTGTTGAAATTGACTAGGGACTTGAGGCGATGGATTCATAAGATGAGGGGATCTAGATATAGGAGTGATGAGGGTAATGGATTGAGGGATGAAAGGAACCAAAATGGATGTGGAGGATGAAGTATTTGGTTTTGGGACATAAATTACCAAAATGAGTGTGGATGAGGAAGGGAATATGTTTCATACATAGGGACCCAAAATAGATTTGGAAGATGGGAATGGGGAAATTTCAACTTAGATAAAGTTATTTGAGAGGAATACTAATATATTGAGCATGATTTTGGTATTTAAGGCCATGATAATTTGGATTTTATTTTATATGAATGGGTTCTAATATTCCTTTCTCATGGAGGCCTAACCCTTTTCCTTGATAGTGCATTTTTTGAAAAACCTAATTGACTATACAATGCTTGTTGTTTTGGAAGCAAGACAAGAGTCCATTTTGAGGGGTATATGAGGTGGAAGGAATCATAGGTTCTTGGAGGCAATTAGACTATATGAAGATGGAGGAACCAATTTTATAGTGTGGGGTTCATGAGTGTGTTGGACGGGCGTGATAGAGTCTTGAGAAGGATTAGGATCATGAGGGGGATTAGATGGGATGGTTGGATCTTAATATGGAATGGGACCATAAGATAGAGTGGAATGTATGTTTTTAGCTTGATTTAGAGGGGAATCTATGGTAGAATTATTTAGAGCAAGGGATTGACATAGTTGGATGTGTTTAGAGGAAATAGGGGAGTGTGAAAGTTTGGTGGTACCAATGAGTGCATGAATGAATTCAGGGAGTGGTTCATATGCATGGGAAAATAATTTTGGATGTTTATGGATGAAGAATTTGATGTGTTTAAGGGATAGGAGGAGTTTTGTGGATTTTAGAGGCTTGAGGTGAGGGAATGGATGTTATGACCTAAATATTAGATTATGTTGGGCTATGAATTTTGGCATAAGTAGTGACTTTATAAAACTAGTTAGCTTTTAGCCTACCTAGGAGAGTCTTATTCACATTGCTTAAGTCTCCACTTAGGGACTTAGACTTTTTTTCTTCATAGTATTGATACATGTGTCCTCACTTTATGAGACACCTATTTCATGCATACTTGCCACTTGCTCACACACTTTTTAAGTGATCTCACAAGTGTTTCACATTTTGAGGGGTAGTTAGTCATTGCCTCTTACTTTTTCACCTCACCTGCCTTTCCTATATATCAAAGCTTACTCATTGTAAAATCTTCCCATAGAGTGTGTTTATGAGAGGATTGAGAGTATTGGAGGGTAAATTGAAGGTGTTCACAGGGATTGGTATTCAAATATTATCCATTCCTTGTGTAGGCATTGATCCTTCTTTTTGTTTGATATCTCTACCTTGTTTTCTTGTACACATGCATCTACAGATTTGTCTGGCCCTTATACTCCTATGTCATGTGAGTGTTATCTCTAGCTTCTCCACAAGGTAATGCAAATACCTACACAAGCTGGTCACTCCATCTTCCTAGTACTCATCCCTACAATCCAATCAACCTTTCTTTGTATGGCTACCTATGATCTAATAAGGTAAAAATTTATTGGTCAACATGTTCCTATAGATCTCCTTCCCATCCACATTTGCATACAAGATTAATCTAAGTTTCAATCTCATGGTTGCAAGTTGAAAGTAAGAGTGATAGACATCATCTATGTTGAGATTTCATTTTGGCATGAAAATCTACAATAAATAATAGTCTATAATGTTATCCTCTACCATGTGGCTTCCAATAGACCTGCATGTGGTTTCCCCATTTACATAAGGCATGGTTGTTGCTTCCACTTGGTGTCATATCTTTCCTTTGATCTCCAACGAAGACTTGGTAAAAATAATTTAATTCCATCATCCACTCCTCTCTCTCAACAACACTTAGCTAAAACACATTTAATGTTATTTGTTGACTGTTTATGCTAAGGTTGATTACTATTATGTTTTTTTTGCTAATCGTCAAAATTTTAGCTAAACCATAAGTGTTTGCAAAGGGGGAGTCTTTTTCTTTTTTGCATAACTTGCAAACAAGGAGTCAACATTTCAAGTGTAAATAGTCAATGGAAACTTCTTTCTATTTTGAAGACTTTAGCATCGAGACATTTTAAATTTGGTGATGTTTTAATCCATTTTTAATCCTTCGAAGTCAACATTGTAAGCAAAACTTGATGGGGCATAAATTTCATCCCGCTTATCAAAATTTCATAATTAACTTTTTGTTTTCTATAATTTTTTTGCAAGGAATTCAAATTTTCTTATAATTTAAAGATTGGATTTCCCATTTTTCAAAAATTATAAAAAATTAATATGTGCTATAAACGATCAATTTGGTATTCAATCTTCACACAAATTGTAATTCTCTTACACATTGTTTTGCGGGGGGCTATGTTTTAGCACTAGTTATATTGTGGGGTTCATGTTGGCAGTTGTTATTATTGATGTCAACATTGTGTTTGTGTTGTTTTCATTGATGTCAATATTGGATTTGTATTATTTTCACTGATGGAAAAGCTTGAGGAGATTGTTGTTAGTTGTTCTCAACACTAATTGCTTATTGTAATTGAATCTCACACTTATGTAACATGGTTTTATTCCTTTTCTTTGGTTTCCTTTGTTATATTTTGTTTTTGTTAACATTGGTGATGTCATTCCTTATCAAAGAAGAGAATAATTGAAGAAGTTCATGGTTGGATGTCATGCCTTATCAAAGAAGACTTGAAGAATTTCACGATTGGATAACATGCCTTATCAACGAGGAGAAGAATTGAAGAATTTCATGGTTGGATGTCATGCCTTGTCAAATAATAATTGAATACGTTCATGGTTGGTTGTCATTCCTTACCAAAGTAGTATTATTGTTGATTTTCATATAATGCATTATTTCTATTAGTAGAGTTGATCTCATACTGACTAATTCAGATGGGTATTAGAAGAATTAATATGAGGATTAGAAGCATGAATAATATTGGAGAGATTTTGTTGAAGGTCTGCATTATGTCTCTTGTTGTCTCCTAATGTTCCTACTAATATATATGTTGTTGAAAGGAATATTCGGCCTCCACATGTTCCTCAAATGATTCTGGTATGGAAGTTGCATTGAAGTTTGTTTGGGAGAATATTATGCATTCCTTTATTGTTGTAGTTCTAGTCTTGTGGTTTGGTATTCAATTTCATTGCTTTGTGTACATTGCACTCCTATATTTTCAGGTCACCTATTTTTTCGAGGAGGTTCCTATGAATTGTAGAAGGTTGGAAATGTTGCTAGTTATTCAGAATGGTCTAGGAAATGCTCCACATTGATGTCCTTTCTCTTGCGGCTTGGTGAATGTTATCTCAATGTCTATGCAATTTATTAGTTACAATATCATATTCTATAATGTTCTACAATTTTTCTACTAATGTTACATCATCTGGTTATGTATTATGTGTTTCCTGAATAGATTTTTTTGTATTTGTTTGGTCTGTGGTGGCTATTGATGGCATGACAGTATGAAAGAAGTGTATGGAGGTGATATTGGATGTTCAAGGAACATCCCTATGTGATCTAAATGATGCTAATTGACCAATTTGGTGTCGCATTATGTCTTGAGTTGGATTTTTAGGTTATTTGTGGATATCTAGTTGATAGAGCTTGTTCCTTTCCTTGTGTCATGTGCTTGGGGGCTATGCCAACAATTGAAGATGCGTTATGATAGATTTTGGTTCTGACCTATGTTTTTTGGGACCACATCAAGTAAATTTAATTGAAAGAGTGTTTATGGGCCGACTAAATGTGTGCTTCAATGTTTCATCCACACATTTCCTTTTTGTCGACTTGGGTTGATGTGCACGTACGCGCAAATAATTTTGGATCAAATTGAAAGAAGTATCAATATTGTTTTGGTCCTCTCTATATTTGGGATTGGATGACACTATGCTTTGGTGGCCAACTGGTTAAATCATTATTTATTCTTTATCTTGGTTGACCTGATTAAATAATTTAAGTGTGGTGGCGAATATAAGTGCAAGATAATTCCATATACAACAAGAAGGAGAAGTGTACAAGTTTAAATAAGTGTGTGTGTAACTCATATTAAATATCCTATATAGATAGTCTTGAAGTTTGTGAAAGAAGAGTTCAATTGTGATTGAAGGCTTCAGTCAACAAAGAGTTATGTTGAAAATATTTTTAATTTGTTTTATTTCTCATTGTATCTTTATTTGAGATAGTGAATCTCATCAAGTCCCTATATCTTTCTCCTGGATTTGGTTGGTACTTCAGTGTTGCAAATCCTATTTGTATCTTTCCCTAGGCAATGAGCCTTTTGGCAAGTCTTTTGGGTAGTGAGCCTTATATTGTGAGTTAACTCTCACTGTGGTTTTTCCCTCATTTGGTTTTCCATGTAAATATATTGTCTCCTTATGCATGTGTGTGTTCTCTTTATCCATCCCTTTGTTGCTGATCTGTTTACTACTATATCTTTCTTTGGTCAAGTTTTTTGAAGGTGTTAAAGATTCTAATTGCTATAATCCTCTCTATTACTACTATGATTAAAGTTCTATATTTATTTGTTAAAGGAGTTTGATTTGTGAAGAAATTTTCAAGTTTTGGAAGGGGTCAAGTTTTGGTGTAGACTGATTCACCCCCCTCTCAGTCTCTAGAAGTGTTCAATAGTTCATACTCACATTTCACATTTATATTCACTAAAAAATAGACCATGTATAGAAATTTCAAACTAAAGTGCACAAAGCCTCACATTCTCTCATCCAACTCCTTTTTTAAGATCACAAAACCTAGTGATTCTTTGTATCAAGACATTTCTATTGCCATTCCAGATTTACCATATTGGGATGTATATCTACCAGAAATCACATATTTGTTTGTAGAATCCCACCTTGCAGATTTGGAAGACACTATTGAGGACATTCATCTCCTCTATGATGTTAGCTTCAATGAAGTTTCATCACCATTTCCATATATGTATCTTACTTTTTCCTTCCTTATATCAGCTTGTATCATGATAGACTATGTAAATAATCATGAGTCCAATATGACTTAATAATCATCTATGTTGGCATACTCTATAGTAGTATTAGATTCACATCGGTCTAGTTGTTTCCATACATCATTGATCCCTATTCTTGAATCCTAAATGGTACTCAATACATCTTATGATCATCTGTCACACATCATCATTGACTTGGTGGTCATTGAGAATCATTCAAAGACACCATGGGTGTCATATCAATCTTTGGTTCATGTGAAAAATTTAGAGATGTTGATCTCACTTCTCAAATATTCCTATCTAGAATGGGAAGTCATATTGCACATATTTTTGGTGTTGTTTCTTCCTAAGGGAAGAAATGTTGTTCAACAATAATGGATCATCTTCAACATCTAGTTTTGAGCATCTACCAACACTACACAAATCCTTTTAAGGGGAGGTTGTATGGTTTCTCTTCTCATATCATTTTTTTGAGGAAGCATTTCCTCACATGGAGTTCATTACTTCAATTTTTTTGGTGGGTCACATAGACCTCTCTTTTCTCTTATATGATGGTAACATTTATTTCACATTGTGCTAGAAGTAGTCCTTGGGGGTCATGATGAGTTCTTTGTCTATAAATCCTCTTTTACTTGTACATTTCATTTCATTACATTTCTCTTTTGGAGAGTTTTAGAACACATAGATATACTAAGAGGGGGGGTGAATCAGTATATCCCTCAATTTAATCCAATTCAAATTTATCAATCAAACTTATTACTATCTTAACCAGATAAACTATTCAAAGCACAAGCACACAACCAAAAAACCAAATTTATATGGAATACCATACAAGGGAAAAACTATGGTGAGAAATCTGCTAGGAGCTATTGTCTAAATCAAGCTTCATAGAGATAAACAAGATTTACAACTCAATTTTATGTCTTCAACCATAGGAATTTTATAACTCCCCACCAATTACAAAACTTATAGAAAGAGACTACAACCTCAAAATACAACACTTGATGAATCAAATACATAGCTACCTCTGCAACACCTCTATTGCCTCAAACTCACTACATTCACCACTTCACTTACACTCCTTTGGCTTCATCTCACTACCTTCAGAAATAAAACATGCACTTCTTCCTTCATCTCACTGCCTCCTACATTCACTTACACACTTATGTCAACTCACTGCCTTCAACATGCATCAAATAATTCTTTGCATATTTGTACTCGTTCCTCTACCTTTAGTGAATTTATTTTGGCATGTGTATTTAAGAATTAACATATATAACTCCAACTTGATCATACACTTGATCTTCTATTTATATCTTTCACAAGCTTCAAAACATTTCTCCTTTTCAACCAAACTAAAATATATAAACATGAAACATGCAATGGTCATAATGACTCGGCTCAAAGAAATTTGTGGGAAATGGAAATTGAATCTGGTCCAATCCAAAAGATAAGAAAGACCTATTTTAATTTTTCATGCAATATCATGTTGGCACACACTACAAAACTTGGTGCAAATCAATGTACCAAGTTGGCCCAACAAACACTTAACCCTCCAAATATTAACTCTGAACCACAAGTGGTACCAAAGAGACGAGATAAAATCACATGGATTACATTACAAGAATCAAATGATATTCAAAAACATTTACATGCCCTCCTTTTACAACTTTATGCAACATTATGTTGGTGCAAGCAAATAGACATGGAACTAGTATCTCTTGCAAACCTAGACAACATAGTCTTGAGATAGAACATTGAGAACTTGACTTGTGGTAAAATTCAACAACTAAAACTCAAATGGAGAAAGAAGATGTATATTTTAAGTTCATTCTCCAAACCACAAAACTAAAATGTTGACTGCAGAGAAATGAAGAGCATTTCTTTGAACCTTCCGTGACTACAACAACACGGTATTCACTCTGCTAACTCAGGAAAAAAATTTAGTGACTTCTATTTTTTGAACATACGAACACATATGCTTCACACTTGATTCTATCTATATTTCAAACCGTGAGACCTTCTCTTCAAATGTGAAAAAATGTGAAGCATTCTATGAATCTTTTTAGTGCAACTTCTTGAGCCACTAACCATAAGGAATTATTTTATACATTTTATATCAATAGACACTGAATACAAAATTCACAACATCAGTCACTTAAACATGAGTAGTAAGAAATATGGAAGAATTGTTATAGCAACTCATAACATCAAACATTATACATAATACTTTTGATCGACATACTATTTCAACCATTCACACACTACCACTCTGTTGACATCAATGACAACACCATCAACAATATCCATAATGTTGACATCAATGACAACACCTGCAACATACTTGCAATAATCTCCCCCTTTGATATTGATGGAAATACCAACCTAATATGCAGTTTCTCCTCCTTTGACATCAAGGGAGAAGGGCTAAAGGTCTACAACTGAGCTTTCCATAAAATATGCCCTTGACATCACAAACCTTATCATCCTTCTACTTGCTCCTCTTTAGAGGTAGCCTTCATCAATCTAGGGATAAAAATGTGTCTTTAATTTCTCCCCCTAGATAGATGCACCAACTATGCATCTAGTTAGAAGGAGGGGAAACAACCCCTAGCTTTTGTCTGAGATACTCAAATTTATTCTTTGAAAGTGCCTTTGTAAAGATGTTTGCAGCTTGTTACTTTGTGCACATATTCCAATCTTACTTCTTGATGCACATCTTTCTCTCTTATGAAGTGACACATGATAGATATGTGTTTGGTTCTAACATGCATCACTAGATTTTTTAAAATATTGATGACACTTGTATTGTCACATAGAATTGGAATGGGCTCATCATGCATCACCTTGATGTCCATCAAAGTTTTCTCCATCCACAACACTTGGGTATAGCAATATGTTGCAGCAATATACTCTACTTATGTTGTTGATAAGGACACCGAGTCCTACTTCTTACCAAACCAAGGGACTAATCTATCTCCCAAAAAAGAAAGCTCCACTATTGGAGCTTCTTCTATCATCAACACTACCAACCCAGTCAGTATCAATATATGTATTTAAGGAAAAATCATTACCTTTTTGATACCACAATCCATAGTTTGAAGTGATCTTCAAATATTTGAAAATCCTCTTGATGTCCTTTACATGAGTTTCTTTTGGATGAGCTTGAAACCTTACAACCAATAAAATAGATTGCATAATATCAAGATTTGAAGTGGTTAAGTACAATAGGTCACCAATCATAGACCTATATAGATTCTGATCAACCTTAGGTGACACATCATCCTTACTCAAATAGAAACCTATTACCATTGGAGTACTCATTGGCTTACAGTCTTCCATACCAAAATTCTTTAGAATTTCCTTGACATAATTTTCTTGAGAGATAAAGATACCATTATTTGATTGTACAATTTGGAGTCCAAGAAAGAATGATAACTCACCTAACATAGACATTTCAAATTCTTTCTATAAACCTCTTACATATTTCATCATTTCCACCAAAGATTATATCATCAACATACACAACAACAATTAGAATATTTGTATCCTCTATTTTGATGTACAAATTACTATTTGTGGTACCTTTCTTGAAGCCTAGCTTGAATATGTACTTGTCCAACCTTCCATATGAAGCCCTGGGGGCTTGTTTGAGACCATACAATACCTTCTTAAGTCTGCATACCATTTTTGGGTCTTATGTAGTTGAAATACATTTGTATGTTCTATGTAAACTTCTTCTAATTCACCATTCAAGAAAAAAGATTTCACATCCATTTTATATACTTTGTTCTTGTGAATAGAAATGCAATAAACATTCTAATAGCCTCCATTCTTGACATGAGATCAAATGTTTCTTCCTCAAATTCATTTCTTTCCACTTTGACAGGCTTTCATAAGGTCCTAACACTTTAGTTGAAAATATGTCAATTATGTTGACTGGGTAGTGCTCAAAGGTTGTATGCAATAGGAGATATTTTTGCCATCTCTCTTAACAATATTTTTTGAATTTTTAAAATGGTTGAAAAGAAAAATTAAACTAGAAAGCATGAAATTGTTTAAGCTATAAAGCATTCAAATTCTTACTCTAGAAAGCATCTAAATTATCTAAGAATTAACACTAGTAGTTAAACTTAAGAAATTCAAAAAAAGGTGACTAACTACTAACTGAAAGTAAAATCAACTTGTAATTAGCAATATGAGTGGGTACTCCAAAATTTCAAGTAAATAGAACTTAGAGAACATAAACTTAAAACTACGACCAGTAGGAACACATGACAGAGTTCAACACAGAGTAATGTTCATCTAAATATGACATGCACATGATGGAAATAACAATATTAACAATAAAAATAATTATCTACTCTATGAGATCCCTTGAGTGGCCAACTCTTGGGTGTTCCTATGATTAGCTCAAATCACATGTGGCACTTTCGCAACTTCAAAGAAAATCCTTTCATAGCACTTCCATTACTCAAAATAGATTGCTTAAAATAAAGACTGGTTTTATTTATTTATTATCATAATAGTGTAACAACATAGAGAACATAGCTAAACAATATTCAAAACATATCATAACAACATATCCTTGTCTTGGTAATTACATATATATATACTGTACCACTACAAAATCCTAATTTTCGGATGGTGGGATAATACCATTGAAAAAGTATTAAACATAGTTACAACTAACCAACTAACTAATTTTCATGACATAAAACATAATAAAGGCTCTGAGTAGATCCGTAAAGTCTTAAACATAAAATTTAATAGAAAACTTTAAAAGAGGTCGTTCCAGTATGCACACCTAAATTTCTGGCACCCAAATGTTTTGCACTCTAACTTCAACCACCTGAAGTCCACTCCATTCATCATTCGTGCATAAGTCCTATACAATTACTTAAATTATATACCATCATATCAACATTAGCTAGCTAATTACAATTAATTTGGGAAATAAAGATTTATACATCATTTTATAAAAAGTAGACAATTATGGATCCTAAAAATAAACACAAATGAATGGCTAAGGTGGTTGGAAAGAACAAAGAAAGGTATTTTTCTTATCATAATCATGAGGTTATTTATACCTCATTACCCTCCCCTTCCTAAGCATGAGCAAGTCCTCTTTCTCTCTGATGATTCCTTTGCCTCTCTGCATCCCTTTTCCTATTCAACTCATCATATTTGGAACTAAGATCATATAGGTCATCTACCTCTACATCCAAATGATTAGGATTTTTAAGAAAAACTTTGTTGAATTTAACCCTCATATTCCATGTATATAAGTCCCCAAGACTTTTCTCTGTAGTGACAAAAACTACAGGGAGTGGCTGAAGGAGCAATGGAGGTCTATACCACATCCCTATCCACTTGGTTTTGAGCTATTATAATATTTATGTTAATGCTTCAGCCCTTCTATAGGACCACCTTATATTTGTTGGGGAGATCATCTCCCTCCTTTTTAGATACATGGGCAAGGGAGTGTACTTCTCCTCATAGGCATTCCATGCCTTTTCTAATAATCTTGGCCCATAAAATTTGAAATTTTCAAAGAAAATCTAGAGTTTGTCATCATATTTGTTCCTTATAGCTTCATAGCTTTTAATCCTCCAGAACTGGGCTTTGAAGGCAAAGGTCTTTCAATTTGGATATCTTGTTTGGAGTCCTATAGTTCTTTCTACTTGTAAATATTCTCTGGTTCTCTCCTACCAATGGATTTTATTTTGCATATTAGACATGAAGGCTCTAAGTTGTACCTCCCCAACAAAAAGGTTGATAAAGAAATCAATGTGTTTTTCCAAAAATAGATTATGTATGAAAATTTGACACAGTAAATTTTGTTGAACACGGGTTTCCTCTTTGAAGGCTTCTAGGAACTATTTATCATCAGTGTCATGGGGTAAATTACAATAAATCCTCAAAATATTACATCTTAAAAACTTTTCATTTAAAAACATGGAATATAACCAGGATGGTTTTCTACAGGCTAGTAACAATTCCCCAATCTAAAATGCATTAGTTTTATCCTGGTAGAGTTAATCATAAGATTCTTTCAATAATACTATTTTGTGCTTAAGTTTGGCATTTTTTGCCCTTGCTTGTCTCAAGAAATAGAATCTTTCCATCCACTTAGCCAACAATGGGGGAATGTGAATTTGAAACCATTCCATTTTAATTGGCTCAATCTGCACTTCTTTTGATTCCATCATTGATTTCACATTGATTCCTACAAATTCTTCTCTAACTCAATAGTTTTTCTCAAGACCGCATTGAGTTAAAAATTTTGTTTTTATTGTTCTTCTACAAAGGCTTTGAGTGATTGCACCAAATTATCAGTTAAACTCTTAATCTATTTACCTTTTTTAGATAAATTGGCCAAATACTCCTTATCTTTCTCATCAATTTTTTGCATTTGAGGCTGCAACTCTTCAGTATTTTTATCCTTGTGTTCTACTTGAGCCCTTAAAGTTGTAGTTTCTTGATCTTTTTCCCTCAAAATTTTAGTTTGTGTGTTAATTTCCTATTGTTTCTTATTCATCTACTCCTCATTTTGCTGCATTCTAGATTTTAACTAGACAATTTTTTCCTTCAATTCTTCTAATTCTATTTCTATATGATCAAATCTTTCAACTTCCACATTAGTGGAAAGAGGAAAAATAGGGATCTATGCATCAGTACCAATCATATTTTCTTCATTATTTACCTCTAGTGAACCTTGTTCTATGTCATTGGAAACCAAGGGAGACAACTATTCTACAGAATCATCCTCAATAAACGTATAGTTTGGCAACTATTCTCCTATCTATGCTTGTCCTATCTCAAGTAGAACATCCTCCTTTTCAGATGCTGGGGGTTTACTATGAACTAGGGTTTTCTTTTCACCTAACTGGGTTGTCTCTTCACATGGTTGGACCACATTCTCATATGACTAGGCTACAGTTTCATGAGGTTGTCAATATTGTCTTTTCTTTTTAGGAATATGCAGCTAATCACAAGTTGTAGCACATCTTATTTCAGTAGCCAATTGTTTGTTTCTCCTTAAAGGAGGAGGGCTTTGCAATTTCATTTTAGGCCTCTTTTCCTTTCTGTGGGGATGAGTATTCTCATCTTCAGAATTCACTAAGTCCACATTTTCTTGCTTCTTTGGGGTTTCCAAAAGGTTGGATAGATTTTCTGAAACTTCTTCATTCGGAGCTCTTTTATCATTTTGAGGCTCAAGGGAAGGTTCTTTAAAAATTTGAGCCACCAATCTAGATGGTTCACCTTCCTCCAAATGTCTTGGGGGTTCAGGGTTTTCAAATTTCCAAAGAATTTTTTTCCATTTTTCTTCTATTTTTTTCTTTAGGAAATGATGTTTACATATTAGATGAATGATACCATGATGTTTCAATGGGCCCGAACCAATTTTAAAGCTCTCTATCATATTGACAATGGAATCACTAAGGAATGCAGGAAGGTTAATCCTTAATTTGGTATTTTTAGTGCTATGGTGCAAGTGAGTGAGTAACCGAAAGGGGGACTAACTATGATGGCACATTTCCCTTCACATGTAAAGTATTTGATAATCCAAGCAACCGCCATTCTCCATGGCTCTGCAATATACATTCTCTAAAACCCCTTATTTTTCCCACCGGTATCACAACTAGCAAAGGATGAGGTTCACACTCATTCATCTGCCTTCAATCCAGTGGTTTTGGCATATACATTGAACACTCAACATATATCACTCTAACTTTATCATGCACTTGATCTTCCATTTATATCTTTCACGAGCTTCAAAAATATTCTCCTTATCAATTGAATTGAAATGTATAAACATGAAACATGTAATGGCCATAATAAGTTGAATCCAACACATCTACGGGAAAGGTAAATTGAATACACTCTAGGCTAGGAGATAAGAAAGACCTATTTTAATTCTGCATGTAATCCCTTGCTAGTGTACACTACAAAAATGGCATAAGCAACTCAATATACCAAGTCGACCCAGAAAACACTTAACCCTATAAATATTAACTCTAGACCACAAGCAGTACTAGAGAGACCAAATAATAGTTACCAAATTTCACTTACTACTCAATTTGGTAGAGCTGAAACAGTTGATTGCATCAAAAGTGAAAGGTATTCCAACAAAAAAATTCTAGGCTTAGCCATTGCATATGAATTCTTTCAAATGGAATTCAATTTTTACTATGCAATGTCTAAGAACAAAAGGAAATTACATAAATTGCATGATATTGTTGTTTTTCATTCATTTTGTAATGAAAATGTATACAAGATTGCATAAATGTTGTTTTATAAATTGAGAGAAAAAAATGCTTAAATATCCCACACAAGCTGTGGGAGTAGCTAAAATAATGCAACATAAATATAGGCTATACAACTAAAGATAAAAGTAGAAAAACACATGAGGAGAAATTATATCCATCATTTGTTGTGGCACAGTCTTGTGTTGATCTTCTTTATTTCCAGCTCCTCCTTGTTGTTGATCTTCAGATGAACCTGCATGATGATGAAAGGATTGGGTTAGATATCTAGATATAAATCTCATCATATGTCCTATCAACATAAATATAACCTACATCTATGATGCATTAAATCAGTGATATCCAGAAACTCAAGTCATCACACGAACTTTTAGCTTCATTATTTTATATAACTTGTTTGTTCACTATGCAAGTATAGGTTCATTTATGATTCATTTCATTTGAAATTTCAACATGTGGATGAAAATGGACCCCCATAAGGGTTGAGCCCAACATGTTTCCCTCTAGATCTTGAGAGGGGTATGAGATAAGCAAGAGACATTCATATTGTTCAGATAAAAGCATTTTTAGTTTGAGGAATAATTTACAAAGTGACTATAAGAATCACAAGCACATTTCCCATTCAAGATTGCCAAATCAAAAGGTGCAATGAGGCAGCCCTCCACTTTGAAGAGGCAATCATAAATGAGCAATTGGCATATGGTGAAACATCATGATCTATAGAACAAAGTAAAAGCGCGCCTTTTCTCATTAAGGAGTTTTGTTTGCATACAAGTTTTTATGCTATCATTATTTAGCTTCATTGAACGGTGTTGTCATCATGATTTTATATCTTTTATTGCTATCATTTATCATTGTTTATTATTATCTATATTATTTTAAGTGCATACCTTGAAGATAGAGTTACCAAGTATCAAAAGATAACCAACACTACCATAGTAAGAGAGGGACAACAATGTCATGTTTTAACATGTTTCCTATTGATGGCACCGTCATCTAAAGTAGTGATTCTCATGTAGAGGTGTCGACAAACAGTGCTCACATAGAAGGGAAAGTAATTTGTGGACTGTTATGGAGCTATCATAGATTTGCAACCATGCATACTTGAAAATAGTCTCAAATAGCACAAGTATCAAACATGAAGTCAATTGTCAAGGTACAACATCATAAAAAGAAAAAATATTCATCACACAACCATAGAGGCTCAACTGTTGATATGGAGATCAAGACATTGAAAATGCTAATGAATATACAATTCCAGGTTAAACAAAGAATAGTTTCTTTTCCAAAATAGTCATGTGAAAGTTAAAATGACAAATAGGATAGTTGTATAGTGTAGTGGCATAGAAGGAAGATTTTAAGAGACATAACAAAGTTTTAAGAGGACATTTCTCTATTAAATACAATCATGTCACAAATGGAAAAGGCTTTCACCTTGAAAGTCTCCTTGAGCACAGAACAAAGGGAATGTTAAACTCAAAGGGCCGAGAATGGAGCAAGAGGGAGCTCAAGCTTCAGACAAATAAACCCTCATTGTAACATAGAATAAATGGGAATCTGCACAGATAAACGGTTAAATCTAATCTAACAAATATTAATCTAAATCAAACAACTAAGAACAAATAAAAAATGAACAAAACAATTAAAACTATAACTGGAGCAGTCTCACCGAATATGCATCCACTTCTTCGAATTATCTTGATTGTCCTTCTCCATTTTGTTGTCTCAGTGTTCTTGCCCTCAGATTTTTAGTATTGATGCAACCATAACTTGGATGTATTGTCTCAGCAAAATATTGAAGATAATAGGTTCTTCTCAAAAGTATTGATTTCGGGAGGAGGAATGATGACAATGACATGTCAATTTATAGATTTTGGGTTTTCGAACGATCGGCTCAGATTCGAAATAGAGATCAACGATCGAGATTGATGAATGCCATACGATGTGAGTTTTGTGTTAGTTAGAACGTGAGTTCGGAAATTCTATAGGATAAATATTAAATTAGAACAATAACTTAATCTTGTGTCAAGACTGTTCGAAAATAGAAAGAACATGAGTTCAAGATTCAATAATCAATTTAATCTTCAGTCGAGAGTCTTCGAA
This sequence comes from Sequoiadendron giganteum, assembly GCA_007115665.2. Classification (NCBI taxonomy): domain Eukaryota; kingdom Viridiplantae; phylum Streptophyta; class Pinopsida; order Cupressales; family Cupressaceae; genus Sequoiadendron; species Sequoiadendron giganteum. The sequence continues at coordinate 248,235,350 of CM021107.1, forward strand.
AATAGAAGAAATAGACTTTGAATGAAAAAGACAAAGTTAGAACTCGAAGACTAATCCGTTTGAATGCACACATGAATTAATTAATTAAATAAAGATATTTAATTAATAAACACATTCATGCATATGAGTTAGAACTAGTTAACTGACTGGTATTGATAGAGAGTCCTTTCGCAGAGACGATCAGATATCGAATCCGTAGATAACTAGCAGATTTAAAATAGATCACAAGGCAAAAGGTGAGTGAATAATTAGATAATTGGACGATAGAAGAATGTGACAGAAACAATTAATTATGAATTAAATAATTTAATTCAACATTCAAAAATTGAAATGAATTAATTAAATAAATAATAACAATTTATTTAATTGACTGTTGAAAAGGATTAAATGAATAATTAAATAATAAATATTTAATTATAGTTGAAATATGACAAAGGGGTAATTAAATAATAAACTATTTAATTAAGAAGGAGAATTAATTAGTTAGCGATATAATTAAATAAATACGATTTATTTAATTAATCAAAGTTGAATAAAGGGTCATAATGAATTAATTAAATAATTAAAAGGTTATTTAATTAATAGAGGAAATATGTGTTTAGAAAGTAATTAAATAATAACATTATTTAATCATGACCGTGGACATTAGAAAATTATGTCGAAAGTGGTACTCGTAGGCCTAGACCAATTTTCGGTGTCTACACTCATATGCGTAAATGAGTGAAAATTTTGTAAGTATTTCCAAGGAGAAAGCTCGGCTTGCAAATAAGAAGAAACCCTCGAGCATTTACAAGTATAGGAAAACCCAAAGAATTTTACAAAGATCGAGCCAAAGGTGGGAGAGTTTAATTTGTTCTGCCCAAAGAATGCCCAATGAAGCCATGGCCGAGATGGTAGTTCCAGAATATGAAGATCCCTCAATTTATTTGCAAAAACCACGGCCATAAAAGGAGATATAGATTTGTATCCTTTCTTACAAAAACTTCAAAGTGAAAAATTAAATATAGAGTAATAGAGCGCTTTCCTCATTCTCTATGACAAATGATCAGAAGCATAGTTTTTTCTTCGCAAATTTTGAGAGGATCACATCATTCAGAAGATAGAAAGCAAAACTTACCACACGACCCAGCATGTGTGTACAAAGAGAAGTCGAGAGAAGTCCAAAAAAGCTCCATGAAAACTCCAGAGAAGCTCGAGTTAGAACCCTAGCATGGAAAAACCCTCAAAATTCAAAGTTAAAAATGAAAGTGAAATGAAAGAAGAGTCGCGGGTATGTTGCTTAGGGTTTTCTTTTTCCCCTAAGCTTGGCCAACCCCTTTTGGGGTATTTTTTTCACTTTTATTTTAAAAAAATTACATAAACTAATACCTCCACCTTGCATTAGTTTACCTTTGTAGTTCTTTCTTGCAAAGTGCAAACCAAAACTCAAACATCGACCTCAATCAACTTTGCATGACATAAAATGGAGTTAGATAATGTAAGCATTATTAGAGAAATCAATTAAGAAATTGCTTTAATAGATGTCATGTAGATGCATTGAATAGACAAATCCATAACATGAGTTAAAGTAATCCTTAATTTGTTGCTTTAATATATATTTGGACCAGTTAACTTCATTTCAAAATCATGCAAAATGGAAAGGGGAGTGAACTGAAGTGTCTATTTCTGATTTTTAGTTAAAACTAAGTGACTTTGGAGTCCTTCTGGGTAGATCCACTTAGGAGGGAAATTTTCCACCTATTTTCACTCATTTTGGATCAGTTTTATGCCCTCTTTTCATGGTTTTTTCCTTCTACTCGTGAGAGACACTTTGGTTACTATTTTGGATTGTAGTTAACTGCAATTTTTGCTCCTTGGCTCTTAGGAAGGTTCTTGGTTATTAAATGGGAGAAAAACTTAGTTTTTTCTCAGTTCTTGCTTCTTCCTCTTTGGATTATTGCAAAGAGTTTGTAAATTTTGTAACTCAATTTTTCATAATATGATATAGCAGCTCCTTTTAGATCAATAAAAGCAACAGTGCATTCCTTTTCCATGGTTTTTTGTCTCATTTTGCAGTGGATGATTTGATGTTTGATTGTGATTCTAAGTATTGAATCATTTTTCATGTCTCATTACTGCAAATTTGTGTGTAGAAGCTTCATGTAATGCAATTTGTATGTTGTTTTTTATTTCAAACCTTCATACAAATCACTTTTGTATTGCATGTTTCACATGAAATTGTGAGAGTAAATGTTTTGAGATTTGATTTGTGAGTTCAATTGGTGAATGAGTTTAAAAGTTTTTGGTGCATCACCCTTTAAGTTTTAGGATTTTCATTTCAATATCCTTCTATCCCTTTTCTCATAAAACTTAGTAGTTTTAGGTGATCTACCAGGGGAACCAGCCCTCTTTGGAGATTCATTCTTGTTATAAGCCACTCACAGCTTGAGAATGTTTCCATGTTACAAAAGATAGTTAAGTCTAACTCAATTAGGATGCAATCCTCATTGATAACAATAACATCATGCAGATTACACTACAAGCATCAAATTATATTGATAAAAAATTCATGCGCTCATTTCACAACTTCATGCAACATTATGTTGGTGCAAGAAAATAGACACAAAACCAATATCTCTTGCAAACCCAAAAAACATAGTCTTGAGATAGAACATTGAGAACTTGACTTTTGGTAAAATTTAGCATCTGAAACTCGAAGAGAGAAAGAAGATAGATATTTTAAGTTCATTATCCAAACTACAAAACCATAACATTGACTATGGAGAAATGCAAATCATTTCTTTGAACATTCCATGACTGCAATAGCACAATCTTCACTTTGCTAATTCGGGAAACTTTTGTGATGACTTCTATGTTCTAAATAGAGGAACACACATGCTTCACACTTGATTCTATCTATATTTCAAACTGCATGACCTTATCTTAAAATGCAAAATAATGTGAAGCATTCTCTGAAGCTTTCCAGTTCAACTTCTTGAGCCACTAATTATAACGAATTATTTTATACATTTTATATCAATAGATAGTGAATAAAAAATTCATGACATCATTCACTTAAACATGAGCAATAGGAAAAATAGAACAACTATTGTAGCAACTCATGACATCCAATATCATACATAATACTTTTGATCAACATAGTGATTGCAACCATCCACACACTACCACTCTTCTAGCATCAATGACAACACCTACAATATACTTGCAACAAAGAAGATTTTTATTTCCCATTAGGTTTTCTCCTTTACTACACTTTATGAGAAATTTGTATATGAGTACCTAACATGGCCTAGTATTTGAGACTCATCATCTTGCATACATTACTCCCTAAGTTGCACTTAAGGGGGGTGTTCATGTAAATAGTGACTTTATCAAACTAATTAGCTTTTAGCCTATCTAGGAGAGTCCTATTCACATTTCTTAAGTCTTCACTTAGGGACTTTTAGAATTTTGTCTCATTTCACTTAGGAATTTTAGAATTTTGTCTCATTTCATAGTATTGAGACATGTGTCCTCACTTTATGAGACACCTATTGCATGCATACTTACCACTTGCTCACACACTTGTCAAGTGAGCTTACAATTGTTGCACATTTAGAGGGGTAGTTAGTCATTGTCTCCTACCTTCTCACTTCATCTTCCTTGCCTATATATACAAGGTTCCTCATTGTATACTTATACTCTTCATATTATATGATAGATATACTATTGTGTTTATCGTTTCCCTTGTGGAAGGTTATCAATTCATTGTTTCTGATCTTGTCATTCTCCAACAATGAATAGTTGGCTTGTGGCTATCTTAACTCTTAATTAAGTCATATTAGCATTATTTTATTTTTATTTAGCTAGTTAGGTTGGACTAATACTTATATATGGTTACCTAAGACTCATTAGAGGATTAGCCAAATAACTTTTAATAGAGTCAAAATATTTCTGACAATTCTCATCCCATTAAAATTAATCTTTATTAAGGTGTGTAAAGGGGAGGGTACAATCAACCAATTGAGAAATAATTTTTCTTATGGCCTAGATATTCCCTTAAAGGATAAAAAGTTGAGAAATATTTTTACGTGGAGGCATGTTTATACTAGCATCTATCTTATTAGTATCAACTTCAATTCCACACTAGGATTTAACCTTATTCTGTAGAGGGTTGGAAGCAAGAAGTTGGGTCCAAATTTAGGGGAAGCATCAAGAAAAAATAATTCTCAATAGGAATGAGTACCTTTTTAGGATCAAGATCCCAAACCTAAATTTCTAAATTGGGTACTTTTTTTATATTTTAAATTGGGTACCCATTTTGTAAAACAAGTAAATATATTTTTTTTGAAAGGTACTCGTTTCTAATTACAACATATTCTCACTCCTTTTTAGAATAGGTATTTTTTTTAGAGAAGGTACATGTTTCATAAATTTTGAAATTTGAAACCTATGCATTTACTTTGTTTTTAGGCTTGGAAACCCACCCCTTGGCCTTGGACTTGCAAGTGCAATGCCATCAAAATAAGAGAAAAACTAACTTTAGCAATATGGTTGGTGAGTTTTTTTTTAACGAAATTGAAACTCATTATAGATGATGATGTCTAGTTTTCAAATATATAAATTATTTTATAACTAGATTTTTAATATTTATTAATTAATTTATGAGGAAAATGGTTCATAAACTTGAAATGTCAAGTATTAGTAAATTTTTAATATTTTAATTTTTTTTGTTTTTTTAGTATGTCATCAATTTGGACATTATTCTTTACAAAAAAATATATGATTAGTTTAACTCAAATTATGCTTGTCGTACATGAGGGATTTTCAAAATAGCATTTAGAGAAAATAAAAAATTAATATATTTGTTTTAAAAACTTATAAAAAAAATGTCCTTATCAATCTTCAATATAATACAAATCTTTCCCTAGAAGGAATTAGTAAAATACTTTTATTTAGGTCAAATTATTCTTGTTGTACAGATGCATGTTATGGTCCTAAAAAGGTGACTTTTAAAAATTGATTTTATCCAATCCTATGCAAAATTAATTTGTATCATCTGGATATTAGAATAATTACATCTCTAAAAACTAGACTCAAAATCCTACATTTCATATTACTGAACCCAACTCCTTACACTTACCTAAAGTCAGATTCATTCAAGATAAGATAGATATAATTTAGGTTATATTTATAAGTTACAAGCTTAGCCAAGATATCATTAACATAATATTCAGTAATTTTATAAATGAAATCATGTAAAATGAGATTCATGTCCCATTAGTAAGTTTCACTAGCATTCTTTAATCTAAACATGACTAAAAAACATAATGTACCCCAAGGGGTAGTGAAAGTTATCTTAAATATATTTTTTGAATTAATTAGGACATGATTTATCCTGAGAATCCATTCATAAAATAGAATTAATGCATGACCTTTTGTCAAGTGTACAATTCATATCAAAATTAGGAAGAAAAAAATGTATTTAAGATAAGATTTGTTTAAATCATAAAATTTGATACATACATGAATATGACCATTAAGTTTTTCAATGGCTACAATATTTGATATCCATGGTAAGCAATCAATAGGACGAATAAAATAATATATTAAAATCTTTTCTATCTTAGTCTTGACCATTTTTAAGCAACCTTAGGATGAATCTTTTAGATTTTATAATTAATGGATTGGGCAAAGAGATATAACATAATTTTATAGGCCACAATAGAAGGTTCCATAGAAAACATATCCTCATATGACCAAGTGATCAAGAAAAAATGTAAAATATTTGGATGTGACTTTTGTTCTTTGAGATAAAGTCATTTTACAATTTGAATTATTTTATCTAGAAAAGAAGAATCCATAGGGACATCCATGGTATCTCCCAAAACAAGCATACTACAATCTGAAGGATCAAATATTTTAAAATATTAGTATTATAAAGTGAATTTTGTTCATTTGAAGACATGATGGATTCACCAAACTATACTTGAGGATTCAATAAATAAGGGAATATGTGATCATGATGATAGGAAGATAGATTAGAATATACTCCAAGAAAATATGTTAGAGCTTCTTTTGTAGAAAAGGCATCTAGAGAAGGTATATATGAGTCTACACTATCCATAATAAGTTCAAGATGAATAAGAGGAAGTGATGGAGAATCTAAAGAAATTATTTTGCATTTAACAAAGGTTTTATTTTAGATTGAGAAAGGCAGTATCCAATACCAATATTAGAGTTATGTGGATTTGGCTCTAAGGGGATCTTGATACCCTACTCCTTATGACCACAACCATTACAATTATATATAATTTTATAAATAATATTAAATCTAATGTCATGATGTGATTGAAACTCCTCAAAAGAAGGATCACTAATGTAGGAGCATCCAAGGTGTAAGAGTAATCTTGTGTCACCCAAAAAATATTTTGTATTTATGTCTATTTTGTTCTATTGAATAAGGCTAAAATTAGCATGTTTCTATTTTTATAAGTTGGCATATGAATGTCTTGGAACTCAAAATTTTCTAAAAGGATCGAGTTTGGAAAACAGTACATTATGGGTGAGTTTCAAGCCAAAATTAGTTCTAAGATGGTAGACATTAATTATTTAATTTTCTAGCATCTTGATAAAAAAAAATAGATTGAGATAGAGGCAATAAATGAGCTCTTCTAGGCCCAAAACATGGTCAAAATCTATTTACAAATTTTAGGTGTTGTAGAGCACTTTGATTACTTCAATTTAAAAAATGCTCAATCAGATAACTAGGTGAAAATTTATGGCTCTCGAAAGTCATACTAAAATTTGAAAATTTTCATGGGTGGGAAAAGGGGATAAATAGATTTATATGGTACCCAAATGGGAGTCACAATTCAAAGGAATGTTGAAAAATCATATAAATTTGTTATAAATGGAAAGGAAGCTCATTGAGGATAATGATATTGGTGAAGTTTCCACTTCTAGCACAAGGTTGGGTGTTGTTGCTATCAATGTCAATTATTATAACTTTAGACTAAAATGTTTTATTTCTTTCATATATTTCCACCCATTTTACTATAATAGAGATCTTATGGCCTAAATAGTTTGATTGCATGCTTTTTGTTTATTTTGACAAGGGAATATAATAAAAGTTGCATATTTCTTGTCCTTAAATTCTTGTGTGATTATGTTTAAAGGGGATTCCCTTCATCAAGTTGTATTAGAGTGGGAGTTCTTAAGTGTATAAAATAAATCATTGAACATGAGGTAGTTTTCACTAGGACTTGTGGTTGTGGGTTTGTGAGAAAAGTGATCAAAATTCCCCCACAAATAAAATTTTTGGTGGTGGAAGAAATATTGTTGTACCAAAAGAGGGTTCTAGAGACCTATAGAGACAAGTTCAAGCACTTCAAGAGGATTTTCATAGATGAATCAATCCAAGAAGATATGAAAGTGAAGAAGAAGAACAATTCAAAGAAAGAACAAGATAAAGCATAAGATCATGAGCAAGCTATATTATTGAAGGCCCTCTCTAAGATTGGAAAAATGCCAAAGATTGAAGTTTCTACATACTCCGTAAATCTCAATTTGAAATAATTGATTGATTGGATCAATGATATAGAAGAGTACTATGAGTATGAAAAGGTAGAAGATCCTAATAGGGTAAAATTTGAAAAGATAAAATTGAAAGGTCATGCTAGAATTTGGTGGAAAAAGGTGCAAATATAAAGAAATAGAAGATGAAAGGAAAAATCACAAAATTAGATTGGATGGTGGAGAAGTTAAAGAAATAATTCATTCTTGTTGATTATTAGTTAGAGTTTCTAAAGAAGATGCAAGTTTTGAATAAATCAAGAAATTGTCAAAGAGTACACAAAGGGGATCCACAAGGTCATCATCAAAACTAACCATGCCATTCAAGCACCAACAAGGAGAAGGTGTCCAAGTATTCAAGAGGAGCTAAGTTTGGTTTGAATTACTATCATAGAAGATGCCTATTAGTTTTCCCTAAAGGTAGAAGATAAGATAAATAGAGTATTCAAAAGAAAGAAAAGAGGAAGAGGCCATGGTGGAAGATCCTATGGAGGATGAAGTGAAAATCAAAAGAAGTGTGAAGTTGGTTTGAGTCAAAACCAAAGAGGATATAATGCCTATCTCCCTTAAGATCAAAATAATGGTGAAAAAAGAGGAAGAGCAAGACCTAGATGAGGCCCTGAAAGAGGAGGTTTTAGAGGAATTTTTTTCCAATTTGAAGAAGAAGGAAATCAAGAACATGAGTGTCCAGAACATCAAGGAAGGATAAATACAAGATCTAAAGGTAATACATGAGTTACACATGTAGATTAGGAAACTAAATTTGAGAATTTTAAATATGTGGAAAGAGGATATACTATTTTCATTAGGATAACCTTGTTGAATGAAGAAAAGGAAGTAGTTCAAAGGAAGAATTCATTCCGCACAAGGTGTAAATTTGGAGGTAAATGTTGTGATGTTATCATTAATAGTGATAGAACTGATAATGTTGTTTCAAAAGAGATGGTTAAAAAATTATAGTTAGAAAGGAGGAGGCTCCACACACACACACACATATATATATTGGATTGCATGGTTGGAGAAGAACCATAGAGATTTGTTCAATGAACATTTCTTAATAAAGTTTAAGATTGGGAGCTACCATGATTAGGTATTGTGTGTGATCATGTATATGGATGCAAGTCACTTGTTACTAGTATGCCATGGTAGTTTGATCAACATGTTTTCCATAATGGACATGATAACACATATTATCCGATAAAGGATGGATTTTATCATAAAATGAAGCCCTTGAAGGAGTTAAGAGAAAAAGGTATGTAGTAATGCAAGAGTTTATTTGTTTCATGTCAGGAAATTTTTGGATGTTTTAAAGAACAAGAATGTGTGCTTTGTGTTGATTCCTTAATTCAACAAAGAAGAATAAGATGTGATAGAAGAAGTTTTAAATATGGAAGAATTGTAGGACATTGTATTCGATAATATACCTAAATACTTTCCACCAATGAGGGATATTAGTCACCAGATTGAATTGATACCAAGAGCTAGTTTTCTAAATAAGGTAACCCAAATAATGACTCCCATGGAGAATGAGTTGAATAGACAAGTTCAAGAGTTTTTGAAGAAAGGACTGATCCAAGAGGTCCTAAGTGTATGTGTGGTACCTACACTACTAGAATCAAATAAATATGGGGGGTGGAGAATGTTCAAACTCTTGAGTCATCAAAAAGATTATGATCAAGTATAGATTCCCATTTTCAAGGATGGGTGACATAATGGAAAACTTGAGTTGAGTTGAGTACTTCACAAAGATATATTTGAAGAGTGGATATCATCAAATCTAGATCAAAGAAGGAGACAAATGGAAGATAAACTTTAAAACTAAGGAGGGATTGTATGAGTGGTTATTCATGAATTTTGGGCTAATCAATACACTTAACACATTCATGTGGCTCATGAATGGGGTATTAAAGGATTTTTTGGGAAAAAATCATTTTTTATTTGGATGACATTTTTTATTTTCAGTAAGACTTCGAAGGAGCACCCGATGCATATTCATTCATAGATTTTTTAAGAAGTTGAAGGAAGAAAATTTATTGATAAACCTGAAGAAATGCAATTTTTCCAAGGAGTTGATATATCTTGGAATTGTAGTCTTAGTTGAAGGTATTAAGATGGACCCAAAGGAATTAAATGTTATGCTATCATTGAGTTGCCTATACCAAGGAGTGTTACAGAGGTAAGATCATTTCATGATCCAAAAATATTTTCACATAAAGTTTATTAATAATTTCAACAGTATTGTGCATCTCTAATGGAGATAATGAGAGGGGATAGAAAGGATTTTAAATGGACTATACTTGGACAGCTAAGAGTTGTTTATTTGTTGAAGACAAATCACAGATAAACTTATTTAGGTTCTTCCATAATTCAATAAGGTATTTCAAGTATATTGTGGTGTTAGTGGTAGTGCCATAGGAGTTGTTTTGAGTCAAGAAGGTAATCTCATTGCCTATCTTAGTGAGAATATTAATGATACCAAGAGAAAATATTATGTTTATGATTAGGATTTTTATGCCATAGTTTAAGTTTTGAAGAAATGAAGGAAATAATTTTTTTCCAGAAGAGTTTTTTTTTTTTAAGTACTAATCATTAGGCTTTGCAATGTATTAATAGTAAAGGAAATTTGAATCAAAGACACTTAAAAAGGGTTGATATTTTGTAGAGTTACACTTTTTTGAAAAACGAGAGTGGAAGGTCAACTAGAGTTGTAGATGTCTTAAGAAGAAGGGAACATTTTTTGAAAGACATGAAGATAGAGGTTGTTGGGTTCAATGAAATCAAGAGGTTGTATCCCAAAGATCCAAACTTTGCAAAGGCCTAGAAGACTTGTTTGAAACATATTTCTTTGGATAGGATGAGATGGTTGGATTTCATATTCCAAGATGGTATTTTGTTTAGAGGAAGCTAAGTGTGCATTCTGAGGAGTTCTATGAGAGAGAACTTGATTAAGGAGAAGCATAGTGGAGGATGTTAGAGTAAAGGTTTTAACTTAATTATGCTAATTAAGTTACCTTTATTCCTCTCTTAAGATTTCACTTTAGTTTGCATTAAGTGACATTTAATAATTATATTAATTATTAAATGTTTTCCTATTAGGGTTTGCATGATCTCCTTCTTAAGGATTGATCCATTGTATATTCATAATTCTTTTTTGTTTTGATAAGATAATCTCTCCATTTTTCAGAGCTTCAAACCCTTGTTTTTTTTTCCATCCATTCTCTTCCTTGTGATAGGTATTCATTTGCATGCAGGTGTTCTTGGATTCTGAAGTTGGTTTTGACAACCAAACTAAAGTGAAATCTTAAGTGAGGAATAAAGGTAGCTTAATTAACATAATTAAGTTAAAACCTTTACTCTAACACCCCCCCTTAAGATGAGCAACAATGCAGCTACAAACAAGTGCAAGAAAGCAAAGGTAACTACAATGCATGAAAGTAAACATGGGTCCTGGCAACTAGGCCAGATCAGGTACCCAAATACAACCAAATCTCTGTAAAGTGGAGAAATAGAGAAAACCTCATGGGAAAAACTCTACTCCAAAAAGAGATGCTGAAAGCCATTTTTTTTATTATTTTTTTATACAAAACATTTTTTTTTGTAATAAGCCCTATTGTGCATGTGCGACGATGACCATTTAGCTGTCAAATTTAGGCTTGTATTTTTGTTGCGACGGTCGTATGATCGTCAAATTTAATCCAGCATTGGTTTTTTCCCCCTTTGGAGTTGTTTTCGTCTAGAGGCTATAACTTGGGCATACAATATCATTTTTTGGCAAACGAGATATCATCGGAAAGCTGGTTCTGTCAACTTTCTAGTGGTATGGGTCTCATCACTTCTTTTTTTTGTTGGTGCATTCTATAGATAGTTGAAGTCAAAGGAGTTGTTTCTAGTCCTGAGCTCATAACTTTTGACCAGTTTCTCTGTTTTTCGTGATCTCAATGGTGTTGGAACCATATTTCAGAGCTCTTCAGTTCCACCCATGCACTTTTTCCAGATTTCACTCCAGGTATATTTTATTTAGTTTTTTGTGTTTTCACACTCTGGTGAATTACTTGAACATATTAGCTCTTGGGAACTTCTCGTTTGCATGGGTTGCTTCTATTTTTGGCTGTTCTTCATGTATTTCCAGTTTTTTGTCCTTTTAAGGCATTTTGAGCATCATTTGTAAGCAATCTTCTATGTAAACACACCAAGATAAAGTTTCACACTATTGTACATGTATTTTGGGGATTTTGCACATAAGGTTGTGCCATATTTTGTACGCACACTATATTATAAAGTGCCATGGGGGATTGTGTAGTGCCTTTGTTTTTTGCCATCACACCTTTGTCCGGTGAGTGTCCCTCCACGATGATAGTGGATCCATATGATTCCAGCCTCATGCATGTGTGCTTTGTTTTGCACACCACTTTTTCAGTTGCAAGTGCTTTCTTGCGTACTTTCAGATGTTGTTTCTTCTCCTTCATGCACTATAGGGTGTTACACAACATTTCAGTGGATCTGTCAGGGTCTCCCAGTTCAGCATTATGGGGGGGTGTTATACTATTCGTGCTAATGCTTCCTTGGTTTCGCCTTGGAAGGAATCTTCCATTCTTAGTTGATCAGTGTTTTCTAGACTATTGGTACTTGTGCCATTTGTATCTTCATTCTAGGTGTTTGCCTTTGTTTCCCTTCTAATTTGAGTAGTGTCGTTTGGGGCACTCATGCAGATTGTTGTCTTCATGATCTTGATCATCCTATCTTCAAAGGAGGTTCTTCAACACCATAGCATTCATCTTTTGACAATTATTTGCAGCTTCTTCTGCTTCAGTGATGTTCTTCATGGCTTTCAGCATCTCTTTTTGGAGTAGAGTTTTTCCCATGAGGTTTTCTCTATTTTTCCCCTTTACAGAGATTTGGTTGTATTTGGGTAGGCCTAGTTGTCGAGACCCATGTTTACCTTCATGCATTGTAGTTACCTTTGCTTTCTTGCACATTTTTGTAGCTGCACTCTTGCTCATCTTAAGGGGGGGTGTTAGAGTAAAGGTTTTAACTTAATTATGTTAATTAAGTTACCTTTATTCCTCTCTTAAGATTTCACTTTAGTTTGCATTAAGTGACATTTAATAATTATATTAATTATTAAATGTTTTCCTATTAGGGTTTCTTTTAGGGTTTGCATGATCTCCTTCTTAAGGATTGATCCATTGTATATTCATAATTATTTTTTGTTCTGATAAGATAATCTCTCCATTTTTCAGAGCTTCAAACCCTTTTTTTTTTTCATCCATTCTCTTCCTTGTGACAGGCATTCATTTGCATGCAGGTGTTCTTGGATTCTAAAGTTGGTTTTGACGACTTCTACGGAGGATTGGCAGGGAAATTTGGTTGACATATGACCATTTCTCTTGTTAGTGAGAATTATTACTAGACATAGTTGAACCAAGATGTGAAGAAATTTATGCAAAGTTATAGAATATTCTAGGTTGCCAAAGTTGTAAGTCAGAATACTAGGCTATATCAACCATTACATATATCACATAGGCCATGGGAAGATATTAGTATGAACTTTGTTCTCGGTTTACCAAGGACACAAAGAGGCCATGATTCAATATTCATGGTAGTTGATAAATTTTCAAATATGGCACATTTCATTCCATGTCATAATACCAATGATGTTCACATTGTAGAGTTGTTTTTCAAAGAAGTGGTTCAACTACATAATCCACCTAAGAGTGCAATTTCAAATCAAGATACCAATTTTTTGGGTATTTTTTGAGGACATTATGGAAGAATTTGAAGGCCTATTTGAAGTTTATTTTTTCACACTATCCACATACTAGTGGATAGATAGAGGTGGTGAATAGGAGTTGGGGAAACTTGCAAAGATGCTTATTAGGAGATAATCCCAATGGATGGGATTTAGTTTTACCACAAGAAAAATTTGCATACAACAATTATATCAACATAAGTACTAGTAAATCTCTATTCTAGATTGTATATGGTTGTATTCCAAGGAATGCTTCTAAGTTGAGAAATATTCACAAAGGAGAAAAGAGTGGTGTTTGTTGAATACCCAAAATACTAAGAGGGGGGGTTGAGTCAGTATTCTTATAAATTTAAACATTCATTCAATGCATCACATTAAACTTGCAGTGATGGGTAGAAACATAGAAATCATGCATCACATCAAAGAACACAGGAACACTAGATTTACATGGAAAACCTAAAAAGGGAAAAATCACAGTGAGGATTAGCTCACAATATAGATATTGTAACTGGTTACAAAGTTTGATACAATTGGTGTACTCATTGTCCAAAAGAAGAAAAGAACACTATCAATGGCTCACTACCTAGAATAGAAAGAGATAGAAGGAGATAGAAGAAAGGTGGCACACTTCTAGATATAAACTTCTAATAATAAATCTGACCTATGTTGAAGATGCAGTTCCAATGGAGCTCAAAATACTAACTTAACACACTTTATTCTTCACCTCAAAAACAATTCACACTTCTATGATCAGAATCTCACATAAACTTAATTAACTCACATCTCAATCACTTTCTTACACACTAGGCAAAAGGAATTAACATTGTATATGTATTAAAACCAACCAAAACATAAATTGGGTTGGCCTAATTGATGTACCATGCAATACTTAATCTAGTTAGCTCAAAACTCAATCATACACACCTTATGAAGGGAACCAAGGTATATAAAACATTAAGATAGGTCAATATGACCTATAATTATTCCCATAATTCTACTCCAACCTTCCTTTAACTCCATACGACCTCAAACCTTTTAGGTCGACCCTATTAGTGAAGAAAAAAGGAGATGAAACAACTATTCATATACATATCGATACATGAACCTCCAAAGCACATGCCACTTGGAGAAATCATATTGCAGGCATTCTCAAATACTTCTACAAATCTACATACCAAAATTTTCATCCATGGTAGAATGCGGAGCATTCCAATCATACACAATTATATTGGCATATCTAGACTGATACACTAACACTATTATCTTCAACTATGGAAGACATCAGATCATGAAACTTTGAATTTAAAGTCTTCTAACATACACCATCATTACCTCAAAATGGCATAACAAATTTCTTCATGGCAAAGCAATACAGACCAAAAGACTGGTTCTTTGAACACTGATAAACTATACTCTAGACTTAGGTAAATAGCCAAACATCTAATCTTCACTGAACCAACACTTTTGCATCTATTCAATGGGTTATCATCAATGACAACACCATATTTTCTATCCTTCACCTCTTTTTCATATTTATATTTTAAGTAATAATAAAATGATGGATAAAATGTGGGAGAGAAACATTCTTCTATTTATAAGGAGATATTTGGTGTAACGCCCCGCCACGCAACCCTAGAGGAAGTTGCAATTAACTACTCAAACGAACTAATTTTTTTTTCCAAAAAAAAATTCAAACACAATATTTTAGGGCACATTTTACTAGGGTCACGCATGCCAAACACAAGGGTCATTCGGTTGTGTTTACACAAAGTCAACCCCATTACTAGGGGCAACTGTGTGTAAACACAGTCGTCCCCTGGTGGTGGTTGTTGTGGTGTGGGTGTGGGGTTCACACTAGGCACAGCTCCCCCACAACACCTCCCATGGGGGGCATAGTGGGGTGAGCCCCTAGTGGCCCTCCCCCCATAACCTCCGAATTTTTTTTCTTTTTAATAAAAACAATTTCAATGAAATCCGACTACAGATTTCAAAATCTGCGTACCTCCATAGGGGGTATTTTTTTAAAAATTTGACAGCATAAACCCCCCAAATAAAATATATAAATAATATATATATGTATATATATATATATATATGTATATATATATATATATATGTATATATATATATATATATATATATATATATATCAGTATATATATATATATATATATATATATATATATATATATATATATATATGAATTTAAATCTCCAGATTTATAAATTAAACTGAGCAAATAATATTTAAAATAATCATTTAAAGTTAAGAACATAATTTTTTTTCTTGAGAAAATTTCATTTCCAACAGAGTTTTCACAGTTTTGAAACAATATTTAAAATGGGTTTATTTTGCAAATCATATAGGGTTTCTATATTTTCAAACAGCACAATAAAAATTGTGAAACCTTTCAAAATGAAAACTAATTTAATAAAAGAAAACCTGGTTCTTCCAAAAGCTTGATAAGTTGACAATGGTGCAAAGCCTTCTCCTCAGATTCAAGATCCTTCCCAGCAATCCAACTGAGCTTCTCCAAAAAAATCCAAAATCACACCAGAAATTCCTTTCTTCCCTCGTTTTTCCAATTTTTCAAGCTTCCTTTTCAAATTCATGAAAAATCAAAATATCTCATTTGGATCCAGAGAATATCCAAAATGCCTACCCTCAAGAGGTCTGCTTGCCTCTATCTATGTCCTAACCTCCTAATACCAACTATTTGTTGAAAGGGCAGAAAGAATCCGACTCCACAAATCTAAATTAATTATATTGAAATAAAGTTACTTTGTTAGAATTGTTAAAAATTAAGTTTGAAAGTTGGAAAATGTTTAAAATGCATTTTGAAAGTTTTTGAATGCAAAAATTGAAATTGGAGATATTTTCTATTTCTGTTTTTTAAAATTTATGATGGTGGTTGAGGAGATATTTTCCTTTTTTCTTTGGATTATATTTGGATTTTCAGGAGTTTTTGAGGAGGATGAAAAATTGAAATTAAGAAAAGGAAAGGAAAATTTGTTTGGTTTTGGATTTGTTTTTTTTGGAGAAGCTAAGTTGGATTTCTTGGAGGAGTTGGAATTCTGAGAAAGAATCTTTACACCATTGACAACCTCTCAAGCTTTTGGAATCAAGTTTTCCTTTCATTAAATCAATTTCATTTTGGGAAAGATTCACAATTTTAATTGTTGTTTGGAAAATATTTATAAACTTTGTTGATTTACAAGAAAAACCCAGGTTAAAGCTTGCTTCAAAACTTAAAACCTCAGTTTTGAAATGAACTTCTTCAAAAAAAATTGCATTATGGTTATAATGTTTCATGTCTAAAATTATTTGCTCAATCTGTTTGAGAAATTGTAAATCTGAGTATATATATATATGTGTGTGTGTGTGTGTGTGTGTATATTTTATATATGTTTTATATTGAGCTTTTTCTGTAAAAAAAATTTAAGATTAGAAAAAACCCCTGGTTTTAAAAATGATTTTCGGATTTTTTTTAAATCCGTAGGTTTTTCCTTTCAAATTTTTTATTTTTTTTAAATCAAAAGAAAAATGAAATTTTTGTGGGGGCTGGGGGCTCAAACAACAACCACCCCCATGTGAGGCACTATGGGGAGCCACTCCTAGCGCGCCGCACATAGCCACCAGTGCATAGCCACCCACCATGGATGGGGTTGGTTGTGTATGCCGCCAACGCCACTAAGGGACGAATGTGTCAAACACAGCCGCCACCCACACAGGTGGTTTCAGCTATGGTTAATGCAACAGTGCCCACAACCTTGGGGTTCGGTTGTGGTTAACACAACCACCCCATCCCTAAAATGCACGCAGCCCAAGGAAGACATGCAGCCCAAGATTAAAAATGTCGGTTGACTTTTTAAGTCATTTTTTTTATTTATAAAAAAAAATATTAATATTAATATTTTATATATTATTTTTATAATATTAAAATATTTATTAATAATATTTTTTATTATATTTTATAATATTAAAATATTAATATATATATGTATATATACACAATATGAGGATATTTATATTATGTGTATATATATGTATAATTTTATGTATATATATATAGTTGTGTATTTGAGTTTAATATATATATATATATATATATATATATATATATATATATTAAGTTGTCGATTTAAAATATTAGTAACATGATTTAGATGCAATTGAGGAAATTAAAATATTGTGTTCATAGTCAAATTATTGACTTTATTTTAAAATAATATTTTTGAAAGGACAATTATTGGATCTAAAAATAATATGTTTTAATAGCGAGAATATTTGTTTTTAAAAATGATTTATTTTGCAAAGGAGAGATAGTTATTTTAAAAGGATATGTTTTAAATCGAAGAAGTGAATGTTTATCTTATTATTATTTACAAGTAATTAAGGATTAAATATTTGATTTAAATTTCTTCTTATGCCTGAAAGAGACATTATTAAATTAGTTTTAATGTGACAATAATCTATTGAATTTTATTAAAGGAAGTGGATTTAGTAAATCCAAAGTAGATTTAATTCTTGTTTAATTGCTCTTTGAAATGTAAGTTTCTTCTATTTTCGCCTTGGGGAAAATGGTTCAGTAGGGGTTAATGAGTCTTCCAGATGGGGTTTTTAATAATGTGGGTTGTCATATTATGTTTGTCAACCTGTTGTGAGTCCCTTGGGTAGTGCATGGTGCATTGTCAGTAAATTACCCAGTTTCCATGAACAAGGATGATTTGTGCCTCCTTTGGAGGGAGTGGATTATGTGAATTGTTGCCTCCAATGTTTGGAGTGAGTTTCATTATATGTTTCCTCCTAGAGTTGGAGTGGTTGTTATATCTATTTTGTATGCACTTGGGTTCCCTTGGTATTTGGTTTGAATGTGTGTTATCAAGTAGAAGAGTGGATTCCGTTAGGGGCTAGAGCCCATAAGAGGTAAGACTAGGTAACCTTCGGAGGTAGTTTAATCAAGTGATAACTAAAACAATGTATTTAGAAGATTAGGTAGTATTTAACACTAATCAAGATAAGTTCTAGCCTCACTCATAGTCGCAAGTGCTTGTTTAGGCTTGGGGTGAGTGGGAAGGCCTAGAATGGAAAGGTCATCTATCTGGTCTTTATGATAGGTATTTGATCCCGCATTAGTAATTATGAGGGTCAAGGGTCGATTGAGGCCACCGAGATATCCCATTATGGGGGTCGAAGCCTATGAAGATCCACAGTGGGTAACTCAGTATAAGTTATGTGATGACACTCTATCTAGGACAACAGTTGGTATTTGATTTTAGGTGTATGGTTCTCTTAAGATACCTGATTTTTTTTGTATCTGGAAGCAATGTGACCATGTTAGAGTTGTACTTGTGTTATTCATGTGATTGGTTGTGTCAATATGGCTCAATTATATTTTAGCCTATGTCTTGAGGTAGATGGTCTTGGCTAGGAATCCTTGTTACTATCTCCTAGCACGGGGGGTGGGCCTTCAGGTACCGCTTGGTTGCGTGGAACATGCACCTTACTCCATTGGGTTTTCTTCTTGTTCGTGTGGATGAGATTTCCAGTTGGAGAGCTCGTGGGATCCAGTTACTCTTTATGCTTATTTTCATTTCAATTGATCTTTAATTTATTACCCCTCATTTGTAATCGAGGTGGAAATTTGTAATTGTAACCATTCTCATTGGATTTACCTCATTCGGGGAATGGGAGATGTACTCTTATTTTTTAATTATTGTTAAATGAAATCACATGGTATATCTTATTCTTTGATGCAATTTATCATGTATGGAATGTATGTGTTTCTAATTTATTAAATAAGTGAATGTTATGGATTCAATTCATGTTTTTTGTTGGGGTTTTAAATTAACCTTAGTCTCGTAACCTTAGAGGTTGTTGGCAATGGGTAGTGAACTTGCATGTTAATTGTACTTAAACAAAAAAAAAATAGTTCGTTTGAGTAGTTAATTGCAACTTCCTCTAGGGTTGCATGGCGGGGCGCTACATTTGGTATCCTTCACCTCTTTGTCATATTTTAGCCTCCACAATAGAAATTACAATGTTCAAAAATTGTGTCTCTAAGTGTGATATATTTGTGGTGTTTGTAAGGATTTGGAAAGGTGATTAGAAAACCTTAAGTTAGATTGAAATGTAGAATGATGTGTGATATCTAATGATATGGAGAAGAGATCTAAATATGGATATAATATCTCAAAAATTTAGAAATATAGTATTTCTATTGAATCTCATATTTTGATAATTGTTATTGATTATTTATTATCAAATATTGATATTAGTGATTTAAACAAAATATTCATATTGTTAATTTGGTTTTATTTTTCTTGAATGAATATTTTTAATGGAGAATTAGTGTTTATGTATATCTTGAAATCCAAAGTCATCTTCAAATTGTTGTGGTGCTCTCATAATAGATTATAGAAATTTAAAATATGTACTTTACATAATATTTAATCTATCCCTAATTAACACTTCATATTTCCTTATACATGTACACAAGATTTAATCCTACTAGACTACTAAGTTAAACCTGAAGCTTAAAATTGTTGTTTAGGCTATAGTTCTAAACTTCGAGGGAGAAATTTAAATAATATATAGTTTGAATGGATAAGTATGAGTTATTGAATGAAGCCTTCATTGATATTAAGTTTTAATTAGGTTAAAATTTATAAAAGGGGTAGAGGGAAATTTAAATTGGGTACACATTTCTATTTAAATAATAATCTATTCCTTTTTAGAATGGGTACACATTTTGGAAAAAAGTACGCATTCCATAAAATTTCAAATTCTAAACTCATGGTTTTTCTTTTGTTTAAGGTTTGGAAATCCAAATCTCAACATTGGACTTGCAAGTATAATGTCACGTTAATAGTAAGACAAAAACTAACTTTAGCAATATGGCTGATGTTTTTTTTAAAAAATTGGACCAAATTAAAATCCATTACAGATGTTAATGTCTAGTTTTCAAATATGTAAAATTTTCACCATTGGATATTATTTTCGTTCTATTAATTAATTTTTAAACAAAAAGACTCATAAATTTCAAATGTATTACTATTTTTAATAACTTTTAACTTTTAAAAAATTAACTAGACATCATTCTCTACATGACGAAAAAAATTATCTTACAATTAACTTAGCTCAATGTACATTGAAGAGGTTTTGAAAACACAAATTAGAGCTATTAAATAATTAATAAATAAATAATATTTATTAAAAATAACTAAACTCCATCGTCATATTCATCTTTCCACAAAATTAATTAGAAAAATACTTTCATTTAGGTCAAATTATGTTGATTCAAAACATATGATTTAAAAAAACTATTTTTATGCATCATATACAAAACTCACTGTTATCATATGAGTATTAAAATAAATTTATATTTGAAATTAGAAACAAAATTCTATATTTCATATTTTTATACTCTATTATTGTTCTATGTATAAGTGCTTCATATTTTTACTTCAACTATAACAAAATATGATTTAAAAAATACTTCCACTTTTTAATCTAAAAGTGGATCTATTATTGTTCACTTAACCAAACTCTTCCTACAGCATGTCTGTAACATATTATATAGATACAATTAAATAGAAGAAGTTAATATTATTCTTACAACTTTTTATAATGCTCCTAAAAACAAACAAAATATAGTAGATAAAAACAAATAAGGAATAACTAAACTATATTATCAATCATATCACAAAGATTGAAAATATCATTCTATAGAATTCACCACTCTAAAGATAATTTCCTTACCTTCAAAAACTTGATTCTAAGGCTTCGTATTTATACCTATATCCATTCAATAATATATTCATAAGAAAATTTTGATTTGGCTCCATCATGCCTTCTCAAAAAATGAAAATGAAATAAAAACCATTTTTTACTAGTAAGATGGCTTTAAAAAGGTAACTTTGTATGAAATTCAATTCAACCAACACCAAAAGTGGCTAGTACTACACCTAGGCGATTTAAAAACTAAATTTTACTAGTAATATGGCTCTAGGAGGAAACATTTTATGAAAGTTCAATTTGATCAACACCAAAAGAGGCTAGCACTACACCTAGGTAATTTGAGTAGTGGTTGCATTCAATGCTCATATCTCACAAAAATACATAATCACCTTGGTTTCCAATAAACTGGATTCAAAATTATATATCATAAACCAATACTATGGTAACACTATAACATTTTTCCCCAATAAATGATCTACAAACATATCAAGTTGTTAAATGCATAACATGGATGATATTAAAATAACGACCAAAAGGGTTGGTGAGCACCATTCCTCCTATGTTGAAACAATGACTATGTATCTATATTACTTCATCCTTAACCATTGATCCAACATTACTTCATTAGCTTGTCATTACCAACTTCCCCGTCAAACATGATAATTCCCTTTACAACCGGCATGAATACCATTTGGCTAGACCAAAGAATCAATTTTACGGCAGAAAGGACTTCCTTTTAGGGAGGTTAGTGTGGGTAGAAGCCGAGAAGGGAGAATAATTGGTAGAATGGCCCAAGTGCCCCTATCCAGGAAGAAGGTGGCTCAAATCAAAATAGATCCAGAAGAGCAATGGTGGTTCCCTCAAGATTATTGTTGTCATCTAAGATTTTTTTGAAAGAGAATTCATTTTTCGCCAAATGGTATTCAAACAGTTGCCTAAGGGATCAGATGCAAAATTGGTGGTGATAAAATTAAGGTGCAGAGGTATGTGTCCATTTCTTGTCTAATGAATATCTTTTGGTAATTTTTCCTTCAGTGGATTTGAAGAGGACCATCATGGATGGAAAACCACCATTAATGGAGGGTATATTTTTACTTGAAAGACTAGGAGGTGAATTTTGATCCCATAAATTATTCATTGGAGAAGAGGCTAGTGTGAGTTCATCTGGTGAATTTGCCTTTGGAATATTGGAGCAAAGAGGTTTAGAAATTTCTAGGTGATGAATTGGGCTCATTTATGGATTTAGATGAGGAAATATTTTAGAATGAGGAAAGAGATATTGCTAGATTATATGTGGATATCAAGGATAATATCCCTTGGTGGTCTAGTTTGGAGATCATCATGGACAAGGCTGAATGGATCTAGGATGTAGTCTAGGAAGATAACTCATATCGCAATTCTAAAGATGGCAATGTCAAATCTGTTAGAGTTTAGTGTTCACATGTTTAAATTGGCATTATAAGTATGTGTAACAAATATTAAGTTGTTGGGAAATAACTTAATATTATTGTTAGTATGGTTAATTAAAATATTATTGTATTTGGTTATATGGGATTGTATTACAAGTTGTTAGAACAATTTGTCTAAATAAAGGAGTGGTTATAGGAGGTTATACTAGTTCTCCTATAATTTATGAGATAATACTTCTATAAATATGTATTGAACAAGAATGTGAGAAGGTGGAATATAAAAACAATATTATTTTATGTAGAAAATTTTCATGTTTGGCTTCTATGACTGCCCATATTCCTTATATAGTATCAAAGTAGGCATAGGTTCTAAATATGCATTGATTTTCTATCAAGTCAAATTTTCTTAGACAAATACTCATCTCTCCCATGCTAGCTTCTATCCCATTTGTCGTAGTATAAGTCCCTATGGATGTGCACATCGCCCTTCATAGTTCTCACATCTCATTCAGAATTCCAAGTGCACAAAATGACCAGACTATAGGTTTCTAGGAGACGTAGTTGTGCATGATAGAGAATTTTATCTCTTCCATTTTTCCATAAGATTGCAGCAAGCAGAGTACATTGCACTTCCATTTACAAGTCAAATTTTGAGTTTGACCTGAGATCTTTGAAATATTGAAACTAAATTGACCCTTGACTCATCATGGGACCTTGAATACTTACTTCATTTCATAGATCACACTACAATAATTAGGAGTTGAAGGAGATATCTTATATGCTAGGTCGAGTTGTAGAGCATTTAAATTAGAAGCTATTAAATTTAGGTTCTTGATGACCTCAGAACTATGAAGCAAGAGATAAGTTGGTCATTTTACCTAACCAATTTGGCATATATCCAATGACTGCACAAGAGGTGAATAAATTGGGCAACGACATGTGACACTAAGGTTGTGATGATGTTGTCATAACATGAGAGGGTGAGGGTTTCTATAGATCCAATTTTTTCTAGAAGGGACAAGTTTAATTCTTTAAAATTTGAAGTTTTCAGTTGACAAAAATAGTCATAGACCCTCATTGAGAATTGTGATGCTTGATCTAACAATCCATAATTTGTCATTAATTTCATGTGAACCTTCATCAAACAAATGATCAGTAGCTCTTGCGTTTGAATATATGCAATCATTCATATGCAATTATCACTCAACAAAAGTGAGTTGAGTCATTTAAAATAGTAATTTCTTATTATTTAGTTTGGATTTTATAGTCTACATATATACATTGAGTGTCTAATGATATTTTTTAGATTGAAGTTAAATTATTAGAAATTTTATGTCTCAAAGTTTTGTTGAGTCGAGTTGTATTATTTTCTTCAAAAATAGGGTCATTTTTTTATGATTCATAAATTGTTGTGTCATTAAAAATATATTTTTCAAAATTTCAAAGTGTCAAAAATTTGCAATTTCCTTAATTTTAATTGGATGCATTATCACTTGTATGTGACGTCCATCCTAAGGGGACATTTTATTTTAAAATTGAGCCACAAATCAAAACTTGATAAGTAGAAAACTCATTAGAGGAAGGAGGCAAAAAAGGTTGGAGGATAATAGCACCTCTCGTTAGCCACTAACAATGTGGTCTCTTTCAGTATTATTGACATTTCATTTTTTTATATGCAAGTTATGTAACCTCCTAGTGTAAAATATTGTAATGAACAAAATCACTAGTGCAATGTAGTTCATGGGTCTTGAAATGCTTAGTGGTAATCGAAAAAGCCATATGAGGTGAACAGATGAGTGTGTTCATATTTGTGTCTAGGTTTGTGGTAAGCCTATGTGAAAACCATGAAATTTTGATGAGAAGTGCCTTTCGTCTGAATCAAGATCATGCACCACAAGAGTTGGGATTTTTGTAGTTGAAAGTTTTAAGTTTGAAAAGAGGAGAATGTGGACATCATCAATATTGTAAATAGTTGTATAGGAGAGTAATTGACTACAAAGATCCTCTCACTATCATACTTCTTGGAAGTATGGTCAACTAGTGATGATTTCACTAGAAGTAAAAGCGAGATAAGTTCTTGTATGTAGGTGATCATGTGTGTAGCAATACCCAGATAGTAGTATGTAGACCTAAAAGTATGCATAGGCATATGATTATGTTTCCAGCTTGTGTGATTTTCTTTCTCCCCTTGTTCACACTAAGGAGGGGTGTTAGAGATTAGTGTTCACATTTTAAATTAGAATTATAAGTATGTGTAACAAATATTAAGTTGTTGAGAAAAAAATTAATATTATTGTTAGTATGGTTTATTAAAATATTATTGTATTTGGTTACACGGAGTTGTATTACAAATTTTTAGAACAACTTGTCTAAGTAAAGGAGTGGTTATAGGAGGTTATACTAGTTCTCCTTTAATTTAGGAGTTAATGCTCTATAAATATGTATTGAATAAGAATGTGACAAAGTGGAATATAAAAGCGATATTATTTTTTGTAGAGAATTTTTATGTTTGGCTTCTATGATTACCCATATTCCTTATAAAATTAATCCCAGAGTCTCCCGTGCACAAAGAGCTCAAGTTACCAAGCAATAGAAATAGGGGCTCGATTTGCAATTCAAACCTAGTTGTCTAAGAGGTAGGATTGGAAGATTTCTAGGAGAAGAAGTTGGGAGAGAGCATAAATTCAAATAGTCATAGCATGCTCATCCCCAATAGGGAGGTAATTTTTGGTAGGGATTGTGGAACCTCCAATAGATTGCTAGCCAGCTCATTGGAAGAGCAGCATGTTTTTAGTGCTAACAAGGTCGAGACAAGAAGCAACGAATTGCTTGTATTAATGGGCTCTCTATCTTAGGACCAAGAGGCATGGTAAGGGTTGGAGGAGGTAACTCTAGTAGCAACTCAAGAAGTCCCAGTTCAAGAACAAGACATGGAGGAGTTGGACTCTATTAAGTCTCATTAATCTAAAGGATGTGTTGGAGTAGCCCGTTGCAAAGGAGGGGGATGCTTCTAAGGAGTTAGTTGTGGGGAATCCCCTAGTAGGGGAAGTGGAAGGCATGGAAAGTGATTGGGAAAAGGATCAGAATGAAAATATCTCCACTTTGATTATTGCAAGGGAGATGGAAGGAGAAATTGGGATTGATCAGCCAAACCAAGTACTAGTAGAGGTCTCTAAGGGGACCAAGTTTGCAAGCCCCAAGAAATTGGGAATTAAGCAAAAAGAAGAAGCTAGAAATTCTCCTAATGGTGGAAAGGGAAAGAGTAAGGGAAGGAAGACAAATTAGGAAAAGAGGCTATTGGATGGTGAGGTAGAAGGACAAGTCAAAATCACTATGATGTTGAGATCAGGGAAGGGTGTTACCCTTCCCGAGGAGAAATGAGGGTCACATCATGGAACATTAGGGGATTAAACACCCCTAATAAGAGATGCATGGTCAAGAATTTCATGGAGTTGTCACAAGTTGATATTTTCATTATTCAAGAATCAAATTTGGTGAGAGAAGAGGTGGATTTTTTCAAGAGAAAGTTGAATTTATGGAAAGCAGAAGCAATAGATGATGGTGCATCTAGAGGTTTAATCACCTTTTGGAAATTTCAAAGTATCTATGTGGAAAAGGTGGTAGGCAACAAACACTAGTTTGCAAGCAAAGTAATAAGTCTCAATGCCAATCTATAATTTATGTCGATCAATGTCTATGGTCCTTCATCTTACATTAAAAATATGGAAGTATGGGTTGAGATAGGGACTCTTTTGAATGTTGGGCCAAATGAGATCTTTATTATAGGTGGATTTTAATGCAATCCTATATTCACATGAGAAAAGGAGGGGAAATCAAAATAGATATCAATCCTAAGTAGACACTAAAGGATTTGTAGTAGACAATACTTTGATTGAAATCCAATTGTCCAATGGTTTCTATACATGGACCAATAGGAGGTTAGGCTTCAACAATATTATTGAGAAACTGGATATGTTCTCTTCAAAGGATACCCAAGAAACTCCCTTTCACATTGGAAGGGAGAATTGTTCCCTAATTAGGCTTTGAACATTATCCCATTCACCTAAGTATCTTAGGTGACAAGAGGCCCTTCTGATGTCCTTTGCAGTGTTGATCAGATCCAAGATGTTTTATGTGATGGCAAAACTAAAATTGATCAAATAGCAATTAAAATCATGGAACAAGCAAAATTTTAGAAACATATTTGAAGTTAAATGTGAAATAAAGGAGCAAATGAAAGGTTTGAATGAGTAGGTTTTCCAACATGGGATGAATGATGATAAATTTTATGGGAAAAGGAATTGATGAGAAATTACAAAGAGGTTCTTGCTAAAGAGGATATTTTTTAGAGGCGGAATTCCAAGGAAGTTTAGATTAAGGAAAGGGAAAAAAACACCAAGTTTTTCCACAACTCTTCAAGAATTTGTAATGACATTAATATGATCACTAGAGTAAAGAGAAGGGATTTTACCATAATATGTTGGAATTTATTTTCATTGATGTCAACACTAATGGTTGTGTTATTGTCATTGATGTCAACACTAAGAAGATGATTGGTAGTTGTTGTCAACATTGATTGTTAGTTGTAATTGATGTCATCACCTGATTAATTTGTTGTTAGTTATTGGCATTGGTTGTCTTTGTTATGTCATGCCTTATCAAAGAAGATAAGACTTGAAGAATTTATATGTCATACCATATCAAAGAATAATTAAAGAATGTAAGAGTTGGGATATTAGCTCGACACCCATGAACACCTGCAAAAGTAATGATAAACCTTCCACAAGAGGATATGAAAGAATGAGCTTACTTGATATTAAGACCTCTAAAATGATGAGGTATGAAGTATGAAAAGATGTTTTACAAATGATACAATAACCCTCCTTATATAGGAAAGGGTGAGATATAAGATGCATTATTATGTTGCCATGTGTCTTGATCAAACATCATGTGACAACATGTAAACCCTAACAACCTACCTAGGGAATGATGATGAGATAGAGATAAGTTCTAGAAAAGACAACTCATCTTCTAGAATGAATCTTATCTCTTACAAACATGGAAAGGGGAATTACCCCATTATATATGATTTATCTAATAATGCAACCTAGGACTTAATTAATTAAATAAAAGACCTAAGTTAACTTATGCTAGTGTAATAAATAATTAATTACACTAACACCCCCTCATAAGTGCAACTTAGGGAGGAAATGAAAAATGCAATGATTATGAAATGAATGATGGGTCTTGGCTACATGGTGGCCATTTTAGGTGCACATTTACAAATGAAGATGAAATGCAACAAATCTCCCACAAACGGAGTAAAGGGGAAAACCCAGTGGGAATAAAACCCCACTCCAAAAAGGAGATG
This sequence comes from Sequoiadendron giganteum, assembly GCA_007115665.2. Taxonomy (NCBI): domain Eukaryota; kingdom Viridiplantae; phylum Streptophyta; class Pinopsida; order Cupressales; family Cupressaceae; genus Sequoiadendron; species Sequoiadendron giganteum. The sequence goes on from CM021107.1 coordinate 248,263,174, forward strand.
AAATACAGATAAGTGAGGAAGGATTGAGGACTCCATAATACCCCCAAGTACACCATCCATCACATGGATACAATACTATATAGGAGAGAATTTGCACCCCTTGGGAAAACTCCCCTTTTAACCTTCTCCACTTTATAAAACCAAATTTGGAGGCTTAATTCCACATAAGCCTGCTATTCTCCATCCACTTGGTGCTCATTTTGAGTGTTGGTAGAGGAGTTACTGTTGAGGACGCCTACGTGGTGTGTAGACACCCATGTAGTGTGCAAATGTCTACATAATGCACTTACGTCCCTGATAGATTCCCATGGCTAGAGCCTACAGAGGTGTTACACTTCCCATTGGGGGTCGACTTGTAACACCCTCTTCGACTGACTGACCCGAAAAAATGGTCATTTCTTCATCTTCCATCTTCATATTCACTATTCCTGATTCCATTTTGATCTCTTGACCTTCTAGGGACTCTCCTCTTCCTCCACAATCTCTTCACATGATCCAAGCAGCCTCTTCACCATCTCTCCACTCTCAAGTAACACTTTACACTTCACAACAGCAACATCAACACTCCATCACTTCAGTAGAGCAAGTGTGGAACGAAACACCATGGCAACAGAGGCTTGAGTTCCTCTCATTTTCTCCCCCACTAGCCTTGAGCACTTTGGGAAGAGGTGGTAAGCTTTCACTCCTCTCCTCTATTATTTGGTTGAGTAGCATAACACTATTTTGTAGTATCTTTGTGTACTTTACTTCATTTCATACTTTTCTCTCTATCTATCTAGCTGTCTGTGGAGGTGGGAACACCAAAATGGGGGTTTGACTGAGGCAAACCCCTATACAGCCCCAAAAATTTATCTCTCTCTTGTGTGTAGGTATTGAATACATTCACAAGCTGGAGGCTTCATCATTCGCATGGCTGTAAGCATTTCCTTTCCCTTCTTCTCCTTGTCTTTATCATTTCTATTTCAGTCTATTTCAGCTTTATCACTTTTAGAAGTTCTCAAAAATTAGAGAAGCATTCACTTTTTCATTCTCTGAGATAAACCTGCTCTTTGGTCCATACGAGATGCTAGCGTGCCTCGGGGGCATCGATGTGTCGCGTTGTCATCTGTATTCCATGTTGTCATCCTTTGGCATAGAGCCTGTCAATTTGTCCAGAGAATCTATGTGACCTGCTCTTTCGGATTTTAGAACTCTCAACGTTGTTCTTTGAGGTACTTTAGGGAATTTCACCCTATGAGGATCTCTGGGTGAAGAGAACTCATGTGTAGCGAATCCCCCTTCTCTACATTTTGGTGAACTTGACATGAAGAACAGTGTTCTTCGAAAAACTAGGAATTTACCCCTACTTGGTGGGGTCATAACTTTTGACTCGGTGCTCGGATTTCAGAACCGTTTGCACCATTGGAAAGGTCTCCTAGAAAAATATTTTAATCTCTACAATAATAGTGCCTTCAGTAGTGAAATTTGAAGGACTAATGCAAGTTACAAACCCTAATTCCACTCTAAAGACCTCTAAAAATGCAAATTACTAGAACATAGAAAATATCGATAAAGTCATAATGAATTTAATATCTTCTTTTTTTATTTTTGCATCTAATTATATTGAAAATATTAATTATGTTCAATTTCATGCATCTAACAGTGACCTGGCTTTTCCCATGTCACTTTGTATCTTTGATCCTTCTCACAAGAGTCCTCTCACTTTGGAGGATATCTTGTTGCAAGAAGGTGAAATAATTGATACTTTTCTTAATGTTACTTTACCTTCTCTTCATTCCAATGCACTCTTGTCTAGAGATGATGCATTTTTGAATGAAGAATCTACCTTTTGTTCCAATACACTCTCTTCTAGGGATGTTGTATTTGTGAATGACTAATTTCTTATCTATTCTAATGCACTCCCCTCTAGAGATGATGCATTAGTGCATAATGAATCTTCTTCCACATTTGATCTTGTTTTGATTGATGTTGACAATATATCTTCTAATAATTATTCTACTAGGTGTGATGATTCCGTAAATATAATGTCTTTGTTGCCCCTCAAAGGCCTAAGAGACCGGTCATTTACGCAACTCAGGCTAGTCCTCCTAAGCGAGTTTTTTCTATTGATGGTGTTCCATTTGAATGTGACTCTCCTAATATTTCTAAGGCTCCCTCTTATAGAGTGGTAGCTCATACCTATGAAACTAGAATGAATAAACAACTAAGACTTCCTCAAGCACCTGAACCTACTACTAAAGCACCTAGTGATAACGGTCTTGTCGAGCAACCTTAGGTTACTCCGGATAAGATCTCACTGTGGGACTTGCTTCAGTCTACTTCGATTTATCAAGGTATGCTTTATGAAGCCTTGCAAAAGATCCTCTTCCCTTCTTTCGCTAGGCCGCCAGATGTTGATGCATTGTTACTGTATATTCGTGCGAATTCATCGAATATTACATTCTATCCTCAGGAACTCCCGCCTCTAGAAGTACAGAAGCAAGTAGACCCTTTGATGATTATAGTTAATATTAATAAGATTGACATTAGACATACTCTCGTTGATGTTGATTTAGTGCTAAATGTATGTAGTATTGATCTATTTCCTAAGATTAATGTTGATCCATCTTCTATTAATGCTTCTTTTCTCATCATTTATGGGTTCGATAATGTTAGGAGACAAGATCTAGGTACAATAGTATTACCTTTGTAGTTTTGACCCGTTACTATACCCACCCTTGTGTATGTTATGTCAGAGAAGTTACCTTATAGCCTTATTCTTGGTAGACTATGGATTCATGCTATGGGTGCAATCCTATCTACCTTGCATAAATCAGTTAAGTTTGTTTGCAATAATCGAGTAGTCACAGTCAAGGTTGACCCCGATGTTATGCACTTGTGTGAGATGGCAGCTGTCGGTCAAGCTTCGGTTGTGCCTACTCTTATCCCTTCAATATCTTCCACTGTGTCGATGTTTACTCCAACAATATCTACTACAAAAGATACTCTTGAAATAGATGTCCCTGAAGAAGATCCTTCTGAAGCGATAAATCTTAAGTTTGTTCCTTTTACCTCTTCTCAAGAAAATGCATGTCTTGGTGATGATTGGGGTCCTTTAGAATTTACAAATTCCTTCATCCAAGAATATGAAGTTGAACCGATCCACTTATACCCTTTGATAACATCATTCACACACGTTATCAAAGATGATCAATCTTTTGCATGTGGGATAATGTGAATTCAAATTGTAATGTTCTTAGTGTTGATCCTCCTTTTGGGGAGGATGATTACACCTCTGCTAAAGAGGATAATACTGATAGGCCTATCAAGAAGGATGATGATGATCCTATAGAAGAGTATGTTCCTCCTTGTTGGAATAATGCTCTCTATGAGGATCCTCCTTCTCATGATTTTCAAGCACATTATGGTCCTGGCTTTAAACTCATCTCTAAGTATGGCTATGAGCATAAAGGTTGTGGGCATAATGAACAAAACATATAGGTCCCTATAGAATTTTCACCTCATAAGTGTAATTTGGTGCTTGGTTTCTCGAACAAACAATCTAAGCAGAAACCACAGTTGAATGTTGGCATGATGTCCACTCAACCTCATTCTCATGGATTGGTCCATCCTCCTTTGTCTTCTATCTTCATGTCTTCTTCTTCTTGTGAGAAAAAAAGCTTTTCTCCATGAGAGAAAGGGTTGCTTCCCACTCCTCATCCTTTGTCTAAGAAAGAGCATATTTTTTTTATGGCTTCTTAAAGCCTACTTGATTACTCTACCTCCTCATACATGCAAGAAATTTCATAAGCATGATCATGAAAAATATTATTTTTGTGCATATCATTGAGTGTTTGGCCATTCCACTAGTGAATGTAAGGCCTTGAAGGATAAGATACAAAAAATTCATGAATCAGGTACCATCACTCATTGATTTGTTGATGCACCTGCCTCCTCCTCAAATGACAAGTGATATCGAGGTTTACCTTTGTCCTATTCTAAGTATCTTGCATGGTTCTCCTCCCCTCTATACTAGGGGCAGTGATAACTTATTCTAGAGATGTGTATCCTTCTAAGGACCCCCCTACCTTCTCTTTATCTTTCGAATGCAGTGTCCCTTGAGTGGACATTCTTTCTTTTGAAGGATTCTCGAGGGACCTCTTTGAAATATTCTCTCAAATAAATTATGTGGCGTCTAGCTTGGAGGTAGTCCAACTAGAACTTTTTTGCATCCTTGCATCTAGCTCAGGAAGGCAACCCATCTAGACCAATCCTTGCATCTAGCTCGAGTGTAGCCTATCTAGACCTATCTTTACGTGTAGCTTGGGGGCAGCCTAACTAGACTTTACTTTTCAAACAATATGTCCCTTGAGTGGACCCCTCTTCCTTTTCAAGGGTTCCTGAGTGACCCCTTTTAAAGTCTTCCAACTTGATGATGATCTATGTGACTGTCTTCTTAATTTCTCTGCAGGACTGAGAACCTATAGAGCTCCTTCACATTCTTACTCTGTGATATGGGTTTTCCTCCTAGAGCATGGATTACTTTTATCACTTCTACTCTGTGATATGGGTCTTCCTCCTCAAGCGAGGATTGCTTTTATCACTTTTACTCAGTGATACGGGTTTTCCTCCTCAAGCGAGGATTACTTTTATCACTTTTACTTTGTGATACAAGCTTCCTCCTCAAGTGGGGATCACTTTTATCACTTTTACTTGGTGATATGGTTTTCCTCCTTGAGCGGGGATTACTTTTATCACTTTTACTTGGTGATATGGGTTCGAGCGAGGATTGATTTTATCACTTTTACTCTGTGATACAGGTCTTCCTCCTCAAGTGAGGATTGTGTTTATCACTCTTACATTCATTTCTATCTTTCTCTTCTCAATTGTATATATCGGATCGAAGATATACATCTTCATCCTAAGTATATGTTTTTCCTTTCTTCAACTTCATAGTTTTGCAGAGCTATGAATTCCTTTGCTTGTCCTGCACTCTTGGGTTCACCAGATCATCATTTGTTTCCTCGATGGTTCAGGTACATATCTCTAACCCTATGTCTTCTTCAATCTACTTTACCAAAGTACTCACCAGTGTCCATGCTTGCTAAAGTGGGGGTAAAATGTATAGGAGAAAATTTGTACCCCTTGGGAAAATTCCCCTTTTACCCTTCTCCACTTTAGAAAACAAAATTCAGAGGCTCAATTCCACATAAGCTCGCTATTCTACATCCACTTGGCACCCATTTTGAGTGTTGGTAGAGGATTTACTATCGAGGATGCCTGTGTGGCATGTAGATGCCCGTGTGGCACACAGACGTTCACGCAATGTGCTTACGTCCTTGAAAAATTCTTGTGGCTGGAGCTTTTAGAGGCATTACCTTTCCCATTGGGGGTTAACTTGTAATGCCCTCTTTGGTCGATCGACCTAAAAAATGGTTGTTTCTTCATCTTCTTTCATAGTCACTATTCCTTATTCCATTTTGATCTCTTAACCTTCTAGGGACTCTCATCTTCCTCCACAATCTCTTCACCATCTCTCCACTCTCAAGAAACACTTTACACTTCACAACAGCAACATCAACACTCCATCACTTCAGTAGAGCAAGTGTGGAATGAAACACCACGGCAGTAGAGGCTTGAGTTCCTCTCATTTTCTCCCCCACTAGCCTTGAGTGCTTTGGGTGAAGGTGGTAATCTTTCACTTCTCTCCTCTATTATTTGGTTGAGTAGCATAATAATGTTTTGTAGTGTATTTGTGTACTTTACTTCATTTCATACTTTTCTCTATATCTATCTAGTTGTCCGTGGAGGTGGGAACACCAAAACAGGGGTTTGACTGAGGCAAACCCCTATACAACCCCAACAATTTCTCTCTCTCTTGTGTGTAGGTATTGAAGACATTCACGAGATGGAGGCTTCATCATTTGCATAGTTGTAATCATTTCCTTTCCCTTCTTCTCCTTGTCTTTATCATTTCTATTTCACTCTATTTCAGCTTTATCACTTTCTAGAAGTTCTCAAAAATTAGAGAAACATTCACTTTGTCATTCTCTAAGATAAACCTGATCTCTAGTTTGTACGAGATGCCAGTGCACCTCAAGGATGTTGGTGTGCCGCACTATCGTATCTATTTTGTGTTTTCGTCCTTTGGTTGAGAGCTTGTTAGTTTGTCCAAAGAATCTTTGTGACCTACTCTTTCAGATTCTATAACTCTCACCGTTTTTCTTTAAGGTAGTTTAGGGAAGTTCGCCCTGTGAGGCTCTCTGGGTGAAGAGAACTCATGTATAGAGAATCCCCCTTCTCTACAAATACAATTAATATCCCCCCATAGGAGGAAAATAGAGAGACTATATAGCCCCCCAAAAGATATGATCACCTACAAAAATGGTAAGTGTATGTAGACAAAACAAGATCCTATGTTGACAAACAACTTGTCTCCATTTCGAAAGAAACAAAACCAAGTGCAAGTGCAGGGATGCTTCCCATTCTAGATAGGAATTGAAGGAAGGTAGGATGTATATGAATGTTGGTGGTGTATCTAAAAGTTGCTCATGTGTCTCCTTGCCCAATGAAGATGAATATGTCACTATCAACTCAAGTACATACCCAATCAATGAAGAAGGTGACAAATCAAAATGATGTGGAAATTGATGTTGAACAATATCCAAAGACCATGATGGTTTGACAATAGGTGTGCAATGGTTGTCATCAAATAGGAGAGATATCCCCTCAAATGTGTCCTCCAAATCTGAAATGTGAGACTCCACAAACAAGGATGCAATGTTTGATAGATATGAATCCCAATTAGGAAGACAATGAGATACTAATTATAATGATTCACTGGTCATGCTCAATGAATCGTCACCATGAGAATGTTCTTGTTAAATAGAAATTATAGGAGTCTCAATCAATGACTCTGCACAATGAATCACTGAAGTTGAAGGTACATCAACTGTCTTTGATGGAGAATCAGGAGCATCGAAAGAACCCTCTTTATCCTCATCCTCATCTGAAGATTCAAATTATTCCAAATATTCAAACTCTCACATTGTATCAGCATCATAGGGTATCATGTCTAAAAGAGGAAGAGGCACAAGATAATCTGAAACAAGATCATCTGGGAATGCTTGAGTATCATGATCTCAATGTATCTTCCAAATTTTAGTCCAAAGATTGTGAGGGAAATCACAAAGATCAACACTTTTCAAAGTGGAAACATCAATATGCATTCCAATGACTCCTAAGACATGATCCCTTTTATAATTCCAAACAAATTTCTTACTATCAGTACCAAGAGGGGGAACAAGATTATATAAATGTGGCAACAAATGAAGCCATCGAAGATGTGTGATGATACCATTTCTCCATTGATTATAGTTTCCCCTTTTCAACATAATCAAAGAAGGATGAAATGAAAACCCCATTATTAACTATGATATATCTCCAAGATTACAAAGACAATATCCTTCAAAATGAAATAGAAACTCTCAAAAAATATTATATATACTGCAAATAAAGTCTTCCCAAATTGATAGAACCTCTTTGAGACTCAGGATGTCCAAGTAATCAATCAAACTACTAAATATGAAAAATACTGAATAAATAATACTTGGTATTGAATCTAGAAAATGTGCATGGACACAATGATAAATCTCCTAAATACCTTCCAAATGCAACTTGAATCACCAAAATCGAAGAAACGGTCTGAAATTTATGAGTTCATAGGTTGAAATGGGAGATCTGACTTCAAACAGGAATAAAATTTGGTAATAATTCCTACACCAATAGATAGAGCTCAGAACCAGATTTCCAATGATATCTCATTTGAGAAAATCTGATACCCGAGTAAAATTTATTGCGATTTTAAGAAAACTGTCTAATTAAGACATGATGGGGCTTCCATGACAATCATTTGGCCATCAAATTTAAGATAGTCGCCTGATTTTTTTTTTAAAATCACCAAAAAAATAAATTTACCTTAGAATATGAAGTATTTTGTATGAAAATGGGGGCTTTGGGCCTTTCTTATGCAGTGGAAGGGTTGGATTTCACCTAATTTTCTCCAGAAATTCGCTTGAGATGTAAACCCTCCAACCTTACAAAAAATCACCAAGATCTTACAGGCATAGCTCAATCCTCAAATTTGAGAAGGGTCTTGCATGCAAGGCTCTGATACCATGTAAGAGCTGGAGATATTAGCTTGACACCCAAGAACACCTGCAAAAACAATGATAAACCTTCCACAAGAGGATATGCAAGAATGAAATTGCTTGATATTAAGACCTCTCAAATGATGGGGTATGAAGTATGAAAAGATGTTTTACAAATGATACAATAACCCTCCTTATATAGGAAAGGGTGAGATACAAGATGCATTATAATGTTGCCATGTGTCTTGATCAAACATCATGTCACAATATGTAAACCCTAACAACCTACCTAGGGAATGATGATGAGATAGAGATAAGTTCTAGAAAAGACAACTCATCTTCGAGAAGGAATCTTATCTCCTACAAACATGGAAAGGGGAATTACCCCATTATATATGATTTATCTAATAATGCAACCTAGGACTTAATTAATTAAATAAAAAACCTAAGTTAACTTATGTTAGTGTAATAAATAATTAATTATAGTAACAAAGAAGTTCATGGTTGGATGTCATTCCTTATCAAAGAAGAGAAGAGTTGAAGAAGTTCATGGTTGGATGGCATGTCATATCAAAGAAGTAGTATTGTTGATGTTCATATAATGCATTATTACTGACAACATAGTTGTCTTCATCATAATATATTAAGATGAGGATTAGAAGCATGAATAATGTTGGAGAGATTTTTTTGAAGGTCTACATTATATCTCATGCTCTCTCTTGATGTTCGTGATAATATATGTGTTGCTAAAAGGAAGTTATGGTCTCCACAATTTTCTCATATGTTTTTGGTTTAGGATGTTGCATTGAAGTTTATCTAGGAGAATGCTTCGCATCCCTGCACAGTTATAGCTCTGGTCTTGTGGTTTGGTACTTAATGTCAGAGCTTTGTGTATTTTCCACTTCTATCTTTTTGGGTCACCTGTGTTATCAAGGAGGTTCCTGTGGATTGCAAAAAGTTGGCAGTGTTGCTAGTTATCTGAACTGGTCCAAGAAACGCTCTGCATTTCTCCACATTGATTTTTCTACTCCTACAACTTGGTGAATGTGCTCACAACATCTATATAATGTGTTAATTCCAATCTCATTTGTTGAAGTGGTCTTCAAGATGTTCTACAAATGTTACATCATCTAGTTCTATATTATGTGTTTCCTAAACAAAAATTTTGTACCTATTTGGTTTCCGGTGGTTGTTGATGGTATGATAGTATAAAATAAGTGTATGGAACTGATGTTGGATGTTCAAGGAACATCCCTATGTGATCCACATGTTTCTAATTAGCTTATTTGGTGTCACATTATGTCATGTGTTATATTTTTGGGCTATTTGTGGATATATGGCCAACAAGGTGTGTTCCTTTGCTTGGGGGGTTGCACCAGCAATGAAAGATGTGTCATGATAGATTTGGGTCCTAACCTATCATGTTTAAGACTGCATCAAGTAAATTCAATTGAAATATTTTTTATGGTTTGACTAGTTATGTGCTTCAATTCTCATCCACACATTTCCTTGATGTTGACTTGATTGTTGTGCGCTTGTGTGTAAATCATTTTGGATCATATTGAAAGAAGTGAGAATTTCTTATGGTTCTTTCTATCCTCGGGATAGGATCGCATCATGCTTTGTTGGCTGACCAGTTGAATTCATTATTTATTATATTCTTGGTTGACCTAACTGAAGAATTAAAGTTTTGTGATGGATATAAATGCAAGATCATTTTAGATGTAATAAGAGCATAGTAGTGCACAAGTGTGAAAAAGTGTGAATGATTTGTATTGAATATCCAGTAGAAATAGTGCTAATTGTTATGGAAGGAAAGATAAATTGAGCCCAAATGCCTCAGTTAATAGATATTTGTGTTGGCAATAATTGTAATTCTTATAAGTATTTTGTATCCTACTCTAAGATAGTGAATCTCATCAGGTTCTTTATATATTGCTCCTAGATTTGGTTGGTACTTCAGTGTTGAAAGTCCTTTTTGTATCTTTCTCTAAGGCAGTGAGCCTTCTTGCAATTCTTTTGGTAGGAAGACTTATATTGTGAGTTAACTCTCACCATGGTTTTTCCCTCATTGGGTTTTCCACATAAATATGGTGTCTCTTTGTGTATGTGTGTGTTCTCTATCTCCTTCTCTTTACTGTTGATCTAATTACTACTATATATTTCTTTGGTAAAATTTTTTGAAGGTGTTAAAGATTCAAATTGCTATGTTCTTCTCTATTACTTCTCTACTTAAAGTTCCATCTTTATCTACTAAAGGATTTTGAGTTGTGCTAAAAGTTTCAAGCTCCAGAAAGGGTAAAGTTTTGTGTAGATTGATTCACCCCCCTCTCAGTCTCTAAAAGTGTTCAATAATTGGTATTAGAGCCAAGTTCCTATGTAGAATCTTAACAGCTTGAGGCAAAGATCTGAGATGGCACATGATGATTCATACAAGGTCCTAGATTTGATGGGACTAATTACTCCTTCTGAAAAATTAAGAATGGATGGATACCTAAACTCTCTTGGGTTTGGGGTGTGGCAATTAGTCAAAAGTGGTTATACTACTCCAAAGCTAAGAATGCAATGAAACACCAAATTGAAGCAAGCTAAGATGTAGATCTTCAAAAGTTGATTTGAGACTCTAAGGATGACTAAAGATGAAGACATTGCAAGTTATATGCTTTAGGTACAATAAATTGTCTCTAGCATCTCCAGACTTGGTGGAGAAGTAGAAGAAAGTGAAATTTTAAATAAGGTTTTGAGATCTCTCCCAAGATCTTATAGTCACAAAGTATCTTCCATTGAAGAATATAAAGATTTGGATTAGTATTTGTAAGTGTGAATAAGTAACAATGTAAATACACTTCTTAATATGACATTATATCAATGAATTTAATCAACAATTAAGCTATTTAAAAACCAGAAATCCATTGAAAGTGTCATATTTCTCTCTATCTCCAAAGATTTATTAAACCACTATGGGTCTCAGATTGTGTAAGCACTGTGACTGTTAAAATGACAATCTAAAGAACGAGAAGTTGTCAAAATGCAGGAAACTAATCCTATATGATCATATTGTAAGCTAAATTGATAGGAAACTATGATGATGGAGCTACAGTAGAACTAAGATGCAGCCATGATTATGATTCTACTGATGCTACGATTGTTAAAATTCTATTGTTGTGATACTTGATTGCTCTATTTCTATTTCCTACAAAGTAAGATTGCACAAAGTTGGGATTCTGGATCCATTTACTGTTGAATGAGGCTATATTTATAGATTTCCCGATAGCATATTTGCATAGGGGCAACAAAGTAGAGGCTTGGATTCAATCTTGGCAGCCATAGCCAGTTCTAACATGGTATCCAAGTGGGTTGGGTTCCATTGGATAGTCTTTTTTTGAAGAGAGATACCAGATTTGGGGAGGTTCCTTTTTTTTGGCTCTTTATTGCAGGTTCATATCAGAGCTTGTTGGTGCAAATCTAAGCTCACCATTATGTCTAGAAGGTTTGAGAAAATCGATTTTGCCTTTTGCTTCATCCAAATTGGACATATGAGGCCAAATCTATGAGGGTTTGAAACTAAAGAGTGGTTGCTAGATCCAGGAGGTACTTGCATTTTTGGTGCATTTTGGGTCAAATCCGACCCTACCATCGTGTCCAAAAGGGCTAAAACCCTAATATCGATTGTCAAATCATCTAAATCGAAGTAGTTGTCCGGTGAGGCAAAAAAAAAATGCCCAAAGAGTCGTGCAGCCCCCTAGGGCATCATAAATAGCGTCGATATGATTTGCAGAAAAAATAATATTATTTAAATCGGTATAAAAAAATTTATAATTTTTTTTAATAAAAATTATCGATTTAAATATTTCTGCAAAAAAAATTTATTCACTGTAAAAAAATTTTATTTTTCTAAATCCAAAAAAAAAATTATACGATACATAGTCCGCAGACCTTTTAGTCTGTAGATTGTACCTTTGTACCTCATACCCGTGGCCTATGTACATCCACCATGCGGCTCTCCTTCATTCGTTTGTCATGTACCACATGGGCCCCCACCTCTACAAGCGGTGCTCTTTCAAATCATTCTGGCAGTATTAAGAAACTGGCGAGAATTTTCAACCGGCATCTCCATTTAAAATATCCGGCTCCACAAATATCAACCAGTGGATGAATATGTTTAGAAGAATATTCTAGTAAAGACATTCCCAAGCAGAGATTTCATCACCGCCAGAATCTTAGAAGAGAATATCTTGACGCTTTTGAGAATATTTCAATATAAGGGTGAGTTTTCTTGTGACGAGCATATACCCGTCAATTTTAAGCTTCTATAAATGTGTGACATCCAAACGACCATCAAATTTTGTACTTTTTTTTTCTAACGTCATCATTTTCTAAAAAAAATTGCCCCCCTCACAGATGAGCTTTTCATTTTTGCAGTCTAACTTCAGAAGGCCATATCTTGCTCATTTTGACTCCTTTTTTTGAGAAATTGTTTTTTATTTGGGCTAATTTTTTGTGCTCTTCACAATGGTGCAATCATTTTTTGGTTTTGGTGTCTATTTTTTTCATAAATTTCAGATTCTCACAGGTGTTGTTGCTTTGTCCTCAATTTGGGAACTTTGGGAGCTCATATCTTGCTCCTATGGTAACATTTTTGGGTGTAGTTTTTATTGAAAGTGCATAATTTTTTGTGTACTTTTCAGTGGTATGATCAGATTGATATCATTTTGTACCAAAAATTTTACTTGATTCTAAGGCCAAGTTTGTCATTTGCATGTACCAAGATCAAGACCACTTCGTTGTTTTTGGAAAGTGGAAACTGTAAATGTACTAAACATAAAGTGCCAAATCAGATATTCCTTGGGGAGGTTTCATGATTGAGTGATTTGGGGGGTAATCTTCCAATGATTGGTTGCATTCTTTTGCTTGGTTTGTGTTTTTCCAATGGGGAAATCTCAAATTGAACTCCTACCTCCACATAATTATGCTACATGGAGAAAATCAATATGGAACTATCTCATGATGAAAGGTCTAATAGGTCATCTAAAGGACACCATTCAACAACCTATTGATGCTAAAGAAATGGAAAAATGGGAGATTGATCATGAGAAAACACTTGGATGCATATGTTCATTAGTCTCATTTTATTTGCAATTTCATATTGAATCATGTAAAACACTTAAAGAGGCATGGGAGGCTTTTGAAAAATTGTATGGTAAAACAGATAAGATTAGGGGATATCAGATTAATAATGATTTGATGAATCTTGATCCTAAAAAATTTGACCACATCCAATACTACATCTCCAAAATCAAGCAACTAAGAACACAGTTAAAAGAATACAACATTGATAAAGAAAATTTACAGTTGATTCTTAATGTGTTATCCAAGTTTGGTCCTGAGTATTCAGTGTTTTTTTTTGGATTTCATACCCATCGACTTTCTATGGGAGCATCATATGTTGATCCTAAGTTTGATGACTTTGCAAATCTCCTAATCCAAGAGGAAGCTAAGTTAATGAACATGGTTCTAATCAAGTCTTCCAAGTCACATGCATTGGTGGCTAATGAGTCAAAGGTATAAAAAGAATCAGGGAATCTTGATAAGAACAAAAAGAACAAGCCACATAAAGAATCATAATCTTCAAAAGGAGAATCATCTAAGAAGGAGAGGCCTTTTTATGCATATTGCAAGAAGGATGGACATGAAGAACACTATTGTTATAAGAAGGATATTGATGATTTGAAAAATCTTCTAAAAATGAATCACATTGTTTTCATTCTAGAATGTCTAAATCATCTTCTTCTCCTACTTCAAAACAGTCTAAAAAGGACAAAGGTCAAGCATCTACATCAAGAAATAAAGCTCAAGCTCTTCATGCTTTTTCAGGTCCAAGATCAGGGAGATGGCTTCTAGATTCAAGAGCATCTCATCATATGGAATCTTCACAATCTATATTCTCTTCATTTCAACCTTGTACTATGTCTCCTATCTTGATGGGAAACAATACATGCATGAGTGTAATTGGGAAGGGATCTATTAGCTTTTGGGACAACACTTTCTAGGATGTTTTGTGTGTTCCTCATTTAAGGAACAATCTTCTTTCCATATATCAGATTACACATGGTGGAGATGGAAGAACTATGGAGTTCACACCTGATCCAGTCATCATTCGAGACTTGGAGAGTAGAGAGATCATTGCTAATTCATCTCGATTGTATACCTTTGTCAATTTTTCTTCTGATGGTGGCATTGTTCTTTCAATTGTTGATCATGTGAACCATGATTCAGAGGAGACATTTGGATTTTTGAACTTGGGAGTTCTCACATCAGATCCAATACTTGAGCCATGCATTTTATCTCCTCCATCTACTATTGTAGTTGATTATGGTTTTGTTTCCACAGTTTGGATTCCCTGTGATTTAGTGCAAGAGGACACACCTCATTATCTTTCAAATTTGACTACTTTGGATGGCTTCTTGATAGGTATTTCAGACTTGTTTGTGGAGTCTCATATTGCATATTTGGGGGGACGCCATTGATGACATTCATCTTCTCTTTGATGGAGAAGATCCTTCTTCAATTGTTGTGAGGGAACACTCTGACCCTCTTGTTCATTCTCTACATGATCATTCTTTGCAGTTTGATGTGATTGTGGATACTTTTGGACAACATTTGGAGGAGGCTTCTTTGTCTTTAGAGGGGATATTCTTGTCTTTGGATCATGTTCTACATTAATCTCTACTAGATTATGGATTGTCCTCTTCAGCAATGTGTCCTGGAACGCATGTTTGGAGTGTGTCAGCTTTAAGCATTGATATGGAGACACTTGAGCATGCTTCTGAGACATCATCCATCATCCATATTCCTGACATCCTTCATATATCCATGGTTTTGTTTCTTCCTAAGGGGAGGAACATTGTTCGATGGTTTTGGATCATCTTCAACATTCAATGTCGAGCTTCTACCATCATTATAGGAGACTCAACATTAAGGGGGGTTGCCTTGTCTCTCTTCTACTTATCTCTTATGGGGGCTCTTTTTCCTCACATGGGGTTTTGGCCTTCTCATGCATTATTGAGAGCATTTAATTTTTTGTATCTTTCATCTCTCTTTTGGCGAGGATTTTTTTCCCAATGGGTTTTCTCCTTTTCTCTATTTGTGAGAGATTTCCTTTGCATATGTACATTGGTACCTAACATGTCCTAGTAGTCGGGACCCATATTTTTGTCATTTGCATAATAATCTGCTACTCCCTAAGTTGCACTTAAGGGCGGGTGTTGGTGTAAATAAAGTCTTGTACCTAGTTAATTCATTACTAGGGGACTTATTTACACATGTTAAGTTTACTAAGGTCATAGGAAGGAATCTTTCTAGAAGGTGTTAGTTGTCATTAGTTGTTATCTTATATTTTGACTTGTAACACATGTGAACCTAGGTAAGTATGATTAGTTGTTTCATGTCATATGATTAAGACACTTGCCATAATCCTATGACATCCTATATCTCACCTTGGCTATATAACCAAGGGGTCTCTCTCATTGTATCATCACAATCATATCATTGAACCATATTGATAAGAATACGGTTTATTCTTGTCACATTCATATTCTCTCTTTTTGTGCTTTCCATTTGGTCTCAAGATCTTGACAGCCATAGTCAATTCTAACATTCAAAAGTACTCCTTCAGCAAAATAGCATGCTCCTAATAGGTCCAATCAATCCTTTCAAGGTTAATATTTTTCTTCCAATATTTTTGGGTGTAAGGTTGTTGATTATGGAGTTAAATAGAGAAGGAATAACAAGATAGGAAGAAGGTATTTCTTACCTCAAAGAAAGAACACTGTTATTTTATGGATATTGCTTTGCATACAACAAGTATGGTCACAAGGTTGATGAGTGCGGATCTTGGTCACAAGGTTGATGAGTGTAGATCTAAGGTGAAGAGGAACAACTTTGTTCCAAAGCACAATGTTGTGTGCTACAAGTACAATCATATGGGACATAATGAAAAATATTGTAGAAATGGTTTTGTGAAGCCATCTACCTAGTATCAAAAAAAGGATGAATCATTGAATTAAGAAAAGAGGGGAAATGAAAAGATCCAGAATGAAGACCATGAGAAGAAGGATGATTTTTCTCTTATGCACTCTACATAATATTCCAAGAAAAATTGAGATAGAGTATTATCTCAGGAGGAGATGTCACTTGTAGAACCTTTTTTCCCCTGAAAAGAAAAAGGTGTTGAAGACTTTGGCATGAAGGATCATTTGAATCAAATCGGTCAGTGTGCATATTTTTTGTGCATAAATAGACCTTATTTGGAGTTCTTATTGAGATTTGGTAATGAGTGAAGGTTGGTACACCTATTCTAATTAATATTATTCCAATTTTGTGTACCGCATTTAAAGATAAAGTCCTAGAAAAGTAAGTTTTCCTAGACATTCAATATACATTTTGTTGAGGCATAGTCGAGGCTTTTTGGTATGCATCTCTCCACAGAGAAATTTTTGGCCTTGTGATCCAAAGGTCTTGCTAATCAATATGTGAAGGTATCATATCTATATTTTAAATTATTCATCCCTTCTAATATAATAGATATCAATGACAATGTTATGATCTAGCTTAGTGAAGCAATGTTGAAGGCTTGTTGAAAAGTGTTGCATTTCTCTGAAAGTAAAGTTTTTTTCCAAACAAGACTATTTGATGTACCATAATAGTTTGCTACAATTCCTATCTATTTTTTAGAACATTTTTTGGGGTACATATTTCAACTGATGCATGAACAAATTAATTATATGAGTTCGTGTAGATGTCAGGTTTTCTCTAAATGTTTGGTTGTCAGATTTCAAGCCAATCTTAAGCAATCTCATTAAAAAGTTGTGAAAAGTATTTTTAGATACTTAAAGGGTACTTTGAATTATGGGCTATGGTATAAAAAAGATCAAAATTTCTCTTTGAGTGCCTAAACTGATGTTTATTTGGTAGGTTGTGTTAATTTTTGAAGGAGTACAATTGGAAGTGCATTATTTTTGGGAAACAAATTGGTCTCTTGGCTCAATAAAAACCAAGATTCAATGTCTTTGTCCATAGCAGAAGCAAAATATATTGTTGCAGCATCTTGTTTCACTCAAGTTCTTTGGATGAAGAAAAATTTAAAGGATGTGAAGGTGGTGTATGATGAACCTACGCCTATATTGTGTGACAATACAAGTGATTAAAATTTATAAGAATCTGACTACACATTCAAGGACTAAACACATCTTAATTCGGTACCATTTTCTAAGAGAGAAATTTAAAGAACATGAATTCAAAATGGAGTATGTGTCTATGAAGGATTAGATTGAAGATATATTTACAAAGGCTCTTTCAAAGGATACTTTTGAATAGCTGAGGCAAAAGATAGGGAGCATTTCCCTCCTTGTTCTAAATAGATGCATAGCTGGTGCATCTTTCCAGGGGAGAAATTCATGCCATATCCTTTCTCTTGGATTGATGGGTGAGCTACCCTTTAGGGGGATCTTGTAGTAAAAGGGGAGTCCTGAAATAATTGTATAGCTTTTGTATATAGAATAAGTGTTTCCGGACAAAGGGAGAGCATGTGCTACTTCAATAGAAGATCCTTTTCCTCTTTGCTCCTAAAGACAAAAATTCATGTTGTCTTGTGTAGAAGTGTTTGGCCTATTGTCCTTGATGTCAAATGGGGAGAGTGAGCAATGTGTTGCCATCGATGTCAAAGGGGAAGATTGTTGGCAGTTGTTGTCATTGATGTCAACACTGATGGTTGTGTTGTTGTCATTGATGTCAACACTAAGATTGTCAGTAGTTATTGTCAACATTGATTGTTAGTTGTAATTGATGTTAGCACCTGAGTAATATGTTGTTAGTACTTGACATTGGTTGTCTTTTTTATGTCATTCCTTATCAAAGAACAGAAGATTTGAAGAATTTATGGTTGATGTCATGCCATATCAAAGTAGTATTGTTAATGTTCACATAATGCATTATTACTATCAACATATGTGTTTCCATGATAATCTATTAAGATGAAGATTATAAGCATTAAGCTAAGGATTAGAAGCATGACTAATGTTGGAGAGATATTGTTGAAGGTATACATTTTGTCCCATGCTCTCTCTTAATGTTCCTGATAATATATGTGTCGCTAAAAAAGAATTTCTAGTCTCTACAAGTTTCTTAAATGTTTTTGGTTCAGGATGATGCATTGAAGTTTATCCGAGAGAATGCTCCACATTTCTCTACTACTACAGATCTAGTTTTACGGTTTTGTACTCAATGGAAATTCTTTGTGTATGTTGCACTCCTATATTTTTAGGTCACCTGTGTTACCGAGGAGGTTCCTATGGATTATAGGTTGGTAGTGTTGCTAGTTGTCTGAATTGGTCTAGTAAATGCTCTATATTTCCTCATATTGATGTTGTTTCTCCTATGGCTTGGTGAATGTGTTCAAAATGTTTATGTAATGTCTTAGTTCCAATCTCATATGTTGAAGTGCTTTGTAAGTTTTTCTACAAATGTTACATCATCTAGTTATGTATTATGTGTTTTTTAAATGAAAAATATTATACCTATTTGGTCTACGATGGATATAAATGCAAGATCATTTCGGATGCAACAAGAGTGGAGTGGTGTACAAGTGTGAAAAAAGTGTGAACAAGTTGTATTCAATATCTAGTAGAAATAGTGTTAAAGATTGTAGAAGGAAACATAAATTAAGCCTAAATGCCTCAATTAATAGAGAGTTGTGTTTGCAATATTTGTAATTCTCTTATGTCTTTTGTATCTTGCTCTGAGATAGTGAATCTCATCAGGTCCCTATATATTACTTCTGGAGTTGGTTGGTACTTTAGTGATACAAGTCCTTTTTGTATCTTTCTCTAAGGCAATGAGCCTTCTTACAAGTATTTTGGCAGTGAGCCTTATATTGTGAGTTAACTCTCACTGAGGTTTTTCCCTCATTGGGTTTTCCATGTAAATCCGGTGTCTCTTTATACATGTGTGTGTTCTATATCTCTTTCTCTACTACTAATATGATTACTACTATATATTTCTTTTGTAAATTTTCTTGAAGGTGTTAAAGATTTAAATTACTATATTCTTCTTTATTACTACTCTTCTTAAAGTTCCATCTTTATCTACTAAAGGAGTTTCATTTGTATGGCATTGGATCAACTTCATCTAGACAAGGCTCCTAGGCCAAATGGTTTTTTGGCTTGTTTCTTCCAACAATGTTTGGGGGTTGTTGGAGATGAGGTTGTGGATGTGATTGAAGATTAAGGTGCTCAAGGAAATTTCTCAGGCAATTGAAAATTACCTTCATAGCCCTGATTCCCAAAAATAAAAACCAACCTCATTGGATTAATTTAGACCAATTTCTTTATGCAATAAAATTTATAAAATCATGACCAAGGCAATGGTGAACAAACTAAAAAGAATTATCCCCAATTTAATCTTAGAATAACAAATGGGGTTTGTGCCAAGAAGATAAATTTTGGAAGGTGTGATTATTGCCCAAGAAGCCATTCATTCAGTAGGAAATATTGGCAATATGTGTTTTCATTGATGTCAACTCAATAGGTGTTGTCATTGATGTCAACTCAATAGGTTTTGTCATTGATTTCAACTCAATAGGTGTTGTCATTGATTTCAACTCAATAGGTGTTGTCATTGATGTCAACTTGAGGTTGTGTTTGTATGAAGATTCTGTATAGAAGTGGATGAGGCTGAGAAATGATTAGAGATAGAGTGATGGTTTGACATAGATGGAGACATGGGATAAGCATGGTATAAACATGATTAAGATAGTTGTACATTGTTTATTAGTTGAAATTAAGGTTTCAAGAAGTTATATGAAAGTAGTTATGTTTTTTCTTTTACTTGTGTTGTTGAGAGAAGATGTCTAAGGAAAAAATTGTGTATTTACCTAAGTCAGTGACCTTGCTTTTTGGTCTTCTTTCCTTTGCATGGCATGATCTAGTTGTTAGGTTTTGGAGTTAATTTTGGTATTTAGTAAAGAGGTTGTTTCCAAGATTTCATGTCATAAACATCTCTACAACAAGAGTTAGATGTGACCGTTCTCTAGATTGCACTAAAGTAGAGTTACGTGTCTTAGAAGTTTACCAGAATGCTATGCATTACTCTGGAGTGATATATATGGTTGTGAAGACTTTGGTATATGTTTAGAGAGTTATATGGATTCATCCATATGTTTTTAAAATGTTTTGGTGACCCATAGTGCAATACCCTAAGTGTTGATGTGTCACAGTCAATCTGGGATGCTTTGTTCTTGTATGTTTAGTGGGTTTCTCCATTTGTGCCAGCATATGATGATTAGATTCTTCAGGATAAGGATTTAAGGATGTTTTTTATTACCTAAATTTTTTACATCTTAGTCTACATGATATTTTTTGGTTTCTCCTCGATGGTGTAAAGGTGAATAGTTAGCAGTTTTGGTGGTGTTGATATTTTTTGGGCCAACGGTCTGATTTCTTTCATTTGTGGTTGATCCTGATTAGTTAGTTTTACCTTTGAGGATGTGTTGTGATTCTTTTTTTCATTTTTATGTTGTGTGTTGTGATTCACAACTTATTTTCACTTCATAATTTATATGTTTAGAGCTGACCTATGTAATATCATACATTTCATCTAAAGGTCATCTTGGAGCTGACCTAATTGGGTTTTAAGTTGTTGTAGAGGGTAATTATAGAAGAACAAAATCATTTGTGAAAGGATAGAACAGAGATTATGTATAATATTGAATATTAAGTGTGTGAAGTGTTAGATATTATAGGCAATAACTTTTCAATTAAATGCATAAAAAATATCAATACATGGCAGATTTATAAAACCCAAAAAAATAACAAGAAGACAACACAAGCTTTAATGTGGTTCACCAAAATATGGGTTGCATCCACCGACACAAGGTCCAAATTATATTAATCTTCCAGAAAATAACCTTTACAATGACATGCAAAGACATGTAAATAAATGTAGCAACTTGCAGCAATGTTTTTCCACAGTTTTCCACTATTGATTTTTACATAGTCTTTGTTGCGTGTACTCACGACACTTACTACCATTTTCCATCCACTACTCTGTGACTTTATACTACCATTTCTCACACCAAACAACCATAAACAACCCCAAAAACATGTGGAAAATACCTTCCCATGCATGTATCAACTCATACAACCAATAGCTCCTTTCTTTTTGGGTGGTTATAATGATTTTTAACCATTCATACAAGAGTGCAACAATTATTTAATAAAAAATAATGGTGAATATTTTTAGCATCTAGGTCTAATTGGTCTCCATAAGACAACAATATCCCACTTGGAGATTGATCAGACTCCACACCATACCATCTCCCACTTGGAGATTGGTAATAACAGTGTTTCCCCTGAAACTCCCACTGGAAATAAGTACATTGGACCCTACTTCTCAATTTTATGGTTAACCTTGAAGACCAACTAAAGCTGAAGAGGAGCTCAGGGTCTCCCTTGTCACTACCTTCATAAATATATCCACTATATTGTCATCTATGTGTATATTTTCTATTTTTACATGTCCATCCTCCAACACCGGTTGAATAAAATAATATCTCAGTTGTATGTGTTTGGTTTTAGAGTGCAAATGAGAATTCTTTGCAAGATGTATAACACTTTGGCTGTTTGTAAACAAGTAATTTTAAGCCTATTGTTTTCCTAATTATTCCATGAAAATTTTCATCCATATCATCTCCTTTGTCACCTCTGTTGCAGCAACATACTCTGCCTCCATGGTAGATAGAGCAACTACCTTTTTCAATCGATAAATCCAACTCACTACGATCCCACTAACTGTAAATACATAACCTATGGTACTCTACCTGGTATCGATATCCCTTGCCAAATATGAGTCAACATAGCCTTTTAAATCAGTATTAGAACCCCCAAAACATAAACATTTATCAAATGTACCTCTCAAATACCTGAGTCCACTTTACTGCATTCCAATGCTCCATTTTGAGATTACTCATATACCTGCTAACAACTCTTATGGCATGTGCAATATCCAATCTAATGCATACCATGGCATGCATTAAACTACCTACAGCTAAAGCATATGGTACCTTGGACTTTTTATCCTCCTCCTATTGTGTCTTTGGACACATATCCTTAGTCAATTTGAAATGAATAGGAAAAGGTATGTTGATAGCTTTTGCATTCACCATGTGAAATCTCTCCAACACTTTTTCAACATAATCACCCTGAGATAAAAATATTTTTTTGTTTTTCCTATCTCTTGTAATTTTCATACCAAGAATTTGTTTCGCTACCCCTAAATCCTTCATAGAAAATGAATTTTTTAATTGTTGTTTTAACTCCCTTATGTGATCCATGTTAGACCCCGCTATAAGCATATCATCAACATATAAACATAAAATAATGTATCCATCGTCATCTAACCTCTTAAAATAAACATAATGGTTTGAATTACACTAGAGGTAGCCATGCTTGGCCATAAACTATCAAATTTAATATACCATTGCCAAGATGCTTGCTTCAAGCCATATAAACTTTTCTTCAATCTACACACGAATTTCTCCTTACCTTTGACATCAAATCCCTGTGGTTGTTCCATAAATATTTCCTCCTCCAAATCACCATGGAGAAAGACAGTTTTAACATTTAGCTATTCCAAATGAAAATCTGCAGCAGCCACAATACTTAGAACAGTATGAATAGAAGTCATTTTAACAACCAGAGAAAATATTTCATCAAAATCAATTCCTTTTTTTGTACAAATATTTTTACAACTAACCTGGATTTAAATATTTTCTTACCTCCATCTTCCTCTTTCAACCTATAAACCCATTTGTTTGGTAAAGACTTTTTACCTATAGGCAACTTGCATAATTCCCAAGTATGATTTTTCAACAAGGAGTCCATTTCTTCTTCCATTCCATGCTCCAACTGAACCTTGGCATCCACCTACATAGCCTCATCATAACATTCCAATTCACCAGCATCAGTTAATAGAATAGAATACAAAGAGGGAGAAATTTTTTTTGGAGGTCTACTTATCCTTGTTGATCATCTAACATTCACTGGAGTGTGTGGTATTTGTTGTTGTGGAGAATGAGGAACCATTGGAACATCATTTTTCAGAGTATCATTCAGTACTACATAGTTATTTTCTTTCTTCTCATGTTGCTGCAACTAATCTTTGTGCAACACTTTCTCATTGAATATGACATCCCTGCTTCTCACAATTTTCTGATTTTCAAAATCCCAAAGCTTATAACCAAATTCATCAATGCCATATCCAAAAAATATACATTTATTTAATTTTGCATCAAGCTTGGTTCTATTTTCAGAATCTACATGCGTAAATGTTTCACAACCGAAGGTTTTGAGAAAAGAATAACTCACCTTCTTACCTATCCATGCTTCCTCTAGAATACCACAACCCAAAGGATTAGAAGAAACTCTATTAATTAAATAAACAAAAAAATTTATAGCCTCTTCCCACATGTTTAAAGGTAGCCCAACATACAATCTCATAGTTCGTGTACGCTCCATTATTGTTATATTCATGCACTCAGTCACTCCATTTTCTTGTGGAGTCCTTGGAACAGTTTTCTACCTATGAATTCCATTAGAGGAACAATAATATTCAAACTCTTTGCTACAACACTCGCCACCATTATTAGATCTAAGACATTTCAACTTTTTATTTATCTCATTCTCAACCAAGCTTCTCCATTTTTAAAAAGTTTCAAATATATCAGATTTCTACCTAAGAAAATAAATCCATACCTTCCTAGTTGTATCACCAATAAAATTAACATAATACTGAGAGCCACCAAGAGAAGATGCCTGAGTTTTCCCCATACATTTGTATGCACAAGCTCCAATTTCTCATCTTTCTTTTGCTTCCCATCCTTGAGAAAACTAACTCTCTTTTGTTTTCCATACACACAACTTTCACAAAAATCCATATTAACACATTTTAGACCTAATAAAACATTCTTTGAATGAAGTAATTTCATTCCTTTTTTACTCATGTGCCCAAGTCTATTATGATGCAGTTTTGTTTCTAAACCCACAACAACTGTCTAATTTTTTGTTTGTTGAACTGCAACAACTGTTCTTGAACATTTACTTTTCTCTACAACAACTAAAGTAGAAGAACAATATGACCTATAAAAAGATATAAGGTTCCTACTTTCACACTTTTTGCTACCACTAAGGCACCTTTTATAACCTTCCAATTTTTATCATTGCAAGTAACAAAACAGCATTCATCACATAGCTGCCCTGCTAAAATTAAATTTTTACTTAACTTTGGAATGTGCCTTAACTCTTGTAGTAGTCAATGATTCCCATTCTATAACTTAATCTTGATTCTTCCCTTTCCAACAATCTGACAAGGTTTTTTATCTCCCAAATAAACCAGCCCAAAATCCTCTTGGACATAATCAAGAAAATAACTTATATGGGGCATAGCATAAAATGAAGCCCTTTAATCTAACACCCAAGAATCATTGACATTGTCAAGGGATAAAATCAAATCATCATCATCAGATTTATTACTTACCACATTTGCCTCCTTATTGCTTTCATTGTTGTCTCCTCCTTTATTCTTCCCAAACCAACAATCTTTCTTTAAATGACTCGGCTTCCCACAGCTCCAGCAATCCTTCTTTCCTCTAGATTGAGACCTCTTTCCTTTAATTTTCCTCATGAATCATCATGACCTCCAGAATTATTTCCTCACTCCTTTGTTTTTCCCCTACTTTCTACATCCAAAACATTGCCTGATGTGGATGTTCCACCTGGGCTTTTCCTATGAATTTCCTCGTTCAAAATCACACCAACAACATCATCAAAATTTAACGTATTTGAACTAGAAATAGAACTACTAACATCCATTACCAAGCTATTACGTATTTCAGGAAAAGAACATAGAATCAAAAGAGCCCTAACTTCCTTATCGAAATTAACATTTACAGAAGTTAATTGACTAGAACCATATTCAATTCATTTAAATGATCAGCCACTAACCCACCTTCAACCATTTTCATATTAAATAAACACTTCATAAGAAATGACTTATTTGAAGCTGAAGGCTTTTCATATAACTTTGTTAGGGTCTGCATCAACTCTGCAGTTGTCTTCGCTTTTGAAATATTAAACACCATTGACTGTGCCAGGCATAGATGAATACTTCCAAGTGCTTTATGTCTAGAATATCCCAATTCTCATCAGAAATTGCTGACATTTTCTTGGCTTTCCCTTCCAATGGCCACCATAAATCCTTTTGATAAAGATAATCCTCCATTTGCATCTTCCATAACTGAGATTTCTTCCCATTAAATTTATCTACCTTCAATTTACACTTGTCTACCATAACTCCCACTCAATCGTGAGACCTTCTTGTAGAGGATAATTGAACACAAACCCACTCTGATACCACTTGTTAGAGATTATAGGAAATAACTTATCAATTAAATGCATAAAAAATATCAATTCACAGCAGATTTATAAAACCCATAAATAAATAGCAAGAAGACAACACAAAGATTAATGTGGTTCACCCAAATCTAGGCTACATCCACCAACAATCCAGTTTCCTTCATTTTTGGTTGATCCTGATTATTTAATTTTTCCTTTAAGGATGTGTTGTGATTCTTTTTAGCCTTTTTATGTTGTGTGTTGTGATTCACATCTTATTTTTGCTTCATAATTTATATGTTTAGAGCTAACCTATGTTGTATCATACATTTCATCTAAAGGTCATCTCGAAGCTGACCTAATTGGGTTTTAAGTTGTTGCAGAGGGTATTTATAGAAGAACGAAATCATTTGTGAATGGCCAAAAGATAGATTATGTAGAATGTTGAATATGAAGTGTGCAAAGTCAATATGATGGAATAATTATGTGAAAAGGGACTACTATATCAGCATGTGTTAGATGCTTCTTTTATAGCAGTTCATGTTTAGTGTAATTTTCATGTATCATGCTATCAGGTAGTGGGTCTCTTTAGCAGGTCCTTATATCTTTCCCTAAGGTTGTGTGCCTTAACTTGCAAGTCCTTAGGTAGTGAACCTTAAACAATATTGTAATTTTTGTAAGCAATTGGCATCATATATTGTAATTTAACTCTCACTATGGTTTTCCCTCAATTGGTTTTCCATGTAAAAATATTGGTGTCCTTGTGTGGTGCATGATTTCCTTTATGATCTTCTTTTATTTAATGTGATTTAATGTTTAAGCTACAAATTTAATTGTTTTAAAGATTAAGAAAAGACCGATTCACCCCCCTCTCAGTCTCCAAGTGTGTTCAATAGAAAAGATAAGGAAGGAGAGCATGTTGATTAAGTTAGACATAATAAGGCCTATTATAGGGTGTATTGGAACTTCTTGTGCAAGGTTATAGAAGCATTTGCATTTGACAAGTCATGGATAGACCGGGTCTTCAATTGTATTTCTTTCACAAGGTTCTCAATTCTAAGTAATGGAACCCTAGAGAGATTTTTTGAATCCTCAAGAGGGATTAAACAAGGGAACCCTCTATCCCCGTTCCTCTTCATATTAATGGTAGAATATTTAGGTAGGATGATCAAAAGAGAAGTGGAAAGTGGAAATTTGGAAGGCATCCAGGTCACAAGTAATCTCCCTACCATTTCTCATTAGTAATTTATTGATGACGCCATTTTTTTTTGGTATCGCCAATAGAAGAGAAGCAAAGATTTTCAAGGAGATATTGGATAGGTGTACTCAAAATATTCTAGTCAGGAAGTCAATACAATTAAATCAAAGGTCTTTTCTTCAACACTAGTCCTACGATAGAGAAAGAAATAATCAATATTTTTTAGGTTTAAAAAGGGGTGGATTCCATGCAAATATTTAGGGCTTCCTTTGGCCAAAGGTCAAAGGAATAGTAACCTTTGGGATCCTCTAGGGGAGAAGATGAGTCACAAATTTTTATCTTAGAAAATTAGATGGTTGTCTTGGGTTGGGTGAATAACCATGTTGAAAGTGGTAATCTCTACAATCCCCATATATCTATTATTTTGTCTCCCATTTCTAAATAGGATAAACTGAGATTTGATTTGAAAGATGAGAAGGTTCTTTTGGCAAGGCTCCTTAAGTCGGAAGAAGATTCATCTAATAGTGTGGGACAAGATAAGTTGGAGGGATCAGGGTGAAAGATATGCTCAAGAATAATATGGCTTGAAGTGCCAGGTTGGTGTGGAACATGTATACAGCCCCCAACCAAATGGGTCAAAATCCTTTAGCATAAGTATTTGGACAATACTGAGTGAAAGAAAATATTTTCACCTAGCATTTTTCCTAAAGGATATAGGATTTTAAATTTAATAAGGAGTCATAGATTTCTTATCATTGACTTCCTTTCATGGGATATTCATGGGTGTAGGTTTTCCCTCTTCTAGGAGGACTTCTGGGAGGATATCCAAGTTTAGATAGTTTGATAAACATTTCTTAGACCAAGACAACTCTTCAAAGAGCATGGGGAATATATGTATGTGATTATTTGCAAGAAGGTGGCAATAATGGCTAGAAATCATGGTGTTGGAAAATATTTCACAATCTAGGTCTGCCTAAGTTGGAGGTGAAACAATTAGAAGACCTTCTAAATCACAGGATAATCTATATCTGTTTGAGGGAGGATAAGTTGGTCTGATGTGGCTCTCGGTTATGTTCTTACAACACAAAGGATGGTTACAGAATGCTACAACTAGAAGTTTAATTGACCACTCTCCCCATCCATTTGTGTTGGCATAGAGTGTGCCTTCCAAAGGCTAGTACCTTTGTGTGGGTTTCTTTGTAAAATAAAGTATTGATAGGAGATAAATTTGTTGAACTAGGATTCCATGGTCCTTCCAAATGTGAGTTGTGTAGGGGAAATGAGGAGAGCTTGAATCATCTTTTGTTGGAATTTCCCTTTTCCCAGGGGTGTTGGCAATGGATCTACACCAAATTAGAATGGTTTGGGGCTCCCCCAAATGATATAATCAATCTCTTCAAAGCTAGACTTTTATTAAAAAATAATTATTTCCATGCCTTTGGATAATCAACCCCTCTATCCTAGCATGGGAAATCCAAAAAGAAAGGAATAGAAAAAATTATTAGGGCACTGAGATGAGTTTGTCATCCTTTCTGAGAAAAGTGGAGGTGACAATAGTTAAAATTTCCGACAATAAAGCGGTGGAGTATGCGGAATCAAATGAGGATTTTACTCAATGGGACTAAAAATCTAGGAGATCATGGTTCCTTTCCAAGTCGAGTGGTATCAATTCTCTTTCTCAGAGGTGTGAGGCCATCTAACACCCTCCTCCTAGCAATTGGTTCAAGTTGAATTATGATAGAGCCTCTAGGGGAAGCCCTAGCCTATCTGGGGCTGATTGCATTATCATAAATTGGGAAGGAAAAATGATTGATAGTCTCTCTGTGGTTCTCCCATTAGGAACAAAAAAATAGGCATAGTTCAAGATATTGTTCTTAGGTTTAATTTTTGCAAGGAATTGGGCTTTTCAAAGGTGGTTCTTAAGGGTGATTTTATGTTGGTGGTCAATTTGGTGCATGTTGGTAGGGATTTGAATTGGAAACTTTAGGAATTGCTATAGGTTGCACTTGAAGCTATGAGGGGCCTCGTGAACTTTTCAATTAATCATACTTACATAGAGTCAAACCAAGAGGCAAACAATATTACCAACTTGGGTGTGGATGGGGTGAACAAGAAGCATAAATCAATCTAATGTTGGTTCAAATTTGGTGCAGCAATGTCCAAAGGTATGGTCATTTCAAATTGAAGGCTAAGGTGAGTGGGGAAGTAATTTCTCAACTGGTTATTAGCTAAGGATTTCATTAAAGTTAGTTAAGCCTTCTAACTTTAGCAAAAGTCAATTTTGGCAACCATAGGGCTACTATCAAACAAAGGTGGAGGGTGTCATCATTCTTTTTAAATTCCATATGCATTCATGTTTGTTTCAAAAGCCTCCAGATTTGATACCCGAAAATGATAATTTAAACTAGCACGAAAGAAGTATTGATAAAACGAAGAGAAAACACCACATTCATTATCATTTTGAGTGTTAATTAACACTTGTTAAATGATGGCACTCGAAGTAAAAGCAACTTAATCAAATAGGTTTGTTTTAGGAATGTGAGAAGGTCAAAGGCCACTCTCATAAGTCAAAAGGTTGTAGGGATAATTGATTGCCAGGGCCTTATTAGTACACTCAAAGGGAGCTTTTGGATTTAATTTTCAAGTTGTTCATGTCCAAAAAGTCTATTAAAATGGTGAAAAGGTCCAAATTTATTGTGAGAATGATAGCTAAAATTGTTGAGTGAGGTGGTATGGATACACCTATCAAATTGGTGAGTGCTCGTAGGTAAATGGCCTTTCTAATTGGTAAGGTCTCAAAACTCGAGTTAAAAAGAATTATTTTGGAGATAGACTTTCTATCATTGGGATCGATCAAGTTGATTTTGGGCAGGTATTTCCTCATAGCAAGGGAGTGTTATGGGGTTGACACAAACATTGCATCATAGTTTGTGGTTGTCCTTTAGGACCTACAATTTTTGAAGGAGGTAGTGTCAAAGATGGCACAAAGGATGTTGAAACATGAGTTTTTGGGCAAGCTTGAAGAAGTGTTGGGTTTCGCTCAGTTGTGCATTGGCATACCAAGACCATGGGATTGTAGAAAATTACAAATAACTAAGAAGGGAGGTGAATCAGTTATTATAAAATTATTTTCTTATCCTTAATTAATCTGGAACAAACTTAAATCAATCAGATAGCAATTAAACAGATATGAACATGAAAGCACTTAACAACACCATGCACAAGGAACACCAGAATTTACGTGGAAACCCAAGATGGGAAAAACCATGGAGAATGCTAATTCTTAATTATAAAACACTGGTTAAAGTGATTTATACAAGGGCTCACTGCAAGTAAGGATCACTGTCAGTTGGGATCACTGCCCAGCTATTACAGCCAAAGATTAAAAAAGGCTCACTTCCAAAAGAGGAAGGCTCATTGCCTTTAGAAAATGGCTCACTTCTAGAAGAATGATGAAAAGGGAATCCACTGTAGAAATAACTATCACCCATAGTCACACTAGAAGAAATTGACTGTTTGTTGTCTCTGGTATACTTTCACACAATGTCTGGATTTTTAGATTCACATTCACCACACTTGCTTTCATTGAACAAGATCAACTTTTACTTATACCAATCCAAGCCTTCATAATCTTCCCAAGTCAGCCAAGCACAATTCCATTTCATGCTTTCATAAACTCCTAAGTTGGTTAAACACAATTTTGAATTTGGCCACCACTAAAAAATTCCCACAGTGGAAGGGAATGAAACATGGACCACATATAACCTCCTCGCTCAAATCAATACACTACATATTAACCATGACATCTGAAACAAGGAATAGGATATACACATTGCAATGCAAGAACTATTCTAGGACAAGCTAGCCACTTTCTGGATTGGTCCGGACCCAAAAGAGTATCTAATTATGTTGCAAAATGTATGGTACCAGGACAAGCATGACCAAAGATAGATCATCACAAGACAACATCCGAAGTACGTCAATTCAGATCACCAAAGCAACAAAATCGAACCTTAATCAATTAACCAAGATATGTTGACATCAATGACAACCATTAATGACAATAATCGATAGCATCACATTCCAAAAATCTCCCCTTTTTCATCGATGGAAACATTTGTCAACGACAAACCAAACAACTCAACAACAGCATCAACATCATCAAGGAACCTCTTTTCTTCTCCACCTTTGACATCAAGACAAAGGGAAAATACTTCCCCTTGAGAAACTTGCTTTGTTCCCCCTATGAGGAAGCCACCAAGCATTGATCCAGATAAGAGTGAGAATATAATGCCTTGGACCAATGCACATCCTAGTGCAAATTATTGTAGACTCAGAGGAGGCAGAACCCCTAACTTCTGCTAGAGATACTCAAAATTATCTTTCCTCAACAATTTTGTGAAAATATCTACAATATTCTCTTTTGTGGGTACATATTCAAGTCTTACCTCATTCTCCAATCCCTTCTCTCTCAAGAACTGATATTTGATGGGTATATGCTTCATTCTAGAGTGTTATACCAAATTATTGGAAATGTTTATTGTATTGGTATTATCACACATTATTGAGATCGATTCATCAAATGATATGCCAATGTATTTCAACATTTGTTTCACCCACAGTACCTGAGTGCAACATGAGGATGTTGTAATGTATTCAACTTTAGTAGTAGATAAAGATATAGAATCTTGTTTCTTGCTTGACCAAGCAACCAATCGGGATCCAAAGAAATAAGCTCCACCACTTGTGCTCCTCCTATTATCAACACACCTAGCCCAATTAGCATCAGTATAGGTTTTCAAAGTGAAATATAAGTCCTTTGGATACTATAGCCCGATATCTTTTGTACCCTTAAAATATCTAAAGATCCTTTTCACTGCAACAACATGTGATTCTTTTGGTTCTTGTTGAAATCTACCTACCAAACAAATAACATACATAATTTCTTATCTAGTAGCAGTCAAGTATAAAAATCCTCCAATCATTGACCTATACATACTTGCATCATCTTTAGGTGAATCATCTTCTTTTGTCAACTTAGATTCGGTAACAATAGGTGTACAAACTGGTTTGGAGTTTTCCAACCCAAACTTCTTCAATAATTCTTTGGTATACTTAGATTGGGAAATGAAAATTCCTTTGTTGTTATGGTTTACTTGCAATCTAAGAAAAAAAATTGACTCAAATATCATATACATCTCAAATTCTTTTTGCATTTCATCTACAAATTTTCTACACATATCATCATTTCCTCCATAAATTATGTCATCAACATAAACCACAACAATCAATATTTGATTTGAGTGAATTATGTAGTATAAATTACTATCAGCAAATCCCTTTTGAAATCCTTGTCCAATCAAGTACTTGTCTAATCTGCCATACCAAGCTCTAGGATCCTACTTCAATCCGTATAAAGCTTTCTTCAACCTGCAAAAAGCATCTGGGTCACTTATGGACTTAAATCTCTCTAGTTGCTCAATGTAGACTTCGTCCTTTAGTTCTCCATTCAAGAATGTAGATTTTACATCGATTTGATAGACTTTGAATTCCTTAAAAGTTGCAAAAGCTAGGAATATCTAAATCACTTCCATCCAAGCAATAGGGACATATGTCTCTTCAAAGTCAATACCTTTGATCTGAGTGTAACCTTTGCAAACCAATCTTTCCCTATTTCTCATTACCTTTCCATTTTTATCCATCTTGTTCTGGTATACCCACTTTGTTCCAATTACATTTTTGTCTTTCAGTTTGCGCATAAGTTCCCAAATCTTATTTTTCTCTATCTGATCAAGCTCTTCTTTCATTACCTTCACCCAATTCTAATCATTGCATGCTTCTTCCATAGTATTTGGATCAATTTCCAAGAGTAGACATAGTAACACTTGCTCTTGGGTTGCTTTGCTTCTTGTGATGATTCCTTTATTCTTATCTCCAATCATTTTATTTTTTGAATGGTTTCTCTATACATACCTTATAGTTTTGGTTGAATTTGTCAAAGCCTCCTTTGTCTCTTCTTCTTCTTTCTTATCCTTTTCTTATTTTTCATCTGATTTGTCTGATTCATATTCAATATGCCTATCAAGATTTCTTTGAACATCTTCATCTACTTTCACATTCACACTTTCAATTATCTTGTTCAATCTCTTGTTGTAACACCAATATGCTTTGCTTCTTGTAGAGTAACCCAAAAATATACCTTCATCATCTTTGTAGTCGAACTTTCCAAGATTGTCCTCATCTCTCTGGATGTAGCATTTTCTTCCAAAAAAATTTAAGTACTTTACTATGGGAGCTCTTCCATGCCATACCTAATATGATATATTTCCATATTTCCTCTGGAATAGTACTTTGTTAAGAGTGTATACTGTTGTGTGTATCACTTCTCTCCAGTGGACTTTTGGTAAACCTACTTCCATGATCATTATTCTAGTTGTTTCTTGAGTTGTCTGGTTCATTCTTTCCACTCCACTATTTTATTGTGGTGTTGTAGGGGCTAATAGTTGTCTTTTAATTTCGTGTTTCTCATAGAACTTGTTGAATTCATCAGAAGTGAACTCCCCTCCTCTATTAGATCTTAAACACTTGATTCTCCTGTCAATTTCATTCTCAACTCTTATCTTGAAAATCTTGAATTTTTCTAGAGCCTCTGATTTTTCTCTTAAAAATGTGATCCAAGTTAGTTTGGAATAATCATCTACTAATAGCATGAAATATTTCTCACCTTGCAAGCTTCTTGTTCTGGTTGGACCACATAGGTTGGTGTGTAGAAGGTCCAATAATCCGGTAGATGATGTTTATTTTCCTCAAAATGTTCCTTTGGTTTTCTTTCCTTCTTGACATCCTTTGTGGATAATGATGTCTGGTTTGGTAAGTCTTGGAAAATATCTGACTACCCTTGTTGAACTTATCCTTACCAAGTTTTTGAAGTTGATATGACACATCCTCTAGTGCCAGAGTGAACTATCATTGCTTTGAGAAAATAGGCATCTCTTTGTAGCTCCTTCTAGTTGATACATATTCCCACTTGTTCTTTTTCTTGCTGCAATAACAGTTTTGGAACTCTTTCAAATCTCACAACCATCATTCTAAAATACAACATTATAGCCATTCTCGCAGATCTTCACATAGTAAACATTATCATTGTTATTTTTTCCATAAAAGGTAATAGAACCAATTCCAACAATCTATGTTGTTTTATCATCTCCAAATCTAATAGAACCTCCATCATATTTCTCAAGCTTTACAAAATTACTTTTATCACTGGTCATATGATATGAACATCCATTATCAATCAACCATTCATCTCTATTTATTTTGACAAATAATGCAACTTCAGTGTTATCACTAGATTCTAGACAAATATTAGAGATATCAAATCTAGGTTCATCATTTTCTACCATAAAAAAACAATCCTCATGATCTGATTCATCATCTAATATACTAGCATTCTCATTAAGATAATAGGTCTTCTTATTGATCTTTTTAAATTTTTGCCTTGTTCTTTTCTCCAGACACTTATTTTCTAAATGACCAATATTTCCACATCTAAAGCATTTAAGAGATAGCATACCATTGTACTTTCTGGTAACTTTCTTTAGTTTTCTTGTTAAGTTTGCTTCCAACTCATCGAAACTTTCACTATCCAGATCATCTTTTGTTTTTGTGGCTTTAAAGGTAGTTTCAAATTTCTCCTTTTCTTTTCCAAATTTTATCATCTCAAATGTAGTCAAGGTGCCAAATAGTTGCTCTCTAGTGAATTTATTTGGATCATAAACTTCCTCAATAGTTTAGATCTTGTCACTGTAGCTCTCTGGTAGGGTCATCAGAATATTCTCCATAAAATCTTCATCTGTTAGAGTGCCTCCTTGATTTTTGACTTCATTTACTACATTGTCAACTCTCTAAAAGTAGCTTGCTATATCCTCACCTTCTTCCATCCTAAAGTTTTCATACATGT
This sequence comes from Sequoiadendron giganteum, assembly GCA_007115665.2. Taxonomy (NCBI): domain Eukaryota; kingdom Viridiplantae; phylum Streptophyta; class Pinopsida; order Cupressales; family Cupressaceae; genus Sequoiadendron; species Sequoiadendron giganteum. The sequence goes on from CM021107.1 coordinate 248,297,905, forward strand.
GCTTAGCTATCAACTTCTTTGATAATTTGACTCTATCAATTCCTTCATAGATTTCTTTCAACTTTTCCCAAATGTAATAAGTAGTTTCCAATGAAATAACTATTGTTAACTTGGTCTTAGACAAAGCACTGAAGATTGCATACCTTGCCTTCTCATTCTCTTCATAGGATTAAATCGCATCCGCACTAGAAGGACCACTTTTTGGTTCAACATATTTTGTCTCATCTTTCCAAGTTTTGTACCCTAGAGAAATTAGGGAACCTCTCATCTGCACTTTCCAGAAACTGTAGTTAGATCCATCAAACACCAGAATTGTTAGTTTGTGTGTCGTCATATCTACCCCAAGTGGTTAAGCTCTCCTTCAAGGAACCAAAGCTTTGATATTGATTGCAGAAAATTTTGGATAACTAAGAGGGGGGTGAATCAATTATTATAAAAAAAAATTATTATCCTTAATTAATCTGGAACAAACTCAAATCAATTAGATAGCAATTAAATAGATATGAACATGAAAGCACTTAACAACATCATGAACAAGGAACACCAAAATTTACATGGAAACCCAAGATGGGAAAAACCATGGAGAATATTAATTCTCAATTATAAAACACTGGTTAAGGTGACACTGGTTAAGGTGATTTTTATAAGGGCTCACTACCAAAGATCTCACTATAGGTAAGGCTCACTGTCAGTTGGGCTCACTACCTGGCTATTATAGCCAAAGATTAAAAAAAGGCTCACTATTAAAAGAGGAAGGCTCACTACCTTCAAAAAATGGTTTACTACTAGAAGAATGATGAAAAGGGAATCCACTACAGAAATAACTATAACCAACAGTCACATCAGAAGAAACTCATTGTGTGTTGTCTCTGATACACTTTTGCACAATGTCTAGATTTTTAGATTCAAATTCACCACACTTGCTTTCGTTGAACGGGATTAAATTTTACTTATACCAATCCATGTCTTCATAATCATCCCAAGTCGACCAAGCACAATTCCATTTCATGCTTCCATAAACTCCTAAGTCGATCGAACACAATTTTGAATTAGATCACCACAAAAACATTCTCGTGATGGAAGGGAATGAAAGGTGGACCACACATAACCTCCTCACTCAAATCAATACACTACATATTAACCATGATATTTGGAAACAAGAAATAGGATATACACATTACAATGCAAGCAATGTTCTGGGACATGCTAACCACTTTCCAGATTGGTCTGGACCCAAAAGAGTGTATCTCATTATGTTGCAAAATATATAGGACCAAGACAAGCATGACCGTAGATAGATCATCACAGCACAACATCTGGAGTACACCAATCTGGATCACCAAAGCAACAAAACCGAACCTTAATCAATCAAAAAAGATATGTTGACATCAATGACAACCATTAATGACAACAATCAATAGAATCACATTCCAACAGGGATTTGGATTTTCTCTATATTTTGGGTGAGGTAGTTAAGTTTTATCCTTTTTTGTTGGATGTTAAGGGTGTGGCTTTGTTAAGGCATCAGGAGCAGGTCACGTAGGGAGAAAACTTTATCAAGAAAATGCTCCATATCGAGCCTATCCATGATTTCAATTGGGTTGGCACCTTCATCAATTACATTTAGGAGAACATTGAAGAGTAAATATAATCCTTTGTTATGTCTACCTGTAGGTATTTTTTCTTTTTGAATAGTAATGTCGTAGGTGGAAATTTTGTTTTATGTCAATTTTTCATCTATCTAGTGATAGGTTGTAGGAATTTTTTGTTGTTGTGATGCAGTGGCACTTTTTGTATAAGCAGGTTTTTTTGTATCATGGGTTTAGTAACAAGATTTGGCAAGGACCTACAAGGCTTATGCCTGGTCACATGGCAGGGGGGCTAGAATATGGTGCATATATGTTGACTATAAGAGGACTCGTGTCTATTTTAATCAATAGAAACCTATCCTTACAAAGAAAAAAATATATCAAACATACTAATGAACATTAAATTAAGATTAATAATTCTATTGGAAGCCTTATTCCTTCAATGTCCAATATATTGAATATCTACAATTACAAAATTATCCAATGAATATTAAATTTAAAATATGTACATTGATTAGAATCAAAATATTGTTCATTTCAAAACAAGACTCAAATCAAAGAACTTACCATGAAAAAATGATAAACTTAAAAACTAACAATGAAACAAATCTTGATCTAACACTCCTAGCTAGTTTAGATAATTGATCTAAATCTTAAACTTTATTTCTATATTAAAGATTGAAAATTTCCATTTGAATATAACTAAAATTATTTTCTTAATTAAAAGTAGGTAAATTTATAGCACCATTTAAATAGGTGTAGGTCAGAAACTTAATGTGGCTTTAATAAATTAGGTATTTAAAAGAAAAATATATGCCAACCTAACACCAAAACTAAATATGAACCTAGAAGTGGCCCTTTCCAATGATATTAAAGTGGTTGGATTAAAAGTATATTATTTTAAATGAGGGTATAATTTTTTTTTGGTAACAATGGCAACCTCATGGTCATAACTTGACAACAAGGCTTATTTGGGATATAAATTACATGATTAATCCAAAGAATGAAATTGATTGTATTGTTTCTTAAGTTTATAACTTTAAATTTCCTTTTAAAGATTTTAGAATATAGTTATGGAATATTTAACTAGAATGGAATGAGCATGGGGAAGAAAACATATAGGGATATACAAGTTTGGATGAATAAAAGATGTGTTTCAATATAAGATCAATGCTGAAAAATAAATTTCTTACAACCATATAAATACAATCACAAATCTTCTCTCTAACTAAGAAAATTATAATTCAAACCAAGATAAAAAATACAACCAAAAATAATTAAATAAACTAAACTAAAAATAAAAACAAGCTAAAAAGAAACAACAAAAATGAAAGAAAAGAAAAAAAGGATTATTCATAAAAATGTTTTATACTATTAAATAACCATCCAAGTCACCTAAATAAAAATAATTTTTATCAAATATAAAAAATTCAAAAAATCTAAATTAAAGAAAATAAAGTTTCTAATATTTTTCTATATTTTCACATGCTTTATCCCAAAACAACACCAAATCACCTAACATATACATATTTTTGTATTTTTTATCATCAAATAATCTTTTAATTTTATCCTTAGCCCATTATATTTTTTATAATATTGTTATTCTTGTTTTATCAAAGTGTAAGTAATTAATATAACTTTTTTTTCATGACATGATCATTTCATTCAATAGATTTCAAAGAATTTTTTGTGGAAAAAAATTGGAGTTAAATTTGAATAATGAATTCAAATTCATAAGCTAATTTAAGAGGAGAAAATTTAGTTCCTATCTTGATAGAAGTTTGGTCTATTCATAAATCTTAAAATATTTTAATATGTCAATCTCACTTATTTTTTCTCATAATCTTTTCGAGAATATTAATCAAATTTTTATTTATATCTATTTAGCTTGATCATTTCCTTGAAGATAATACTTTAAGGAGTGAGGATAATACTTTTAAGGAATGACTAGAAATGGCTGAATAATACATTAAAAATTCAAGATATTTATTTGATATGAATTGAGAACCATTATGAGAGATGATTTCTTAAGGAACACAAAATTTACAAATGATTTGATTCTCAAAGAACTTGAGTAATTTTTTTGTTGTTGAAATATTTAATGAAATGGATTTAGACTACTTTAAAGTAATATATGGTTGTAAGGATATAGATATGACCTGTAGAAGGAGTGTGTATGAATAAGATTCAATCAATGTCTCATTTGGTGAAATTTTTGTTAGGAGTGGTCAGTGGTGAAAGTTTTATTGGGTATTTTATCTCTCATAAAATATATTTGAAAAGAGATTCATGAATAATCTAAACTATATGAATCCATAAAAATTATAGCCAATAATAAATAGTTTGCAAAACCTTGTGAGAAGAAGTTTTAATCATAAAATAATCATTGAAAATTCATTCATGATTACTCCTAAGGACTTGTTCATTTTGATTGTGCATTAGGATTCTAAAAAAAAATAATATTTATTCCTATAAAATAAGAAATCTTCTAGTAATTTAGTTATCAAGGGCTTGCAAACATGGTTAGTTAAAGAAATGATGAATAACATTTTTGTATTATTAATTTCAATGTACTATACTTTCCCAATTTTATATTTGGTATCCAATTTTAAACTTGGCGGTTAGTTCATGAACTTAAATCATCTAAAAATGAGATGTTTTTTTCCAAATCATCATCAACAAGAAGAATTAAGACACTAATATTTGAATGATCATTTTTAGCTAAACATTTTCTTGTCACTTCCTTTGATTTTTCTAAAAGTTTCAAACTCTAAGTCAAAATTTTGAATATTACAGTTCCATTTCAATAGTGTACCATCTAAAGTGGTTTTTTAAGAAGATATTCTAACACAAATATTTGATTGAATGATTTTTTAAAAAATTGATAGTATAAGTTGTATTTACAAGGTGTAGTACCCTTAACACAAAAATCCCAAAGGGCCAAATTTCATATCAAAAAGACAAAATTAACCAGTTACAGTATAAAGTCCAAACATAGAGATAGTGAAACAACAACAAAATAACAACCCACCCGAAAATAGACAGGACACCCCCCATCACCTAGCAATACCCTCACATTCCTCCATGAGGAATTTCCACACATCTTCCTCATCTAGATTATTCTTGGGAAAAGGATTAGCAGCTTTCTTGTTAACTGTTGATGGGTTTTTTATGCACCTCTCAACACAAGCAATGCATAGGTGCATCACCTCTCTTGAAAGACAATCTTCCACAATCAGATTGCAAAACACTATCCCAAGGTCTCTCGGATGTCAGGACTTCACAGTGCTAGAAATATATCAGTTGATGTATGATGTGATTTTTTGGAATCACAAGGCTATCTTACATGAGTCAAAGCTGAAGGAGAATCAGATCTGTGAACAGAGTTCTTTGGATAAGAAATTACTGCACTTTTGTTGTAGGTTCAAACAGCAGTCTTGAACTCCATCTTATCATTAAATTTGGCTTTACAATGTGCAATGAACCTTAGCATAGGTTATCTCTTAAAAAAAGGAAAAGGGCAGGGAAAAGAGAAGGTTCCTGGACCTGCAACTCCCGATGAATAGTGATCATGGAGGTTCCTATTGTGGATAGTTTCCTTAAAATAGAATTTCACTTAATAAGAAATTTCACAATGCCATGAAATCTATGCTATCTTCTAAGGACTGCAGATATTTCATAATTCATTCACCATATAGATGTGAATAAAGATAAATTTTAAAGAGAAACTATAAAATCATAGTCCAGACTAACTTTGTACAGTCACTTACCAGCAGCAAATGACTAAAAGTATGGACAAGAAAAGCATACACACAGCATGAATCTTCACAACCAAAGACAAAATTACTAAATCTACCAAGGACAACTAAAAGGAAATAAGAAAAGCAAAGTAACTTAAACTAGAATCTTAACTTATGGGAAAGAATCATGAAACATGTGAAGAAATCCAAAATACACCAAAATCACTGTATTTCTATTGCAATTTATGTAGCATGTCTTTACAACAACTCAACTCTCTTAAAATGAGAGGAGGAGACCCCTATTTATAGTTTCCAAAAAGTGAAATGAGTGGCCAAGATTCAATTATATTGTGTGGCCAAGATTCACTTTACAGCAGGGTCTCACCTACCCCCAAATATATTACATTTTAAAAACATCTTTTGTCTTTTCCCTCTTTTGCCTTCTAGTGGCAGCACTGTAGCATTTTCGTCTTTTTGTTGATTGCTCTTTGCTATAGCTATTCTTTCAAAAATTCTTCATCGATGACAGGGTTGCCTTCCAGCTCCTTCAAAGCCGCATACTCCATGAATCTCAAGATCATCGGTCAAAGCTTGTGGACCTCAATGATGTCAAATATTAACACTTGGTAACTCCATTCTTTGGAATTGTTAACGAGATTTTCCAAGTCTTCGTCATACTTGGCAATGTTATCCCTAAAAAGCTTGGACTAGTCAAAAGCTCGAGTAGAAAATCTCATAAAATCTGTGCTAACCTTAGCTATCATTCCCTTCTCCATCCTCCTTCGGAAGTGAGGCTTTATTCTTTCCGGATTGATCTTATCAACACGCATCTCGTACCCTGTCATCAGCTTGAGATATTTAGCACAATCTCCTCTCGCCTCCTTGGCCCATTCAATATCTAGGATTACTCATTCTAGGATCTATTCTAGCCTCCCCTTTCGGTGATCAAAGTCCTGCTTCCATACATCCATCAACCAATGGTCATCACCTTTGAAGGCAAGGTCCTTTTCCCATACCTCACTTGGCAGTGTGAGGATAGCCTCAATTTTCGGGTAGGAAACCTTATACTTCTTTGGGAATTCCTCATATATTTGCTTCATGCCTTCAAGAGGCGTTTGTACCTCCAGGAACTTATTTGCTGTTTGGACAGCCAAATTGATGCTCGTATTCCCAAAGTGTAAGACCTATCGGAACCAATTTTTTGTGGTCTTATCCAAGTTCCTCCTTCTTTCTATCTTGTTGATTTGTTCCTAGGATAACAACTACGGTGGGGTTGATGATGTGGTAGGTTTTTCATCCGGAGATGACCATTGTTGAATGTAGGTCGTCAGATCAGCCACCTATGCTTGGAGCTCTTCCTTTGAAACCTTAGCCTACTGGATAAGGTGCACCACTGTGGTGACTGATTCTCGGAGGTGGTTGACCTTATGTTCCCTGGTGGCTACTTCCAAGTCAATGGTGGAGGCATTATAGCTTATTCCTTGTTCTCCAACCATTGGCATAGCTATTTGCACTACCTTGGATCCGGAGGCATCCATCGTTACCTTTGATCTGATTCTTGGCTTCTTCCCCTTCTTGGTACTAATGTGAGCTCCAGCCAGTATTGCCTCTAGCCTTGCTTTAAGATCCTTTAGGGCGGGAGTTCTCTTTTCAAGCCACCTTTCTAGCCAGTCGGGCATCGGGGGTCCTTCCTTGGGTGAGTCATGTCAATCTTTATTGTCCTCCACCCTAATTTTAATGGCTTTGACATTAAGGGCCTCCTGCTCAGTTCTTGCATCTTCCTTCTCCTCGTCAGAACCTTGCACTAGCATTATATGTTTGGTAGGAGATTTGGTGAGCAGCTGCAAGTCAGAGTGGTCTTCCCTTTCAGCACTCTTTTCTTCTTTATCTTGGTCATGTCCACCTTCCTCGGTCTTATCCTCTTGTTTATCTTCATGGAAGGATGTTTCTTCATCATGCTCCAGGGTTTGATCATGTCCTTCCGCAGGAGACCTATTGCCCTCAGTCTCCAAAGCAGCAATTATTTCTATCATAGGTTGTCCTTCGGCCTCTTTTTCCTTGATCTCTTTGAGTTGCTTGTTCCACTCAGCGTCGAGCTTTGGATCATCTATTTCTTAGATTATGTTTGTTCCTTGATCCTCGTTGTCCTCACTAGAAGATTCATAGGCCACCTCATCGATCACCCAATGTTCGTGTATTGGATGCTCATGATATTCAAACTCCCCATCTTCTAGCCTCTCATCTGCCTCCAGTTGCCATCGCTTGAGCTCATCCGATATTTTCATAGTAGCCTCCATTCTAGGTGGTTCTATAGGAGGAGGGAGAGCTGGGGTGTTAACCATTGTCTGGCGATGGCCGCTTGCACCATTGGATTTGCAAGCATTCCTCAAAGTTCAGATGGCACATTTTGCATTTATTTGACGGACTCTGGGAGAGTGAGGGCAGGCATTACAATAGCAGATGAAGTGGGTGGAAGGGAAGGAGATATGGAGGATGACGATATTGGTGAGGTCATCGTGGAGGATGAATCCTTCAATATGACCTGCACGATTAGAGAAGTGGAAGCGAGGTGGACAGAAATGTCCACCGCGGGCGCAGAGGAAGCAGTTATTGCAAGTGAAGTGGGTGGGAAGGTGGCAATAGCAACAAAAGTTGCAGCAGCAGATGAAGCAGGTGGAGACCTTGGTGGGTCAGTCTCCACCTCCTTACCCTCATGGAGTGGATCTTCAGGTATTATAGGCATCTTCGTGATGCTTCTTGTTCTTTTATGCTTCTTAGGAGGCTTGCCCTCCAAGGCCTTTCTGGCGTACACTTTTGGGTTAGGTTGCTGCTCATCAACCTCCTTTCTCTTTCTTGATTTGATGGATGGTAGGTATTTGGATGTTTCTCCAATTGTAGCGGCAGCCGTCCCACCATCAGAACCACTTGGTTCATTTTTGAGCCCCTTGAATGTCAAGACGACTCTTTGCTGCTTTAGCCGAGCGACTTGCCTGTCAATCCATGCCTTTGTTTGAGCCTCAATGGGCTTGGTGGGAATGTCGAGGTCATCAACCTCTTGCTCTTCCTAATCAATTAAAGCCAGTGGCAGATTTTCAATGGCACTATACCTTGGTTCGATCACCGTGCTCTCATCCTCTTCAATCTTATCTGGAACTGGACACAAGTTCACCCTTTTCATGAAGTATGTCATCATACACATATAATGTCGTATACGCACTTCAAATTCATCCTTTCAATTAGCCCAGAAATCCTCAACGTTATGGAGGTGGGAATACTCGAGTCCAATTCCTTTCTAATATGACCGTATGGGTCCATCCACAGCCTGGTTGTATGCTATCTGAAGTGGTATTCGGCCAACTCCTTCTCCGAGTTTCCCGCACATTGGGAAGTATAAATTTGATACAGCCCTTGGCCAAGTCCGAGGGGATAGGGGGTCCCTACCATATTTTTACTGCTCAGAATGTGTTGTATATGCCACAGCTACCAAGTTAATTCTAGTAGTATAATCTGGTGATTAGGGTACTGGGGTAGCTTATTTGGCCTTTATGTGAATCCTTGGGCGTGAATGTAGGTGAACTTGGGGAATTGTATGAACAGGAAGGCATAGTGCTTGAGAAGGGCCCTAAAACTGTGCGAGACTCTTCTCTCAAAATCACCTCCAAGTGATCGAATGATGTAGGCAATAAAAGCATCGTTCACCCTACAATAGTCCCTCTTGAAATTCTTGTACTACAGCTGTGAGTGTTTGTCATAGGGTTTAAGCACTCTTCCTAGCGCCTCATTGGGCATTGCAATCAATCCATTATAATGTCGTCGATCAACAAGCGAATAGACCAGGTAGGACATCATGAAGAATTTGGAGGTCTTCCTCAAATTGACGAATTGCTCATGAAAGCAATTGTTGATTATTTCCCCCCAATAGAATGCAGCATCATCCCCACAGAGAATTTTCTCAACAAAATATAGCATCCATTCCTGGAAGAAGGCCACAGTAGGTTGGCCCATTACTCTACTTAGTAGGGTGTCCAGGTCATGATAGTCTTCAAAGAAGTCGATGTGGTAGAGCTCTTGAGGGACTTTGCTAGCACTGTCCCTCCTATCTTTCAACCAATATTGGTTGATCAGTTTCTTATATTTTATAGGATCCTAATCCCATAATGCTTTGCACTCCTCTACGATTGTGGCCTCCATGCTTTCAAAGGCGGGAATGTGGAAGGTTTGAGTTATCCCAAGAGGGGACATGTCAACCATGATGTTTCCATCTATGTCCATAATGGTTCTTGTTTCAGGTTGGTATGCCTCCCAGCATTCCATTACTAGCTCGGGGGCCACCAAGGTGGGTGGGAAACCTGCAACTTTGGCAAGTCCGCTACTTCTAATCAACTTTGCATTATCTATCTTTGGGTCTATCCTAACCCTTTGTGTAAACTCATCAATATCAACTTGCCTGTTATTGGTGTCTGTGATATTCTTCCAACTGGTTGTGACCTTGGATTGCAAGGGTGCCCCCTAGAATTGATACTTCGATTGATCTTTATCTTCTTTGCCTCGAGGGGATTTGGTGGTTCTTTTCCCTTTGTCCTTGGCCATCCCAGAGGCCTCTGCACCAGATTCCATAAATCCTACATAGAGAGACAAGAGTTAGCAACATTAACATGGGAATGTGGCCTCAAAAAAATCCCTACAAATCAAGGTTAGATTCACAACATTCATTTAACAAAATCCTAACATTTGATAACAATACCATTGGAAGTCAAATAGGTGAGCTGGGCCCAAAGGGTTGGACTTCCTCTGACAGAATGTTGTTTCAAAGGGAAAATGAGGCAAGTCATTCCCGATGACCTTTCCAAATCCTAGATTTGTTCAACAAAGGGTTGGTGTGAAATAAGGTCCATTTTTAGGAAGTGGGTCGAAGTCCATTTTCGATTTGGAGGTCGTTTGAGCCATCATTCTAGCATTCGAGCTCTGGCTGCAAGAAAGCCATCTAGGGTTGGTTGTTTGAAACAGTGCAGGGAAAGCGGCATTCCAGGAGTCAAGTACCAGAGTCCGGGTCACCAAGGTCGGGAAGCTGCTACGAGATAGTCATGTGAAATGGCGAAGTGCGGATGGAAGTCCAGGGACAAAAGCCCGAAAGGTTATAGTCGAGGAAAACTTAACAGTTAATGAAAAACCTAGCGATGGATGGAGGGTCGGGGTCCAGTGTCCGTAAAGGCAGACAGGTTTGACCGTTCAGGATGGCAAAAGCAAAATGGAATTCTGGAGATGGAATTCTGAAGGCCGGGGTCTAGATGAAGTTTTGACTTTTTAGTTTCCTGTTCAAATTCTGTAGAGTGGAAAGGGTGACCAGATCCTGGGATCCGGAAAGACGTTCAATGGTAGTCATTTGAAACAACGAAATAGGGACAACAGTGCGGGGACGGAAGTCTGGGAGCTAGGGCCAAAGGACAGCCTCGTAGTTTAGTTTTGGTTGCAATTTGTGATGAACTTCATGATTTTGGGGTCTGAGGTCTGGAAGGACATGGGAGGAAGGTCGTTCGGAATGGTGGAGGCACAATGGAAACCTGGGAGGGGAAGTTCGGAGGCCGGGACTCGAGGTGAGTTTGGTTGCCTGTCATTTTTCTCTAATTTTAACTTTTCGTGTGCGGCCATGGAGAGTTCCAGGCTCGAAAGAGGCGGTCGCCTGCTCTGGAGAATAGTGAAGGGGAGGTCAGATTCTGGTTATGATTTTTAGTCACCAATCTCATGATTTTCCATTTTCTAATTTGTGGGTTTTTTTGGCCAGGGCACTATCTTACCTATTTACAAATTAATTTTGGATTTTTAATTAATTTTGAACTCCTGGTTGCGAGAATAAGGAAAGGGTAGGTGGGCGGTGAACCTACCTTGAATCCCCGAAGAATTTTGATGTTGAATTCGTGAGGAACGGTGAAGCTGGATCTCGAGTGCAGAGGTAGAGGATGTTGGGGTCAGAGAGCGCTTCGAATTCCTTACTGTCATGTCAAAATGATAGGTCGAAACTTGTTTAAATAGCCCCCAGTGCCATTAATACATCAGTAAATGCTTGGTACAGTAGCAGGTCAAGTAGGTGGATTCAAATTTTTTGAGCGGCGGCAGAAGGTTCGAGGTCCGGCGGTCGAAAATACGTCCAACGGCAACCATTCGAAACATTCTTCAAAGTGAAACCCAAACGAAAAAATGAACTCTGAGGTCTGGGGACTAGAAAGATGAAGCTCAACGACTATTCGAAATAGCGAGGCAGAGACGATGACCCGAGGATGGAAGTTCGAGAGCCGGGGTATGAGGGTTGAAAAGATGCAAGGTCACAACTACTAAGTTTCACAAGTGATTTGGACAGTCCAAGAAAGCACCAGAGTCCGGAGTCCGGAATGACACCGAAGTCTTGGGTCTGGGAGTTCACCAGAAGTAGGCTGTCAGCAATGGTGAAGCCGAAAGGGAAACCCACAAAGGGAAACCCGAGAGGGGAAACTCGAGGGTTCAGGCCCAAAGGAGGCAGTCGCCAGAAAGGAAATTTGACAGAGAAAACCCGAAAGGGTTTTGGACTTAGCATTTTTCAAAGGGGGAAAATTAGGTCAACCCAAAATGGGACTTTTGAGAATATGTTGACCATCAAGGTCATCAAAACGAGGCATACAAAATGAGCCAAAGTAAAAAGGACCCGGCAAGCCAAAAGGAAATATAGGGTCCCCGTTCCGAATGGGGCATGTGTGCAAGAGGCACAACAAATGGTGACTTCGCTGGGAGAACGCTCCTGGCGTTCTGAAGAAAAATATTCATTCTGAACCCATGATCTCTGGTTTCGCACGCCAAAGCCAATTTTCAAAGTTGAACTAAGAGCAAGTTAAGGAAGGAGAAATTGAATCACATCGCGACATCATCATGGAGGTGTTTGCTTGGTGAGTTCATTTCCTTTCCTCAAAGATAGCATGGGCAAACACTAATTGGGAAGGACAAGCTACGTAGTTCACCTGACCCCAAAAGTAACTTGGACATTACTACGCTGCCAGTCAGGCGTTCATAGCCCCGACGGAGTTGTTGTTGTGACCCCACAAACATAGCTCTACTACCAGCTAGGCATCCATAGCCTTGGTAGAAATATTTGCACACCCATATGGTTGTTATCTTTATTTTGTCTATTCTTTTTATTTGATATTTTCCTTTTCAGTACTTTTCTTTTTCTTTCTGCTCAACCGTGTAAGCAACAAAGCTCACTATGGGCTTGGGAACCACAGTGGTCACTGGAGAAAACTTTAGATTTTTCACTTATCCAACCTTCTCAGTAATCACCATACCATTCTTTCAAAATTTTAAAATGTGTTTTTGTGTGTTCCATGATAGACGTAGGAAATTCAAGCGAGACACCATCCTAGGTTAGTTTAAAGTTTGAAAGTTGAAAACCAATGCTTAGGGGCTCTTAGAGGTTAGTAATAGGGAATGGAGGCTTATCTAGATAACAACGCAAGAGCAGGTAGTAGGGAAAACCATTTATCGAGCCAAGCACGGCCACCATAGCAAAACACGGAGACTCTTTCAAGGTCAAAACAAGAACACCCGAGAAAAATGCAAAACAGAACAAACAAAAGGACAAAGTAGGGAAACCTATCCTAACCTATGTATAGGTATTTACACAAACAACTCTAGAAGAGCTTAGGCCTGGAAGTAATGCTTAAGGTGCTTCCTATTGACAGGAAATGAGACATCTTCACCAATCATTAAATGGAAAGCATTATCTCCAAGGATTTCAGCAATCTGAAAGGGGCCAAGCCAAAGCTTGTCAAATTTGTTATGTCCCCCTTTCTTTTCATGGGCCTTGTCCCAATAAAGGACCAGTTTGGAAATGTAGAAGGCCTTAATTATGGCTCGGCAATTGAACCATCTTTTGACTACGCCCTGATGTTTGGCGAAATTTTCTATTGCATGGTCTCGTACTTCTTCTAGGTGTAGCAACTTGGCAAGGCGAGCTTCTCTACGGTCTCCCCCTTCATAAAAATCGTTGATGAACTAGAGGGTAGGGATTTTCAAATGTATGGGGAAAATGGGCTCCAAGCCATAAACAAGATGGTACAGGGAATCTCCAAGGGCAGCCTTGTGATGGGTACGATATGCCCAAAGGGCAAAACAAAGTTGGGTATGCCAGTCTTTGCAATTCCTATCTAGTAACTTCTTGATCACAATGATCAAGTTCTTATTGGTTGACTCAGAAAGACCATTGCCTTGAGGATAATAATTGGATGAAAACTTAAGGGTGATACCATAATCAAAGGCCCAACCTATGAATTTTAACGAAGCAAATGCAGGCCCATTATCACATACCATCACATAAGGACAGCCAAAGCAATTTAAAATAAAAATTTCTAGAAAATTAATTACTACTTTAGTTGTGCATTGCCTATAAGCAATTGATTTTGTTCACCTAGTACAATAATCAGAAGTGGCCAGAATGTACCTATGTCCGGCAGATGATGGAGGGCTTACCGGACCAATGAAGTCGAGACCCCACTGTGCGAATGACCTTACCTCCAAAATAGGCTACAACAGTACAATAGCATTCCTTTCTTAGGTGGTAGCGGACTGGCATACATGGCAGGTACGGACATGATCATGAGAGTCCTTGAAAACTGTGGGCCAATAGTACCTAGCTCTTAATATTTGATGCACAGTTGATAAACCAGAACTATGACCAATCCCGAACTTGTCATGGAACTCCCTGAGAACACGATCAACTTCTTCCTTACCAAGGCATCTCAAGTAGATACCTTCATGTTTTCTTTTGTACAATATGGTGCTATGGAACATGTAGCTACTACTTTTCAATATAAGGGCTTGCCTTTCGACTCCCTGCAGATGGGGCGGGCATTGATGATTCAACAGATAATACACTATGTCATCGTACCATTCCCTTGGAGAGACATCTTCCAGCTGGTACTGTTGCACTGTGAGTTCAAGCCCAACCTCAATAACCACTTATGCCATCATTTTGGAAAGTTCCTACCCTCTCACCAGCCTCATTGCCTAGATTTCCATATTGTACTCCTACAGCAATGTGATCCATTTTTTCCTTTGCTCTCCTAGCTCATTCTGCATGAGGAATGTCTTCACCGTAGGGTCAGGAACTATACCAAACTCTTTGTTGTGCAAGATATAATTCCTAAACTTCTTAACCCCCTTAACAGGGGAATAGGCTTGGTTTTTGACATTGTGATACCATAACATAGCATCCTTCAAAGGGGTACTCATGAAGGTGATCGAATGTTCGCTCCCTTCGTCATCCTTTTGTGTTAAGATGTTGGCACACAAATGATCGGAAGCGAATGAGTAGATGTAGAAGGGCTTCAAGTAGTTGGGGTTGACCAACATAGGGGTGTCATCAATTGCCTTCTTAATTTCCCCAAAATCCTACTTTGCTTCTAGGGTCCACTCGACCTTGGCGTCCTGTTTTAGCATAGCATTGAGTGGCTTGATGATTTCCGTGAAGCCTATGATAAACTTGCGGACAAAGTTGATCATTCTGAAAAAAAATTAATTCCTTTTTGTTTTCTAGAAGCTCAATCTTCATGATTGATTGGATATACTCAAGGTCAATATAAATTCCCCTCTTTGAGAGGACATGTCCAAGAAGCTTCCCTTCAGTAACACCGAAGATACACTTCTTCGGATTAAGGGAAACCCCGAATTCGCGGCATCTCTGAAAGACTTTGAATAAACCAGTGACATGATTACCCCGCTGCTTTGAGAACACTATCAAATCATCCATGTAGATGATTATTCACTTGTCAATCAAGTCCTTGAAAGCAATATCCATGGCACGCTAGAAAGTAGTACCAGTATTGATTAGTCTGAACGGCATTTGTCTATAAGCGAAGGTTCCCCATTTAGTGGTGAATGTCATTTTGTGTCAATCTTCATACTATACCATGACCTAATTTTACCCCAAATATCCATCTAGGAAGGACATCATCTGAGAGTCGTTTACTATCTGCAACACCTCATCTAATGAAGGTATAGGATAGTTATCCTTTTCTGAGGCTCAGTTTAGGTTGCGGAAGTCGATGCACAATCTGATTTCCCCATTTTTCTTTCTAACAAGAACCAAATTTGCCACCCATGTGGAATGTCTAACCAGAAAAATGATCTTGGCTGATAGCAACTTTTGTACTTCCTTGTATAATATTGGTTCCATCAAAGCATTGACAGGGCGTTGCCGCTATCGAAATGGCTTTGCATTCGGTCTGAGAGGGATGGTGTGGGTGATAATTGATGCATCGTATGTTTTGAGATCCTTGTAGCTCCAGGTGATGACATCATGGTACTTCTGCAGGGCCTCAATTATACCCCTTCTTTCCTCAAGAGCGCACACCTTACCAATCAACACGTTCCTAGCATTCCCATCCATTCTGAGGTTGTAGGTGTCACACTGGCTGCTGATGGTATATTTCTTGGTCTGCTGGTCTTGATCTCTAATCCGATCCAAGTCAAAGATTGACTGTAATTAGACCATACCCCTGGGTATTGTATTGGTCTTTGGGTTGATGATCCCCTCTATATCCAGGTCAGCCTCTTGAGGTTCGACCTCGTCGATTATCTGGGTAACAAACACATCAAAATTGGTGATAAAATCCAAAATGTGTTTGTCATCATTGAATACTTGGAAGTTGGCTATGTTGTCTGACACTAATGGGATGGAGGTGAGTTCCACTGTGAATCTTTTGAGGCCCGATAGGGACAGTGGTTGTAGCGTGCTTGTTTCCTACGCTAAGGCATTGGCAGTATGATTCTGAGAATGAGGGATCAGCTGGATATTAAATGCATCCAATCCCTCTAGTAGATCCCACACCTAGTGCCTATAGCTGGTGAGTCTTCGATCATAATAGGAATATATCTTCCTGACTTCCTTTACGACCAACTCTAAATCTCCGAACACTCGGAGCATTTTGACACCCTTTTCTTAAAGTCATTAGGACGCCCAAAACTAAGGCCTCATATTCTGCTACGTTATTGGTGCAATAAAACTAAAATCTATGAGCAACAAAGTATGACTTACATTTGGGACTGATTAATTTGAAACCTACTCCAACCCCATGCTTGGATTTGGATCCGTCAAAGCGCAATGTCCAGAATCCAGGAGAATCCTTGAACGCAGAACCAATAGATCCGACTTTCACCTTCAGGGGGGCCTTCATTTCAGTAACCGTTTGGGGAGGTGCAGGGGTGAAACGTGTTTGTTCGAGCGATGCTAACCCAGCTTTCTCCTTCAGAGCGATTTGTCTTCTAACGTGCTCAATTGTTGTTTGACACAAATAGTAGTCAAACTCTGAATGGGCAGCATTATGTACCTTGCACCAATTCGGTAGCAAGAGTTCTTGAATGTTCATTTGGGCTCCCAAGCTAAGCTAGTCTTGTATGCACTTTTCCATGAAATTTTGGAAACCGTCCAGCAATCCAAGATTGTCATCCTCTCCTGACTCTTCATCGTCAGATTCTATTAGCATTTCAGTGCTTTGAGAGGTATTAGCTAGATTAATAGGTGGACTGCATAATACGAGGAAAATCTCGCTTGTTCCCTCTTCTTCAAGGCATTCTTGCTTGTTCAGATACGATACTGGGGAATAATTCCCCAAATTAGTCTCAGCAAACAACACATCATTCGTGTTGTTGTATTCAGTAATCATGAATCTTATCTATAGCTCCCAATCAATCTGAATCTGATTCGGCATTCCTTTCCATGGCAACCACATGTGCGAGTAGTCAGTCACAACGTATCCATTCAATGCCCTTGTGAAATCCCTTCCTAGGATTATACCATATGTATCTGGGATATCAGCTACCTGAATATCTATGGTTTCTTAGATCCAAGGATCAACAACAATTTGCATAGGTATTCTATTAATTTCCCCCACTATGTTGATCTCAGTTTTCTCAAGTTGTGTACCTTCCACTGGGAAGGAGTTGGTGTTATTTTGAGTGCCTTGCACATGCTCAAGGGCATGACATTGGTAGAAGCTCCCGAATCTAGCAGGCAGCTATGGAGGTTCTTCCCAAACACGTGGATGGTGGTCAGAAAGGAAGGAGTTTCAAATTTCCCTTGAAACAATCCCCTAGAAACATCCACTTGGGTGACTTGGCCTTTGTCCTTCTCATTGCCCCTACTTTGGGTTAGTTTCTGACTACTTACTTTGTTGGACCGCTTGTTTCCTTGCTAACTTGTAGGCGGGTCAACCTTACTGTTGAAGATTTGTCTAACAATCGACTCATTTTGATGATCGTCGAAGGAGACCCTCCTAGTTGGAGTTTCTTGAGTTGACCCAACTAGTGGAGTCCCATTTATCATTCTGAAAAAGGCGTTCCTGATGGCAAGCACCTTTAATAGCTCAAAGGCGGATACGCTTAGCTTCACCTTTTTAAATTCCTCAGCAATATACTCCCCCATCTGCTTGACTTCCTGATCATAGGAAAAACTTTGGTAGGAGCTAGTGGGTTGGCCTTGGCTATGGTTCTGCTACTTTTTTTTGTTGAGGTACTGTGTAGGTGTATGGGGAAAACCCAGGTTATTGCTCGCATTTGGATCAGGATGGGTGTTGAAATTGTTCGGTGGAGTGGAGGTTGTGAAAGGACCTCTAGCATGACCACCGGCCTGCCTATTCTTGAGGTTGTAAGGGGTAGTTCGTTGGTGAAACATATGGACTTCGTCCTCCTTGGCTCTTCTTCATCCTCCTTAGGACCATTATCTATTGAATCAAAAAGCTAAGCCAAAGGACTTTCGGAACTTACCTCTTATGCTTTAGAGTTGTTGCTCAAGTTGACACCCTCCTGCTTTGGTGTGTTGCTTTCAGCTTTTGGGAAACAAGCCTGATTCACCACCAGCACTGAAGATTCATACGAGTCGGATGGGATGATGTCTCTACACCCTGAATTGTTGACAGCATTCTAGACCTCAACTTGGAAGATGTCAGCAACAGTTTAGAATTCTGAACAATCCAATTCAAAGTGCCAACTTGTTTTGTGTATGTGACGCCAACCAGATAAAGTGGTCCCAGCCAAGTAAACTCTGCCTATAGTGTTCTCATTGCTATTAGGTTGATCAAGGGGTGTGGGAATGCAACCATTGTTGTGTCTTGTATTCCACGTCTAGTTTTTCTTTTGGAAAGGCCTTCTGTCAAAGTTCTGACCCAAATTTTAATTTCTATCATAATTGTGCCCGGATGATGTGCTGGCATCTCGACTAACCTGACTTTCACAATGATCTCGGTTATCAAGATTAAGGTTAGTCTGGATGCTCTTTTGTGATGCTTGCAGCTAGTTATTTTGATTCCTCAAGTGCATCATTTTCATGGACATCTTCTTGATCATCTCTCTAAGCTCGTCAATCTTGTCCTTTTCGGTATTGTTTGGTTGCAACGCTGAATTCTGGAGGAACACGGGTTGTGCAACCAGATGATTTTGATGAGTGGGTGAAAATTCCATTGCTTGGAGATACGTCGGAATCTGGTACAGCTGAGGATGGGAATTCTGCTATTGGGGCAACAAGTAGTGAGGGTCTGGAGGTGCCTGATTCATTGGTTGCCTTGGGTGTGGAACCATAGGTAGTTGTGGTACTAGATTCAGTAGGGGCGTCTGATGCTGCAAGGCTTGGGTAAGCCCTTGAATCTGCGTTGGATGTGTCATTTTCTTGAGAGAAGGCAGTGGACCATAAATGTTCTACCCCAAATACGTGCAAGCAATAATGGCCTCAGCGTATGCATTCACCAATCTAGTGGGCAGTGGTCGCGCCCTTTTTACCAGAGCTGAAGTAAGGTTATCCAATGTTGCATAATAAATAGGCCAAACAGCAGCGTCATTGAAAATGTGCGGGGCTTGCAGCCTAGTGTATGCTCTGTGGAAGCGATCATTAAACGATGTGATCAGTTCA
Source organism: Sequoiadendron giganteum (assembly GCA_007115665.2). NCBI lineage: Eukaryota > Viridiplantae > Streptophyta > Pinopsida > Cupressales > Cupressaceae > Sequoiadendron > Sequoiadendron giganteum. The sequence continues at coordinate 248,317,158 of CM021107.1, forward strand.
TTGATCTCCCTTTGAACCGACATGAAGTGTCGGTAAGAGTCTGCAAGGCTAACCAGGGTCCTAAACTTCTGTAGGAAAGCCTCCTTCAGAAGGGTCCAAGTATTGATCGTTCTGGCAAGAAAGTTGAGATACCAGTAGAATGCCTCCTCTTTGAGAGAGTAGGGAAAGATCCTACAAGCCATTTCCTCATATAAAATCTACATAGTCTTCAAGGCGATTTCAAAAAATCCTTACATGTTCCTCTACAATCCTCTTCTCAGGCATTGAATTTCGTGCAGAAGCTTTCAGGATTATTTGGCATATCATGGTAGAAAATGAAGGCCAAAGGGGATGGGTTATTTCCCAACCATTCCATTGGAGGAGGCGGTGGAGGTGGTTGTGCCATACAGACTGGCAGTTATAAAGGGACAGCAGCAGGGTTTGATATTGTGATTGGCTGAAAGGCAGCGTTCAGCCCAAACGAAGTGTCAGCCTGGAAGGCTGTTTGGAGAAGATGAGTGGAAGGCAGTACTGCCAAGCATAATGGAGAAGAAAAAGGTGAAAGAGAAGTAAGCTAGTCTGGTGAATTGGAGATGGATGGTTCCCTTATTTTAGCTCTTTCAGCTTGGACAAGGGGCTGTAATTCTTGAAATTCCCCTTTATTTGGTGTAGATCTCAAGACCCGATTCGATCCAGCTTTGTCTCCAAAAGTCCCTCCTTCTAGTGCCAGTTCTATTGGTGGGTTTTTTATGCACCGCTCAACACAGGCGATGCATAGGTGCATCACCTCTCTTGAAAGACAATCTTCCACAATTAGATTGGAGAACACTATCCCAAGGTCTCTCAGATGTCAGGTCTTGAAAGTGCTTCAAATATATCAGTTGATGTATTATGTGATTTTTTGGAATCACAAAGCAGTCTTACATGAGTCAAAGCTGAAGGAGAATCAGATCTATGAACAGATTTCTTTGGATAGGAAATTACTGCACTTTTACTGTAGGTTCAAACAACAGTCTTGAACTCCATTTTATAGTTAAATTTGGCTTTACAATGTGCAATGAACCTTAGCATAGGTTATCTCTTAAAAAAAAAAAGGAAAATGTTAGGGAAGAGAGAAGGTTCCTGGATCTACAACTACCGACGAACAGTAATCATGGAGGTTCCTGCTGTGGACAGTTTCCTTAAAATAGAATTTCACTTAATCAGAAGTTTCATAATGCCATGAAATCTATGCTATCTTCTAAGGATAGAAAATATTTCATCATTCATTCACCATATAGATGTGAATAAAGATAAAGTTTAAAGAGCAGCTATAAAATCATAGTCCAGACTAACTTTGCACAGTCACTTACCAGCAACAAATGACTAAAAGTATGGACAAGAAAAGCATACACACAGCATGAATCTTCACAACCAAAGACAACATTACTAAATCTACCAAGGACAACTAAAAGGAAATAAGAATAGCAAAGTAACTTAAACTACAATCTTAATTTATGGGAGAAGAATCATGAAACATGTGAAGAAATCCAAAATACACCAAAATCACTGTATTTCTATTGCAATTTCTGCAGCATGTCTTTAAAACAACTCAACTCTCTTAAAATGAGAGGATGAGACCCCTATTAATTGTTTCCAAAAAGTGAAATGAGTGGCCAAGATTCAATTCTATTGTGTGGCCAAGATTCACCTTACAACAAGGTCTCACCTACCCCCAAATATATTACATTTTAAAAACATCTTTTGTCTTTTCCCTCTTTTGTCTTCTAGTGGCAGCACTGTAGCATTTTCATCTTTTTGCTGATTGCTCTTTGTTGTAGCTATTCTTTCAGAAATTCTTCATCAATGAGAGGGTTTCCTTCCCACTCCTTCAAAGCCGCATACTCCATGAATCTCAAGATCATCAGCCGGAGCTTGTCGACCTCAATGATGTCAAATCTTAACACTTGGTAACTCCATTCTTTGGAATTTTTAATGAGCTTTTCCCAATCTTCATCATACTTGGCAACGTTATCCCTGAAAAGCTTAGACTGGGTGAAAGCTTGAGTAGAAAATCTCATAACATCTTTGCTGACCTCAGCTAACATTCCCTTCTCCATCCTCCTTCAGAAGTGAGGCTTTATACTTTTCGGATTGATCTTATCAACAAGCATCTCGTACCCTATCATCAGCTTGAGATATTTAGCACAATCTCCTCTTGCCTACTTGGCCCATTCAATATCTGGGATTACTCGTTCTAGGATATGTTCCAGCCTCCCCTTTTGGTGATCAAAGTCACACTTCCATACATCCATCAACCAATGGTCATCATCTTTGAAGGCAAGGTCCTTTTCCAATACCTCACTTGGCAGTGTGAGGATAGCCTCGATTTTTGGGTAGGCAATTTTGCTAGCCAAATAGAAAACAAGTTCCTGGAGGTACAAATGCCTCTTGAAGGCATGAGGTGAATCTACGAGGAATTCCCAATGTCTAAGACCTATCAGAACCAAGTTTTTGTGGTCTTATCCAAGTTCATCCTTCTTTCCAGCTTGTTGATCTGTTCCTAAAATAGCAACTGCGATGGGGCCGATCATGTGGTAGGTTGTTCATCTGGAGATGACCATTGTTGAATGTAGGTCATCAAATCAGCCACCTGTGCTTTGAGCTCTTCCTTTGAAACCTTATCTTGTTGGATAAGGTGCACCACTGTGGTGCCTGATTCCCAGAGGTGGTCGACCTTATGTTCCCTGGTGGCTACTCCCAAGTCAATGGTGGAGATGTTATCACTTATTCCTTATTCTCCAACAACTGGCATAGCTATTTTCACTACCTTGGATCCGGAGGCATCCATCATTACCTTTGATTTGATTCTTGGATTCTTCTCCTTCTTGGTACTAATCTAATCTCTAGCCAGTACTGCCTCCAACCTTGCTTTCGGATCCTTTAGGGTGAGATTTCTCTTTTCGAGTTGCCTTTCTAGCCAGTCGAGCATTGGGGGTCCTTCCTTGGGTGATTCATGTCAGTCTTTGTTGTCCTCTAGCCTAAGTTCAATGGATTTGACATTAAAGGCCTCCTGCTCAGTTCTTGCATCTTCCTTCTCCTCGTCGAAATCTTGCACTAGCATTATACGTTTGGTAGGAGATTTGGTGAGCGGCTACATTTTAGAGTTGTCTTCCCTTTCAGCACTCTTTTCTTCTTTATCTTGGTCATGCCCACCTTCCTCGGGCTTATCCTCTTGTTTATCTTCATGGAAGGATGTTTCTTCATCATGCTTCGGGGTTTGATCATGTCCTTCCATAGGAGACCTACTGCCCTCAATCTCTGGAGCAGCAATTCTTTCTATTGTAGGTTGTCCTTCAGCCTCTTTGTCCTCGATCTCTTTGAGTTGCTTGTTCCACTCAGCGTCAAGCTCTGGATCAGCTATTTCTTTGATTGTGTTCGTTCCTTTGTCCTCGTTGTCCTCACTGTAAGATTCATAGGTCACTTCATCGATCACCCGATGTTCGTATATTGGATGCTCATGATATTCAAACTCCTCATCTTCCAGCCTCTCAGCTACCTCTAGTTGTCATCGCTCGAGCTCATCTGAGATTTGTATAGTAGCCTCCATTCTAGGTGGTTATGTAGGAGGAGGGAGAGTTGGGGCATTAACCATTGTCTGGGCGATGGTTGCTTGCACCATTAGATTTGCAAGCATTCCTGAAAGTTGAGATGGCACATTTTGCATATATTTGATGAAGGACTTTGGGAGATTGAGGGCAAGCATTACAACAGCAAATGAAGCGGGTGGAAGGGAAGGATACATGGAGGATGATGAGATTGGTGAGGTCATGGTAGAGGATGAATCCATCGATATGACCTGCACAATTGGAGAAGTGGAAGCGAGGTGGACAGAAATGTCCACCGCGGGTGGAGAGGAAGTAGCTATTGCAAGTGAAGTGGGTGGGAAGGTGCCAATAGCAGTAGTAGTTGCAGCAACAGATGAAGCAGGTGGAGACCTTGGTGGGTCAGTCTCCACCTCCTTACCCTCAAGGAGTGGATCATTAGGTATTACAGGCATCTCCATGATGCTACCCATTCTTTTTTGCTTCTTAGTAGGCTCGCCCTTCGAGGCCTTTATGGCGTAAACTTTTGGGTTAGGTTGCTACTCATCAACCTCCTTTCTCTTTCTCGACTTGATGGATGGAGAGGATTTGGATGTTTCTCCAATTGTAATGGCAGCCATCCCACCATCAGAACCACTTGGCTCATTTTTTAGCCCCATGAATGTCAAGGTGACTCTTTGTTGCTTTAGCCGAGTGACCTACCCATCAATCCATATCTTTGTTCGAGCCTCAACGGGCTTGGTGAGAATGTTGAGGTCATCAACCTCTTGCTTGTCCCAATCAATTAAAGGCAGTTGCAGATTTGCAATGGCACTATACCTTGGGTCAATCACCATGCTCTCATCCTCTTCAATTTGATCTGGAATTGGACACAAGTTCACCTTTTTCACGAAGTATGTCGTCATACACATATAATGTCGTATACACACTTCAAATTCATCCTTGCAATTAGCACAAAAATCCTCAATGTGATGGAGGTGGGCATACTCAGGTCCAAGTTCCTTTTTAATATGACTGTATGGGTCCAAGCGTGGATTGGTTGTATGTTGTCTAAAGTGGTATTTGGCCAACTCCTTCTCTGAGTTGCCCGCACATTAGGAAGTATGAATTTGATATAGCCCTTGGCGAAGTCCAAGGGGATAGGGGGACCCTACCAGATGTTTACTGCTCAGAATGTGGTGTATATGCCATAGCTACCAAGTTAATTCTAGTAGTATAATCCGGTCATTAGGGTACTAGGGCAGCTTATTCGGCCTTTCTGTGAATCCTTAGGTGCGAATGTAGGTGAACTTGGGGAATTGTATGAACAGGAAGGCATAGTGCTTGAGAAGGGCCCTACAACTGTGAAAGACTTTTCTCTCAAAATCACCTCCAAGTGACTGAATGATATAGGCAGTAAAAGCATCATTCACCCTACAATAGTCCCTCTTGAAATTCCTATACTACAATTGCGGGTATTTGTCATAGGGTTTAAGCACTCTTCCTAGCGCCTCATTGGGCATTGTAGTCAATCCATTATAATTTCGTCAATTGACAAGCGAATAGACCAAGTAGGACGTCATGAATAATTTGGAGGTCTTCCTCACATTGACGAATTGCTCATGAAAGCAATTGTTGATTATTCCCCCCAATAGAATGCAGTGTCATCCCCACAGAGAATTTTCTCAACAAAATATAGCATCCATTCCTAGAAGAAGGCCGCAGCAGGAAGGCCCATTACTCTACTTAGTAGGGTTTCCAGGTCATGATAGTCTTCAAAGAAGTCACTGTAGTATAGCTCTTGAGGGACTTTGCTAGCACTGGCCCGCCTGTCTTTCGACCAATATTGGTTGATCAGTTTCTTACATTTTATAGGATCCTAATCCCATAATGCTTTGCACTCCTCTACGGTTGGGGCCTCCATTCTTTCGAAGGTGGGGATGTGTAAAGTTTGAGTTATCCCAAGAGGGGACATGTCAGCCAAGACATTGGAATCTCTCTCTATGATGGTTCTTGTTTTAGGTTGGTATGCCTCCCAACATGCCATTACCAGCTTGGGGGCCACCAAGGTGGGCGGGAAACCTACAACTTTGGCAAGTCCACTGCTTCTGATCAACTTTGCATTGTCTATCTTTGGGTCTATCCTGACCCTTCGTGTAAAATCGTCAATATCGACTTGCCCGATATTGGTGTTTGTGATGTTCTTCCAACTGGTTGTGACCTTGGATTGCAAGGGTGCCCCTTGGAATTGATACTTCATTTTATCTTTATCTTCTTTGCTTTGAGGGGCTTTAGCGGTTATTTTCCCTTTGTCCTTGGCTGTCTCCCAGAGGCCTCTACACCAGATTCCATAAATCCTGCACAGAGATACAAGAGTTAGCAACATTAACATGGGAACGCGGCCTCAAAAAAATCCCTACAAATAAATTTTAGATTCACAACATTCATTTAAGAAAAGCCTAACATTTGATAATAATACCATTGGAAGTCAAACAGGTGACCTGCGCCCAAAGGGTCGAACTTCCTCTGGTAGAATTTTGTTTGAAAGGGAAAATGAGGCAAGTCATTCTCGATGACCTTTCCTAATCTTGGATTTTTCAACAAAGGGTTGGTGTGAAAGAAGGTACATTTTTAGGAAGTGGGTCGAAGTCCATTTTCGATTTGGAGGCCATTTGAGCCATCATTCTAGCATTCAGGCTCTAGCTGCAAGAAAGTTATCCAGGGTTGGTTGTTTGAAATAGTGCATGGAAAGCGGCATTTCAGGAGTCGAGTACCGGAGTCCAAGTCACCAGGGTCAGGAAGCTACTATGGGATAGCCATGTGAAATGGAAAAATGTAGACGGAAGTCCAAGGATAGAAGCCCGAAAGGTTGTACCCGAGGTAGACTTAACAGTTAGCGAAAAACCCAGCAGCGGATGGAGGGTCAAGGTTCGATGTCCGAAAAGGTGGACAGATTCGGCCGTTTGAGATAGCGAAAGAAAAATGAAATTCTGGAGATAGAATTCCAGAAGCTAGGGTCCGAACAAAGTTTGGACGTTTTAGTTTCCTATTCAAATTTTGCAAAGCGAAAAGGGAAACCGGATCCTGGGAGCCAGAAGGATGTTTAGTGGCAACCATTTGAAATGGTGAAACAGGGACAGCGACACGAGGATGGAAGTTCGGGGGCCGGTGCTCAAGGATAGCCTCACAGTTCTATTTTGGTTGCAGTTTGAAATGGACTTCACGCTCTTGGGGTCCGAGGTCTGAAAGGAAATGAGAGGAAGGTCGTTTGGAACGGCGAAGGCACAACGAAAACTCGGGAGGGGAAGTCCGGAGGCCGGGACTCGAGGTGAGTTTGGTCACCTGTCATTTTTCTCTAAGTTTAACTTTTATGTGCAGCCGTGGAGAGGTTCAGGCCCGAAAGAGGTGGTCGCCTGCTCTGGAGAACAACGATGAGGAGGTCAGATTCTGGTTATGATTTTTAGTCACCAATCTCATGATTTTCAATTTTATAATTTGTGGGTTTTTTAGGCCGGTGCACTATCTTACCAGTTTTCAAATTAATTTGGGATTGTTACTTAATTTTAAACTCTTGGTTGCAAGAATAAGGAAAGGGTAGGTGGGTGGCGAACCTACCTTGAATCCCTGAAGAATTTTGATGCCGAATTCGTGAGGAACGGCGAAGCTGAATCTCGGGCGGGGAGGCAGAGGATGCTGGGGTCGAAGAGCGCTTCGAATTCTTTCTTGTCTTGTGAAAATGACAAGTTGAAACTTCTTTAAAAATCCCCTAGTGCCCTTAATAAATCATTAAATGCTCGATACGGTGGCAGGTCAGGTAGGCGGATTCAAATTTTTTGAGTGGCGGCAGGAGGTTCAAGGTCCGGCGGTCAGAAAGACATCCAGCGGCAGTCGTTTGAAACATTCTGCAAAGTGAAACCCAAATGGCGAAACAAACTCTGGGGTCTGGGGATTGAAAAGATGAAGCTCGATGGCCATTTGAAATGGCGAGGCAAAGACAATGGCCCGAGGATGGAAGTCCAAGAGCTGGGATCTGAGGGCCGCAAAGACGCAAGGTCACAACTACTAAGTTTAACAAGTGATTCGAACGGTCCAAGAAAGCACCAAAGTCCAGAGTCTTGGAGGACATTAGGCGTAGGCCATTAGCAATGGGAAAGCTAAAAGGGAAACCTATAAAGGGAAACCCGAGGGTTCGAGCCCAAAGGAGGCGGTCTCCAGAAAGGAAATTTGATAGAGAAAACCCAAAAGGGTTTTGGACTGAGCATTTTTCAAAGGGGGAAAAATTAGGTCAACCCAAAATGGGACTTTTGAGAACATGTTGACCATCAAGGAGGTCAAAATGGGGCATGCAAAATGAGGCGAAGCAAAAAAGACCCGACAAGCCAAAAGGAAAGAGAGGGTCCCCGTTCCAAATGGGGCATGTGTGCAAGAGGCACAACATTTACCTCATCCTTCAGCACCGTCAAAAGAGTGATAGTCATGTGATGAATGAATTTGATTATGAATCGGCTCAGATTCATAAGCCTCCTTTCTAGTTTGTCAACATGAGCAATCAGGTTATTGGGATTTACTTTGTTTCTTGTTAAAAGATAATTTTTTCCTAAGATTATAATCAAAGATAAGTAATTTTTTTAAGATAGTATACCTTGTCTCTATCTCTTTTAGAATTTTACTAATATACTTGTTTGTTATTTATTCATTATTTGCATCGCATTGGATGATAATAGAACCAATTTATTTTTTGACATACAAAATGATTTTTTTGATAAATTTGGTTTGGCAAGGACTATTGTAGCAATGGTAAACCCATAGGTAAATAAATAGATATAAAAAAAAAAGAGACCTTCCAGACCTACAATGAAATATATTGTATTTCCTCATAAAATAATTATGATAAGACATAATGAAAAGAAATAAAATTATTATATTAGCAAAGGTAAAATCCCTAAAGCATACAATATTATTCCAAGTGTTTTAATCGTATGTTCAATGACACAAAAAGTAAAAATAAACCTAAATAATATTAAGATTAAGGTATGAATAGATCCTAAATTCTAACCAATTAGATAAAGTAACACATTCATACTAACTCCCCCTTAAGTGCAACTTAGGGAGGTACTAAACTAATGTATTAAAAAGAAAGAAATGGGTCCCAACAAGTAGGCTTGATGAGGCACCCATGTACAAATAAATAAATCTCTCATAATTGGTTAAAAGGAGAAAACCTCATGGGAAAAAATCCTCTCCAAAAAAGAGATGTAAAAATGTGAAACAAGGACTCGAGAAGACCCCCTAAGGACAACTTCCTTCTCCCCAAGCATTGATTGCAATTGAAGATGAGGCAATTCCAAAGTTTTAATGAATATTTCCACAACCTAATCCTTAGTAAGAAAATTCTATAAGGAGTAAGAAAATTCTATAAGGATATATTACCGTCATGGATAAGTTTTCAAATAAAATGCACGTGTATCTTGATGTGCTTCATCCTCTGATGCTCAACTAGGTTGCATGCAATTTGAATGGAACTTTGGTTATCTCACCAAAGAAGAGTAATACTATTAGGTGAGAGATAAAACTTATTCATAACCTATAAAATCCACAAAACCTCACAATTGGCAAGAATTATACTTTAATACTCAACCATGGTGCAATGGATGATAATTCAATTGCAATTCGCTTCTTGCAAGTCCAAAAAACTAGACCAAATCCAAGGTAAAAATTAAACCCAAAAGTAGAATTCTATGATTCAACATCACCTTCTTAATTTGAATCATTGAATCCTACTATCTATGAATCTCATGGTGTGTACTGAAAGCTAAAATGTTTAGTTCTCTAAATACATCTCAAAATACACTCAACTACCTTCTAGTGACTCTCATGAGGATCATGGGGAAAATGAGACACAAGACCAACAACAAAGGTGATATAAAGACATGTTTGTGTTAAATACAAGATAATTCCCTCCAGTTGTCTATACAAAGTGGCATCAATGTTAGGTGTGTTGCAAGTGGAAATAAAAGTGACACTAGATATAATAGTGAAGAATTTAGCTTAGAATAAATCATGTTAAAATGGTAAAGCATATCAATGGTATACTTATGTTGATATATGGAGATACTTTTGGTACACTAAATAAATTGAAGATCAAGAAAGAAGTGAAAAATTCCTAAGATATTTCATTATAATTTTATTTTTTTGGCACAAGTGCCAAGCCACTATAATTTAATATATATATATAAGTGAAATATTACAAAACCTGGTTCAAAAGAAAATACCGATGGGAAATAACCAACAAGAAAACCTTTGGTTGTACTTTGGTTGTAGCTCAATTAAAATATAACGTACTTACAAAATCATCCCATTTGTGGGGAACATATAGCATAGTTTGATACTGACTTTAGAACAAGAACCAAACAAAATTACAGCCAACCAGCCACCCAAGATTATCCTAAGAAAAATTGATCCATTCAAATCATCACAAAGAGCCAAAAGCACCATGAACAATGTAGATAGAATAAATTTAGCTCCAAACTCATCACAAGCAAGTTAGGTAAAATTAACTTAGAAAGCGGATTTAAAGGCATGATACAAAATCGAAGCCTTCAATGCAAATGATATAGATGAGATATGGCACACTTTCAAACTTACAATGTGATTTTAGAATAGACTTAATTGTCAAATTTATTTAATGAGTTTGATTTGGCTTTCATCAAATAGTGCCACCTCGCTTTAATCACATACCAGTATAAGTAATTTAGGCATGCTTAAGTACTAAACCCTGCAAACACCGAAAATGGTGTTAGAGAATAATAGATGGCGGTGAGTTGGAGACCTCGTTATGTATTTTCGTGCATGCCAATGTGCTGGGCCTTATCAAGTAATGATGATTTTTTAAGTCTTTCGTAAACTTGCTTGTATGAAATCATAATGATCTGGCACTAAAACTTGTTTGAAGGCTTGCTAAAGGAACATGTGACAAAATCATTTTCATTTGCATGCCCATTGGATGTCAATCCTTATTAAACATTTGGAGATTGTGTGTGTACTATGGCTGACTATACCCATTTTTGAATGTATTTTTGACCAATCAATTGGCAAGGATCGAATATTTGATTATTCACCCTTAGTATATCTTGGCATATTTCATCATTTTTTAATCATGGCTTTGCCCGAGCAAATTTGCGAGCATTTAAATATAGAATTATACACCCTTAGACTCTTGATTTATGAGGTCAACTAATTGAGGGAATTCAAATAACTTGCTTGTGTCATGTATAACCCTAACCTTTGTAGCATCACTACCCAAGCCTACCAAAAAATTTGCTACCTTATTGCCTTCTCTGTAGGTATGAGAAATGATGAAAGCCATGAATTTATCTATCAATGTCCATGCTTTATGTAATATATAACTTAACTTCTAGTTATGATTTTTTCTTTCTCTACATGCATTAATGATTATCATTGAGTCCCCTTCTATATGAAGGCTTGAGTACCCCAATTGGACTTCTAATTCCAAACCCAATAATAATGCTTGTTCTTCTGCACTATTATTTATGGCTTGTTCTAAATGTATTGAAGAGGCAGCCAATACTTTCCTTCACAAGTTTTTGATACAAATGCCTACTCCTGAAACACCTGAGTTACCTTTAGATGCACCATCGAAATTCAATTTTACAAAATTCTTTGCAGGTGGAGACCATTTAACTAATGATCTATCAACTTTTGAAATACTGCTTTGGAATAGACTGCCATCAAAAGGCAACTTGATACCCTTCTGGTTCTTCAAAATCGAATTGTCCCAGTTTGTAAAAAAAGAGTTGTTCATTCTCTCTTTTTGAACACATGAATTAACCCCTTCTAAAATTGCCTTTTCAATTTTCATTATTGTCAACTCAATTGGAGATTTAATTTTTTTGAAGATTCTCAAATTCCACTCCCACCAAATGTTCCATATAATAATCACTGGAATTATGTGCCAAATACATGCAAAAAATGAGGATTGGTATAATAATGACTAGCTTTGAAAAAGATCCTAGAGAGTATTTGGAAGGGGATGAAATAAATCTAACTTTTTTTTATGAGGTTACAACATTGATAGGAAAAAATGTGTTCTAAGAGCATATGATTTGTTGCTTCTAGTTCATCTTCACAAAGTGGGCATTTAAATGGATCTGCAATCTGCAATTTCACTAGGCGGTCACTTGTGAGAATTCTTTTTTCAATGGAAAGCCAAGCAAAACTGCCTTCCTTTGGTAAAACTCTATTATTCTAGCAAAACGAAAAATCTCTTTAAGGTGGTGAGTTATATTTAGATTGGATTAAAGTTGAATAGCCTTCCTTTACTAAATATGACCCTACCTTAGAGGCTGCCCAAATTATTTTATCTGGTTTTGCTGACAGGTAAACTGTTCTTTCTTTCAACATTTTACAAAAGCAATCAGTCTATTGGGGGTTAAGAAGAGAATCAGATGGTTTTCTCCACACAACTTTCCTAGTTAAATAATTTGAGGACTCCACATAGTCTACCAATTTTTCACCCCAAGCTTCAAAGAGAATTGTTCTTACTTCATGAAGATCCAAACTTTTTTACAATAGAGGTTTTGAATTTCATGAGTCTGATCAGAATTTTACACTTTGACCAATGTTTACTTCCCATGATGAGAACTTAATAATGAGATACCTGCTACTAAGAATGAAATTCCAAATGGCAGATCCCTTTGGAGGACTAGCCACTGTGAGGATTCTTGTTGGATTTTCATTATCTAGGTACTTGGATTGCAATATTTTAGACCATTTAGCATCTAGATTGGAGTACATTTTCCATGCTAATTTAGTTCCAAAATCTTTATTTCTCCACAAAATGTTTTGAATTCATTCCCCCCCTTGCTTCTTTCCATTTGCCAAGCCTTCTAAAGAAATTAGAGGCACCTTTTTTTTCTCATTGATATTGCCTTTACAGATGAAATATCTTGTTATCTTTTCAATTTCTGAAATTACGTATGATGGAGCTTTAAGGACAACCAAAAAATAGTTTGGAATCGATGATAGGACTGATTTGATTAAAAGAATTCTTCTAAAAAATGATAACCACCTAGCTTTCCATAGAAGGGTTCTTGACTTGAGTCTATCAATTACCTTTTCCCAATAATGAGCTTTGTTTGATCCTTTGAAGAAAGGAATCCCTAAATAGGTGCAAGGCAATTTCGCTTCCTAGAAACCCAAAATATTCACTATTTTCTTCTTTACTTGATCAGGTGTATTTAAGATATAAATCTTGGATTTTGCTGCATTTATCTTTTGGCTTGAAGCTGACGAATATTTGTCTAAAACTTATTTAACTTAGATGGCTTCCTTTAATGATGACTCGTTGAAAACAAGAGTATCATCAGCAAAGAGATAGTGCGTGACTGAGAGGCTTGAATTTGATATCTTCACACCATGCCTAGACCTTGACTATGCTTTAGATGAATGAACCTACTTAAGGCTTATGCCATAATAATAGAAATAAATTGTGAAAGTGGATCACCTTTCCTAATATCATGTGTGGAACTGAAAAAATTTGTTGGACTCCCATTTATAATTATTGAAAACTTTGCTCTGAATAAACAAGACATTATCCACCTTTGTCATTGAGGACAAAATCCAAACTTTGCCAGAACCTTATTGAGAAACTTCCAATCCACCTTATCATAAGCTTTCATCATATCTAGTTTGACAATAAAAGAAGCCACTTTGGAAGTTGTTATTATGTGGATCACTTCATGTGCAACTATTCCCCCTTCATATGTCTCCTTACCTAAGACAAAACCTCCTTGTTCTTGAGAAATGATCCTTGGTATGAATGGTTGCAGTCTCAAATAGATTGTTGTAGTGAATATTTTATATACTGTGTTACATAATGAAATAGGCTTGTATTTTGCAAATGTTTTAGGCTCTTTAGTCTTAGGCAGAATGAAAATATTAGTTACATTAAATTTCCTAATATAGTCTTGATTCTTCTGGATTCTTCAAGTGCCCAAAGAAGTTCAAAACACAAGAAATCCCAACATTTTTGAAAAAATATGGCAGAGAACCCATCTAGGCTAGGGGCCTTATCTAGGGGAAGTGAGAATACTACATGTTGTAGCTCTTCCATAGTGAAAGGTCTCATAAGCAAAGAATTGTCTTCATTGCTGATAAGATGGGGAATTGTATCCAACAATTCAATTTCATCATTATTTCTAGAGGCATCTATTGTTTGTGCAACTGATAGGAGTTGTGAGAAAAACTCAACACCTTCATTATTAATGTACTCTTCTCTTGTGAGCCTATTACCTATGGAAAATTCTTGGATTTCTTGAATTTATTTTTCTTCCTTCTTAATCTGTGCAGATGCATGAAAAAATTTGGTGTTACAATCTCCCTCTTTTAACCATAATTCTTGAGACTTTTGTCTCCAATAAACTTCTTCTCATGCACATAACTCTTCCCATTCTACATGAGTATTTTTATGTTTATCATAAAGGCTAGCATCTAGCCCCTTTTGAATTATACATTCATGGACTAATGTTAGTTCTTTGAACACTATGTCTTTCTAATGGAAAATATTTTGGAAAACTTGCTTATTCCACATTCTTATTTGTTGCTTCACATAATTCAACTTTTTGTTAAACTGAAACATCTTGGTACCTTGCTCAAAGGGAGCATTAATCAACCACTGCTTCAAAAGTTCTATGAACTGGGGATTCCTGAACCACATACTTTCAAATTTAAAAGAATATTTTTCTTTTGGGATCGAAATATTTGAAATGGTCAGGCCAATTGCATAGTGATCTAATCCAGGATATGGAAAAAATATAGAAGTTAAATTGTGTGATAAGATGAGTCAATTAGGAGACACCAAGAACCTATCTAGCCTTTTGTCTATTTGGAGAAATCCTTTTCTTTTGTTAGTGTAGGTGTATTTTCCCTTAAGTGGTACAATATCACTTAGAGCATTAGATGATATGAACAAACTGAAATCTGACATCACCCTAGGTGGAGGGCTTATACCTCCACTCTTTTCTTACAAAGAGGTTATTGTATTAAAATCCGCTGCTATTACAATCTCGCCATTGTGGATTAATCCAACTTTCCTTATAATTTTATCTCAAAGATTCTTCTTATCTATAGAAGTAGTAGGGCCATATACATTTATAAGCCAAAAGTGTGGTTCAAACTTTGACACTTCTACAAGCTGCTAGTAATTCTCATTCTTATGATGTTTGACAGTCACAAACTTTGGATTCCACAAAGTCACTAGACCTCCTAATGCCCCTTCAGCTGGAGAATGTGTTGAGGCCCATCTAATCCATTTCTAGATTGAGTCTTCAAATACTTCTATTGATATTTTTGTTTCTTGGAGGAGGAGTATATTAGCTCCACAAGCATCTATCAGTTACTTAATGCGAGCACATTTTCCAAGGGCATTAATGCCCTTGAAATTCCAAGAAGATATCTTCATTGCACCCAAGGAGATCAGCATGCTCTCCTCGGTCTCTTGATTGACATAGATTCAAGAATAGTTTTCTAAACTCTTGCCTCTATCTATTCTTTCAACTTGGTAAGATTTGATTTCTCGCCTCTCTTCCCAGGGGATTTCTTGATTAGTGATTGATACGAAGATTGAGATAAAGTAAGGATTTTGTTGGAATTAGTCGCATCAGATACCTCCCTTTCTTTCTACCTATCACACGACATGAATTTTATTAGGCTAATTGTTTGTGCTTCCTGGAGAACTATTTAGCCTTCCATAGCCAACAAGTATTGATCATTTGAAGTTTTCATACTAACCTCTTGTTCCCTCATTTCCTTTTCTTGATGCAATGGGTTTACGAGGTTTCCCAAACCCTTTGAATCTAGAAAAGAGTTTATTTCCCAGAATTCTTGTTCCATTGCCATTTCATCAAGAGCTCTGAACCAACTGAAAGCAAAATTTTCTTTGCTAGAAGTTTGAGTTCAGCATCATTTACGCCTTTTGTTGTGTTTAAGGAAAGCCACTGATTTCCCTCATCAATTATAGGAAGCACTTGGGTGGCCTCTTTCCCCACCTGATCATTATCCTTGAGTGTCCAATGAGTTAAATGATCCTTAGTCCCTTGAAACATTAATTTTCTCACTGTTTCCGCAAATTGCTACTTTGAACTTATCTTTTCCATAGGGGAGTATAAAGTGAGTGACAAACCAAAGAAATTTTTCATTAATCTCCCTATTTTTGGCATTTTAAGATCCAATGTTACATGTTTATTTGCACGAGGAGTGATACATGGAATCCCAAATCTGTAGAAACTTCTCCCCTTCTGCGCTTATGCATGGGTATACGAAAGCTAGTATTCGCCTGAATTGGTAAATCCTGATTAAATTTCTCATCTTGAGTACATACATCTGGATTTGGGATAGGGGATATGAGCTGACTAATTTTTTGCACACCACCTTTAGAAATTCTCATGTGATAACCTTTGGTGCAAGGGATCATGTTACACACTCGGAAGGAGAATGACCTATGATATGGCATTGAGAACAAGTAGTTTCAGGAGATTCAAAGAGAATTTGTTGGTGCTAAATGCCAAACTTTGAAGTTAGTTGAATCTGTCCTGGAAACTCCTTGGTCATATCAATGAGGACACATGTTTTGATGGGTTTCAAAGGGTTTTTAAAAGTTCCTTGTCATGCATGAGGAAAATTCCTACATGATTGGTTATTTTTTCAATTAGATTAAGTTCCCTATATTCAAGTAGTAAGTTAGGCATTTGGAACCAAAAAGGGACAAATCTAAAAGAAAAATATTTTGATTTGAAATTTGGAATTCAAGGTTGCATGCATAGTCTTGAACCTTGGAAGACCCATGATTTAATTCTGATTACTGCATCTCTAAGGATTTTTCTATTAAAGATGACAATGAAAATACCCTTTTCATGATTCAAATAAAAAACTTGTTGAACCCCTTCCCAATCATCATAGATCAGATTTTTTAATTCATGCAAAGGTAAATTAAGGTTCCAAAACATACATATTAGGGCTTTCTCCCTAAGATCTTGAATTTGAGCTTGCAACATACTTTCTATAAATGTGATCTTTATTGTATGTGGAGCTCCTGGAGGGCAAGTTTTAGTCTCCTCTTGAGCGATCTCCTTGTGAGGGACATTGTCTTCCTTTTTTGAAAATTTACACCTCCAGACACATTTTGTTGCACCTTTTTTCTTTGCCCCCTTCTTCTTTCTACTCTTTGATTTTCTCCTTTTATGAGCCCTTTGATTAATCTATGTTTGAGCATCATGTTGACGCCCCTTTTGAATTTGAGGCCTCTTTTGAGTATTCGGATTGAAGGGAGCACCTTGTCGATCATTACGATTCTCTGTGCAAAAGTATTTTTGTTGCCCCCTGACCTTTAGCAAAGGAGTTTTTATATCTTGTGTGTTTACATACTACTAAGGGTGATTTTCTTGTTCTTGGGATGTTTGACATGCGATCCCCCAACATGCTTTTGAGTCCCTACTTCTTCAGGGTGTGGCTCTTTTGAGCCCTTATTTCTAGAAGACTTTAGCTCGACCTCTACATCCTAATATGACCATTGCAAAAAAATTGAGTTTCCCTCAGAGAGTCTTCTCTAAAATTATTTGTTAAACAAGGTGTTGCCTTCACAGATGTCGACGATCGGCTGACCATTTCTATTCGAAACCCTATGGGCAGGCACAGGCACCTAGTTTTGCTGCTGAAATCAATGTCTTCCTCCATTTATTTTGTTTGCATGTTTCCTACTCTAGTTGTGTGTAGGACTCTGAGGTCAATAGCTCTTATTCCTCTGAAAAGGCATGCCACGAGGGCGAGGATCCTTGTCATTTTCTGCATAATAGTTGTTAGGTTGCCATTTTTTCCTGTTGCAAAGCCATATCATATAAAATTGGTTTTTTAATTCTATTATGAATGACATTAATCATTCATCATTATCATATTTCATTATAAATTTCTCCATTATATTTTCATAAATCATGAAGCATAGAGGAGGATTTACTAGTGAAAATTAAATAATCTATGTATAAGACTAGTATCAAAAGATCAACTCTATGTCTTTGAATATAAATTGTATGATTAGAGTGACAACATTTGAAACCAAATGCAAGTTGGAAACCATCTATCTTTTCATTTCAAGCTCGAGGGGATTATTTGAGACCATAAAAAATAACATTATAGCCTCCAAATAAGAGAAGAGTCCTACATGAATCCTAGAGGTTGTTCCATGCATATATCTTCAAGAAGATCATCATGCAATAAATTAATATTCACATTTATTTGGTAAATTGGCCATTTTTAAGATGCAACAAGATAAATGACAAGGTTAACAAATTCTATCTTAGCTATAGAGGTAAATTTCTTGGAGTAGTCAATACCTTCAACCTACGAAAAAAATTTAGTGACAATACATTCCTTATACCACTCAATGGAAGCATCTACTACATACTTGATGTGGCACACCTATTTTCACCAAACCAACTTTCTTCCCTTAGTAAGAGAAACCAAATCCCATTTGTGATTCTTCATCAATGAAGAATATTCCTCATCCATATAATGATCCCACTCTAGAAAATTAGTAATCGTCAATGAAGGTAAGCATATAATTGGATCCTAAAAAATTAGTAGGAAAGGACATAATTTTACTATGTATCAACTCCAATAAGGTAGAAGCGCAATGGTCCTTACCCTTAGGAAATAATTTTGATGATTTTCATCAAGAACATGGCCTTGAAAAATTCCTTATGTGCATGAAACCTTAGGAATATGAAGTACCATCTCTTGTGTACTCAACTATTGTAAATACCTATATTTGACATGACCAAATTATTCATGCCAAATTTTACTCAAGGAATTTACATGGGAAATTTATGATGAATCACTAGATGACTCAAAATCATGAAACTTATATAATTTGAACTCATAATAAACTCTATTTAAAGTGATAACTATCTTTCGATGATGGAGATTATAAATTACAATATCATGTGTAAAAAATCTCAACTATCCCCCAATATGAAAAATATGGAAGATGGAGAGAATATTGAAACAAGGAGAACATCCTTAATGCAACCATTAGTAGCCTATATAGTCCCAAACTTCAAAACTAGAATCTATGTATTTTCCCACTAAAATATAAGAATTACTACTAAAAAGAGTTTAAAGTAGATCAAATTAATGACTCATATGATGTTAGTATTTGGAGTCTACAATCCAACTATGTGTTGAAGACAAAGCCTATACAAAAGGTTAATAAGATTTACTTGTGTTGGTAGAAGAATACTTAGAGGGTGATATGGTTTGTTGCTACATGGATTTCTCTAATGCCTCTATTCTCTTCCAACATCTATTAGTTGTATGCCCTTATTTTCCATAAAAAATTGTAAGGATCTCTTAATTTCGTCTTTGCCTTGGAGTATATTGGAATTTATGATCTGAATTTTGTTTGGCTTGGAGGATATATTCTATCTTAGACTTACATGTCTTATTTATTATCCCTTTGGATGATTGTGTGACCAATTCATGAAATTTGTAAATACAAAGTGACTCTAACTATGTCAACTCGAGTGGTATGTTCCTATCTCATGTGATCTCAAAAGAAGGCATGGTAAATGTATCACCCAATGCTTACATAGTAGAATAGAAAGTAGAAGAGAAAACTTTAAATTTCCCTCTAAGATTAAAAATATCAAAAAATACATTCTTTGTCATATTTATCATTTCCATAACTATGCAAAAGTGATCTTGGTGACTTGAGTTTATAGTAATGTTCTCAATAAAAGGAAATGAATTAGGTTATAGAGCAGTAAATTTTTTCTCAAATTGTAATTCTTGAAACTCATTGATAGTACCAAATAACCCCTTGTATTTATCCTAATTTTTCTTAGGAGTGTGACAATATTCAATATAAAACAACAAGCTATCTAAAACATGTAGTGCAATGATTCCCATGGCCGCATCCATCTTGTTCCTATAAAAAAATATCTCATATTACTAAGTGAACTCGGGTGGATTTTCATTTAATATGAACCAAAATCCCTTAGACATGAATAATTTGGTCATCTAAGGTTTATAGGTGTGATATTTGGGTGGCATGAGATGCTCAATAGATGTATTTCTCACCATGTGTGATTGAGTTTTGTCTTTGCAAAGAAAAATAATTTTGCTAGAAATAGATGTTTTATGATCCTTTGACTTGTTTTAGGAAAAAAATTGACCCCCCACAACAAGAAAAAACAAACTCTTTTACAAAATTTACAACTATAAATAAAAAGTTTATTTTAGATTGAATCTTTGTTTACCTAGTGAATAAACTAGAAAATCTTATATAATGACTATGTTGATCGAAAAACCAAAATTCCAATGCCACAAGAATCCTATAAATGGAGATCTGGGTAAAAATTATGATCCTAGATGCCCAAAAAAATATTTAATTTCAACACATGATAAAATGCACCAACAACAAAATTTGGAAGAAATATCAGCACAACTATAAATTTTTATAATTAAAAATTTTATGACTATTCACTTTTTAAAATATTCATATGCACAAGTTATTCCAAAAATAAAATGCATCTCCTTTAGGGTATGACGAATGGTAGGTGGTGGTCCTCTAATGGTAACCAAGCAACAATACGGTAGTGAATTTGAATCTAGAAGTGACCTAGTGGTTGAATAATAGAAATTGGGTAGAGTAATACATGAGTGATAGACTGGTGGTGGCAGGGTGGTCATCCTAGAAATGGTGGCTAGTTTGGTGATGCATAAATAAGTGCAACTCCAATTTATTGCAGCTTGGGTTAATCCCCATATGTTGAACTTGATTGTAATCTTTTTAGGTAAAATAACTAATGGATAAGGCCACTCTAAGCTCCCATATGTAGGCTTCAAACTTTCAATGTGACTAGGGCCTAAAAATAACATTAAAAAACTCACATAGGTCACAAAGTCAACATAGAAAAGTGTTGGCATATAATTTCATATGCAAAAAAATTAAAGTTCCATTATGAAAAATAGTGATGGTCATAAAGTTGTACAAAAAATTGGATATACAAGTGGAGTCAATTTACTACATGGATATGGATCAATATAGTATGACATCAGACAATTGTGCAAATCCATACTCTTGTATAGATTTTTTACATGAATTCCAAGACCCAAAAGTATTTCCCAAAAAAATTAGACTAATTCCACCACTTGGAGATGTGATCTTAGGGTTTTCGGATGTTCTAGATGCAATGGTGAGGTCCATTTTATTTCAAGAGGATTCTTGTAACATCCTAAGGTAAAAACCCTCAAAATTTGAAAAGGGGTTTGTTGATTATGAGTTCTAATACCATTTTGAAGTAATGGTGGATCCTTAGGTAGAAAAATCTATCAACAAAACTAAACAAACCTTACATAAATGATGGCTACAATAAAAATATTGTATTACCTCATAAAAAATTAATTATGACAATGATACAATGAAAAGAAATATCCTTGCTATATTAGCAAGGGCATAAGCCCTAAAGAATACTAGATTGTGCCAAATGTCTAAATCCTATGAAATGAGAAAAAAATAAAAAATAAACTATGTAAGCTTAAGATTAAGGTATAAATAGATCCTAAATTCTAACAAGTTTGATCAAGTACCACATCCACACCAACACAGACAACATCCAAGGATATTACATATTTTATGTTGCTAAATTTTGAATCAACATTTCAAACCCAAGCATAACTATTTCCCTTTTTGAGTGAAATATGTAATGGAATAGCTTTTTCTTGTAAAATTAAAAATATTTTTTTACACAAAATAATATTCCAAGTAAAGATCATAAACTAGATTAATTTTTAGGATGTAGAAACTCTAGTATTTCTCTAACTCTTTTAGGTTCAATATAAATTCTCTTGTTTAGTATGACATGGCATAAATTTTTACCTTCAACCACCCCAAAATGATTTTTTTGGTATTCAATAAAACTCCATGATTCTTTTAATGAGCAAAAATATCATAAAGGTGATTAATATTTTTCTTTTGCTTCATAGAATTCACTATGAGATGATCAAGGTAAACTTGAATTATTATATCAATCAATTTATCAAAAACCACATGCATGGCTCTTTGGAATGTGACACCTAAATTTATCAACCCAAAAGACATGTGATTATAAGTGAAAGTGCATCTTCTGATTGTGAAGGTTATTTTATGCCTATATCTTATATTTACAAATATTTAATTATAACCAAAAAAAAATATAATAGGAACATCATTTTTAACCAATGACCCAGTACAAAATTTGTTCAATGCTAAGAAATGAAAAATATATTTTACACTTACCTTCTTAAAATCTTAAAAATCTACGTAAATTATAATTTCTTCATTTTTCCTTAATAGAATTAGATTTAAACCTAATATTAATATCTTATAGGGAAAAATGACACAAGATGTTGATGTAATTATTAATTTAATTACACATAATTATATTTTTATTAATATCACTTATGGATTTTTAGGTATTTTTTACCCTTCAACATAAAGAAAGAACTTTTCCATTTTTAATTCAATGTGTAATTACTTTTCCTAGGTAAATAGAAATGTCTTTGCAACTCTAATGTGTGGAAATTTTTCTTGGTCTTTGATGTATTCAAGACTAGGGAACCTTATCAGGCCACCCAATTTGGCAGCCTATTCAATCCAACTTCTCAAACTTTAAATTTTTGCACATTCACTTAATTAAAACCATAGAGAAATCCACTGAAATAACATTCAAAAACTCATGTAGACAAAAACAAGATTTATGCAAGTCATCTATCTCATATTTAATCTTCAAAGCTACTACAAGCTATAGGCAAGAAACCCAAAATCTTCATTAACATAAATCCATGAATGAATATTTTAAATTTTTTGCAAATTTCTTCATTACCAGCAAAAATCATGAAAATTCATTCATTTAATCCTCCACAAAATCTCCATCTGCTACAAAAATCTACAGTCAAGATTAAGAACAAATATATGAAATCCCACCACAAACCTATCACTTTCTTTCCTTCACTACAACCTGATTATCATGAATCTTTTAAAATTCCAACATGTTTTTTGTGTGCCTCATTCTCATCTTTCCAAATCATTTTGAAAATCTTGATTCCATTACCGTATGAGAAAGTTATGCCCAATTTACTAAAACTAGGTCTCATAACCATGGCCTAGACAATCTCCTTCTTCGCCAAAATGCCATTCAAACCTCTACCTCCTCCATTGTGGGTGTGGGATTCATGCATTCAACCCCTTAATTTTTCATTCTTGATAATTTTCAAATCTTTTCCTAAATTGGTATCCACTATCTCATTCTTACACCTCCACTACCTCAAGCACTTGCACCAAGAAGATTCCATCACTTACAAATTAATTTAATAGTGATGGAGCATGAGGAGAAAACAATTTAAAAATAAATCATTCCTGCAAGACCACAACCAAAATAAATAAATTAAAATGACATAAATAATTTTAATGTGCAGGATTGCTCGTGCACCTCCTACAACAGTCTTATTGATTGATCTATGCCCACATGGATTCTCCATTTCTTCAACATGGTATCAAAGCATGGATTCAAAAAACCCTTTCTCAAATTTTGAGGGTTTTGTCCATCAAGTATTAGAGAAGGCCTCCTTGAGAAAAATAGATCTCACCATTGTGTCTAGAAGACCCAAAAACCTAAGGATCACTTATCCAAATTCCAAAAATTATGCAATGAAATTTTTGGGCCATTTTTTAGGGGTTAAACAAATTCCTAGGTCAAAACTATAAATTTATATAAAATTTGTTTAATCATATGGATCTATTAGAGTTGATAATGAACTTTATACCTCCAAAAATTCACCTACAAACAAAACTCCTATTACATAAAGAGAGAAAAATCCATGATTTTGTGTTATGCAACCTTGAGAAAATTATTGATCCAAAAAAGTAGTTGTATGTGCATTGAATTAATATAAATGAATAAAATTGGATTGGATGATTGCAATATATAAATTAATTCTTATAAAGAAAAAATAAACATAGATGAAACCCTAGGTGAGAACTAAGTTAGATCATGAAAAGTGTCCTCATCCTATTTTATGAGACAATTGTTGGGATTATCCAAGATCATAAAGAAAAACCACGATAAACTTCCACAAAATATGAGCACACAATGATACAAATGATATTATCAAGAGATGATCTTAGAATGTACAAACTAACCTTTATTATATAGGCAAGGTGGTGAAGGTAGGAAAGTTGAACACAATGACTAACTATCCCTCCAATGATGGAACACTTGTTAACTCACATGACAAGTGTTCTATGAGTGGCAAGTGTACATGCAAAAGGTGTCTCACAAAGTGAGGACACATGTCTCAACCACATAAGGTGATACAAAACTATAAAATAGACTAATTAAGCTTAAACAAATGTGAATAGGTCAAACTAGAAAGTGATTATAACTAACTATTTATATAATGATACTATTTACACTAAAAAACATGACCTAAATATAGTTCAATCTAATAATATAAAAATCACTCCTAAGTTTAGCTTAAGTGAATAAATAAAAAGGGGCCTAATAATCAATTAATTATTATTAATTATTTGGCTATTACCTATTTACTCTAGCACCCCCTTAAGATCAACTTAGGGAAAAGCTAAAAATATAGTGATTAACACAATGATGGATGCAAAATGGCTCCTAACTACAAGGCCTAATGAGGTACCCATTTACAAACAAATCAAATATCTCATAACTAGAGAAAATGAGAAAACCACATGGGAAAAACTCCTCTCCAAAAGATAAAATAAAATAAATGCACTAGTCAAATAAATAAAGGAGGACTCAATATGACCCCCTAGGTCTAATTCTCTCATGCAATTACAATAGATGTCCCCCAATAGGAGAGAGAAAATGAGGATATCAATCTGCCCATAAAGAAAGATATCTTCTGCCAATGATGAAATCCTGAAAATAGAACATGATCCACTACCTACAAAAAAAAATTCTCCCATTAGGAAGAAAAAAAATCCACTGGTGATTGGAGAAGTCATTCCCATAAGTTGGATGAAAAGGGAGTCCAAATCCAAATGATTTGTACCTCTCAAATCTGCTCAAATATCCTCATGTCAAAATGAGGTGATGTCAATCCAAGAACGTATTAAGGCTAATGTAAAACAATCTCCAAATATTGTAATGATTAGCTAATAGTGGTGATGGGGTTGTCATGAAAGAGGAGATAATTTTTTGCAAAATAAACCTTTGAATATATAATATGAGACTCCACAAACAAGGATGATATGTTTAGAAGATATGAATCAAAACTAGTTGTGTCTGAAGGATGATGAATTTCCTACTGCATTGAATGAATAGGAGCCAAGGATGTGTTGATTCTAATCTTATCAAGAATAACAAAAAATAAAGATTGGGTCTTGATATATAAAGTGGGAACATGAAGGCATGTCTCTAAACCATTAGAACATGCAAGACCTATTATATACTCAAGCTCCTCTAAAGTGTCATCATCAAAGAATATGCAATCTACAACATCAAGGGGAATGTTACAATTAATAGAAGGATTCTCTAGGATTGGAGAAATATGAGGTTCTTCATGGATCTCCCAAAGTCTATTCCAATAATTTTCCAAAGCATGTTTTAATTTTGTGTCCCCATTCATTGTCAAAATCAAGGTGAGTAAGAAATATGGATGGAAAAAAATTGGGAGGAATAGATGAAAATTTCATGATAGATGTAATTGATAAGATAACTTTCTCTCAACATAATATACATAGAGATAATTGATTTTACACATGATGCTTGTTTTTCAAGTTTTCATCATGCCACTTATCTAAAGCACCGTAAGGATGTTTTTTGCTATTGTAAAAATTATTTCTCTTTATTTTTTTATTTTTATTTTGGTTTTTAGACGTGATGCCTATGAATAGATCTCCATCATGGTGACTACCCAAATGCACCATAGAAATGGTTTTCACCATAGGACGATTTTTATCTTTAATATTTTTTATATTTTTTTATTTTTTAATAGTTTTTGGTATTTTCTAAATTGCATTGATGTTCAAATGATTATTAACTATTCTAGTCCACTTGATTTTTATAATGTAGATTATTGTGTCATGATATGTCAATAGTAACTTCCATAAAGGAGATACATTTTCAAGATCATGGTGTTTGGATATAGCTCATGGATGCTATTGTGATCCATATTGATATTGGGGTTGGCCTTATCTAAATGTTCACATCATGATAGAGTGTCATGAGATTCCTTATGATAAAGTGTTGTTGCTAGGATGTGGTAGAATTGTGAGTTAGTATTTTTTTATTTTAAGTGAGATGTTATATTGTGATGGGAGATGATATATTTGGATGGATTATTTGGAATTTTTCCATAAGATATTTTATTTTCCAAACTTTGGATGGCAGATGATGAAGTTTTCATTTTGAATTGGAATTGTGTTTAGAACCAACTATTTTATACATCTTTGGTTATGGGATCAATGACCATTTTGAAGGAGTTAAACACTATAGGAGTTGATAGTGAACCCCAAAGCTCCCAAAAATTACTTGCAACCAAAAATCCTATCACATGTAGAGAAAAAGTCATGATTATATGCTATGCAACCTTGAAAGAATTGATCGAATAGTCTAAATTGGATAATTACAATGTACAAATGAATTCTTATAAAAGAAAAAATAAAACCTAGATGAAACTTTAGGTGAGGATTAATTTATATCATGACAAGTGTCCTCATCTATTCAATGAGATAACGTGACCTAAAAATAGCTCAATCTAATAATATAAAAAACACTCTTAAGTTTAGCTTAAGTGAATAAAGTAAAAGGAGCCTAATAATTAATTAAATATTAGATGATTACCTATTTAATCCATTAGGATCCATTTTTTGTATAGTGTCATATAAACCTACATCTTCTTGCATCGACCTGTACATCAACATCTACATTTTCCAGTATGTTTGCATCTTTTAGGCATGATTTATCATGTTTCTGGTGGATTTAGGGTTTCATAGTGATTTTTGGTTTTCTGGTATCAATCCAAATTTTTAGAATTGTTTAGGAATTCCTTTTTGAAATTTTCTAGAGTTTAGATAAAATATTTAGCAATTGATTTATTTTTCTAGAAAACACTATTTATTCCCCCTAGAAAGTGAAATTTTAGTTTTTTTATGGTTCTTCTGTTTGGAAATTAGGTTTTAAATTTATGGAAACTATGTTAAACTCTACAATGATTTGAATTTTTCCTCACTAGTTATACTTCCCTTGCTAGTGGCTACAAGCTCAACACTAGGCAATTCAACAATTATCACCATCAACGGCATGTTTCACTACCACCACAAGCATAGCCATCCTGAGCTTTGTGCATGATCCACTACCCTATCCCTAGCCCATAGTCATGAAGCCTAGTGTAATCCCCATGCACCCAAAAGGTGGTCACATGGACCAAGGGTAGGCCTTTTAAGCCCTCAACTTCAGATTTGAAGAAAAATTGAACGAATTTTGTGACATCGAGTATATCTTGGGAATATTTCATTAGATTTTTGAAAATAACATGTTAAAAAGATTATTCTAAGGGATTTCTAGTGGTATTGATATTTTTTCTAGATTCTATCACTGGTGAAATTAATTTTTATTTTCCATTGAAGTTAGATCTCATTTTTTGTGCTTCCAAAGTCATAAATTTTTCATTGAATCTCTTTTTTTATTTATTTTTGTGGTGTTAAAATTTTGATTCAGTTCTCTATGCAGATGTAAGACTTTATTTTCTAGAATTTTTATAGGTATATAGAAATCAAAATTGAAGTGACATTTTTCATTCTAGATTTTTTAATCAAAATTGTAAAAGGGTTTGGTTTTTCTTGTTGTGGGGGGATATTTTTTTATCATTTAATACCTATAAACATTAAAAAACACTAAAACATAGAATATAGTCAATCTAAAAAACTCAAACATAAAGGTGAAAACCTCTTCAATTGAACATCTTAGACCACATAATTACCATACTAAAAAAACTCAAATGACCAAATTTATCATTTCCAAGGGATTATGGTCCATCTTGGATGAAACTCAACCTAAATTAACACACCAATTTGAGAGATTAAAGCATAGGAAAAATATGGATGAGGCTATGGGACTAATTTCATTTCATATTTTTGATAGTCTATTGTTTCACAATGATTCTTGCACCACTCCTAAATATATGTGGGAAAATACAAAAGAGATTTGTGGTATCATCAATGAGTTTTGGGTACTTCATATTGAAGAAAATTTGATGACACTAGCACCTAATTCATTATATTCACTCAGATCACTTTTGTAGAGTTGTGGGAAGGATAAAACTAACATAGAATGCATTTTCCTCATATTGTTTAAGCTTCAAGCGTCATTTTAGGTCTTCTTTTCTACATTCTACTCTACTATGGATGCATTGGGTGTTTCTTATACCATGCCTACTGATGAGCTAAAAATAACCTCATCATAATAATACCAGAAAATCCTATTCATATGTGCTCAATCCTCAGTCTCTACCAATTAATTAAACTTTAGGAGAAATAATTGTTTATCTTTAAGGAAAAATGTACAAACTTTATTTCTTATGATTTATTGAAGTAATCTACCAATACGGATTTAATGGGTTGTTTTGAGTGTTTTTGTAGAGCAATAATCGGACATCATGTAGCAGTTGCACAACATTTAACCAGCACGTGCCTTAGTAAAGATTGAAGATATACATTGGGAACCTGCTCCTAAACATTAGGCTGATGAACTAAGGATGTAGTTGTTGTTAGTTTAATTTATGTTATGTTTTTAAGTCAAAGACTTCATGGCTCGTCTCGAGCCTTTTTAATGTTTATGTAATGGGTTTTAAAGACATGAAAGTTGTTGTAAATCGGTGAAAGAATTTTTCAATGGTTATCTATGCCATCTAAAATCTAGGACTTAGTTAGAGTTTTTCTATAAGATGTAATTTCCAGAAGCAAGGAAAAAAAAAGGTTATGTTGTCAATATGATTTCCGAATACTTATGAATAAAGAAATTACCTTATATCCATTTTTGAGTTGTTGAGTTATGAGAAATTATCTATAATGGAGGAACTTTTGAATCAGATGTGTATGTGATCTGAGAACAACCATAGTAGCCCATGAGCTAGCCACTCGAGGGAGGGTAGATAAAATAGATGAGTATTTACTTCCTGTCATTTCATTGAATGCATGTTAAGTAGAATTTCAGTTTCTTGCACATGATAATCTTATAAAAATTATTAATACAGTCATTAGAGATTCTGAATTTCTGGAGCACTTGTTGTTTGTTCTTTTTGTAGTATGTTAGTCGTCATAAACTGTTACTTGTTGTACTAATTAGATGTTTCCAAGTTTATTTTTAAGCCTTGTTACTTTCGTAGTTCACATGCTTTTTAGTTTAATTATTTCCATGCTTTCTATTTTAGTTGCCATGCTTTCTAGTTTAATATTTCCAGTTTTCTTAGAATAAATCGTTTTCTAGTTAAGTAGTTAGACGGCCTTAAACTAAAAATTAATTTTAGTTGTCTTTAAGAAACCAGAAAATTTAAAAAGAGTTATCCAAGTTGTCTTCTATTGCAAACTACCTTGGACACTACCCAGTCGACTTATTGATGTTTTATATTCTAAAGTAATGGGACCTAACAACAGCCTATCACTTTTTGGTGCCATTTCCGAGGAGAAATAGCCTTCTTTCTTAAGTGTTAATAGGAGATGTTTGAATACCTCATTTTAGGTCCAAATACCACCTTTGGCTTCCTTTTCTACATGGTTAGGAAAAGAGGCCCTCACGGATGATTTATACCAAAGACCCCCCAAAATATGTTCCAATCATATATAGGGAGGCCCGAGGCTCAAATGACCATACTATTGAAGAACTACTTGAGCCTAATTCACTAGAGGCTTTCCACTATTTACCTGATGATCAACCAGTAGAACAACCTATCATAGAGGAAATTATCTTTAAGGAGAATATTCCTATGAACATCATGGGAGATCGTACGGCTAAACCTAACCAGCATAATTCCAACCATAATGAACCTCGGCCTCCTCGAACTTTTATTTATCCTATTACTTTGGATGCAGATGATGATACTGCAATGAAAAACATTTCCCCAACTTTCCTTCCAAATTTTCGTGGCTTTTCCTTAGAAGACCCAGACCAATTTCTTTTCGAATTTAAGGTCATCAAACTTATGACTATAAAAATGATACCAGAAACTAAAGCTCTTTCCTTCTACTTTGAAGGATTCGTCCATGCGCTGGTTCATGGGATTAGGTTCTGGGAGTATTACATCTTGGGGGGAAATGGATAATGTTTTCTTGCAAAAATACCAGATCTATTGTAGGGTGAGTAATTGTAAGGAGGAGTTCTTTAAACTTAGGAAAAATGAGGATGAGAGTTTAGAGGACTATCTAGATAGGTTTCTTTTCTTGTCTAAATGATGTGGAGAAGAGGCTATTAGTGTTGAGATTCTCAAGACTATATTTCTTAAGGGACTTGATGACAATGCTAGAAGAAGTCTTGATCTAATGGGAAAAGGTGACGTGTATCAATTAGCCCTTGAGGAAATATGTGAGTTGTGTCAGAATTTCTCTCATACTTGTGGAGGAATCCGTAAAACTAATATTTTCAAAGGGTCTAACGAGATAGGTAAGCTCTGCGAAGAAATAGAAAATCTTCAAATGGACATACTTGTTCAACTAAACACTACATTAGATGGCATACAAGCTAAAACTTTCAACCCTGAGACCTTGTCAATCTATTGTCCTAGGTGTCGAAACAAACACCTTTTGCACGAGTGTCCTTTAGAAAAGGTTAATTTTTGTCAACTCTGTGAGCAAAACCATCCTACCAACCAGTGTGAGCTTATTGATGACCTCAAGAATACTAAGAAAAAAACTACTCAGGTTGAAGAAGAGATAGATGTGTTAAACCAACGCCAGAGAGGTAACTTCTCTTATGGACAGAATTCCAACCCTGCATGGAGACCACAAAATAACTGGGTTAGTAATCAATGGACTCCATCTTGGAATCAGCCACCACCTCCACAACCTAATTGGGGATCCCCTGAATGGGAAAATCAAACATGGGGAAGTCAGTAGTAGCCAAACCAATTACAACAACAATGGTACCCACAACATACTGCTCCCCAATGGAATCGAGGAAAAAATCAATTTTATACTGGGCCTAGGAGGAATCAACAACAGAATCTATTAACACCATCTCAGAACCCTCCTAGGAACGAGCAGGTAAATCAACCTCAACTTCCAGCACAACCACTTCCCAATCCTAAGAAAAATTGACAGAATACGTCGGTCTACTCTACTGAACAAGATAATGTTACCGGACTTAATGCAATACATTGTGGAAATGTTTAGTTGCACTCTGGCAGAACACTTCAACCACCAACCATCGAAGAAATTGTGGATGAACCCATGCCTAAAATTCCTCCAAAGGATACGCCACCCAATCATACCACTCTCACAAATGATAGTGTGCCTTCTCTAGTGGTAGGAGCTGCTGACTTACCTCAGGAGGAGGAAGGTCAGTCTTTGAATGAAGATAGAAAGGATACCACTCCAAAAGAGAAAACTTAGGCACCATTTCCAGAACGTCTAAAATCAACAACTCTGAAAGGTACTCTGAAAATGCCTTTGACATCTGAAACTACATTAATTTAGGAAATCAAGCAACTACAAATAGAGTTTCCTTTGCTAAAAGCAATAAAGGAAATTTCTGAGTTAAACTAGCTAATCAAACAGTTGTGTATTAAAAAACTGGAGAGGAAGCCAAAGAAAATAAATATTATTCACATTGATGGCTATTTAGCTAACTTTTTGTTTGGGAAGACTGTCGCTCCAAAATATGATGATCCTGGGAGTCCACTTATAATTGTTACAATTAATGAGGTAGTGATACCAAATGCATTAGTGGATTTAGGAGTAGCTATTAACGTGATGATTGTGGATGTGATGGAAAAATTAGGTCTTACTGATTTACGTCCCACAACCATAGTCTTACAAATGGAAAATCAATCTATAGCCATTCTGAAGGGCATTATTAAAAAAGTTCTTGTCAAAGTTGATGGATGGGAATATCCAGTTGACTTCCAGGTAATCCAATCGCTTACGCCTAAAGATAGCTATCCAATAATTCTTGGAAGACCATGGTTGGCCATTATTTCCACTAAGCTTGATTGCATAGAAGGGGGAATGACCATTTCTCATGGTCTAGACGGTAAACATTTATTCTTGTACCCTCTTGCTAAACCCACCAAACATGATAAGGTTTGGGTTGATGAACCAGAAGAATCTAATGGTCAAGACAGTTTGGCCTCGCTAGCCATGGTAGTAATTAAACAACATGGAGAGGAATTAGAGGATGAGTTAATAGATGATGTAGCATGCCTTGCTATAGGCCCAAGTGAGGAGGAAATGATGGATGCTCCAGAAATTTTGGGACAACCAATTGATATAAGCGGGATGGAACAAAGCTACACTACAATGGGAATGCCTTGTCCCATAGCTAATATGATTCCCATAATGAGTCATTTCTTTGAGGATATCACAAGATTTCAACAACTTATACCTCATAGTTGTCCTCTCAATACCCTGCTGCGACCAATACATACTGTCACTTTGGCCCATCCTGGAACAAAATCGATTATGTTGCTGCTAGGGAAAACCCTGAGTGTCAATAGTTGGCTGACAAAAACACAAGAGAATAAATTGTTTAATGTATTGGTAAGGAGGTCTAATTATTTTTCTTGGGACTATATAGATATGAGGGGAATTCACCTGAGCATTTGTACACATCACATTTACACTAATCCTAATATAAGGCATGTACGCTAGCCATAGAGGAGACTCAATCCTGCATTAAAGGATCTTGATAAAATCGAAATTGAGAAACTCCTTCGTGCAAGATTTATTTATCCTATCTTTGATAGTAAGTGGGTGTCACCTATGGTAGTTGTGCCAAAGAAAAATGGGAAATGGAGAATCTATGTAGATTGAACTCAACAAAGCCACTCATCAAGATTATTTTCCCCTACCATTTGTTGATCAGGTTTTGGAAAACTTGGCTGGGAGGAAATATTTCTCTTTTTTAGATGGATTTAGTGGTTACAACCAAATTTAGGTTGCTCCAAATTTAGGTTGCTCTAGAAGACCAAGGTAAGACCACATTTACTTGTCCTTGGGGCACATTTGCATACAAAGTGCTTCCCTTTGGACTTTGTAATGCTCCTGCGACTTTTCAGAGAGCCATTCTAGCTATATTTGTTGCAATTGTCAATGATTGTGTAGAAGTCTATATGGATGACCTCACAGTCTACACGTCAACCTATGATGAATCCCTTCAAAACCTGGACCTAGTTTTAAAAATTTGTGAGGAAAATCGACTATCCCTTAGCCACGAAAAGTGTTTAATAATGGTGGAACAAGGAATAGTCTTAGGTCATCATATTTTCTTTGAGGGAATAAAGGTTGATCCCAAGAAAATTGAAGTCATCCAATAGTTGATTGTTCCTCAAACACAAACAGATGTTCAAAGTTTCCTTGGGCATGCTGGATACTACAGAAGATTCATAGAAAGCTTTAGTAAAATAGCTACTCCTATGTTTTTCCTTCTCCAGAAAAAAGTAGAGTTCAATTGGACACCTGAGTGTCAACTATTGTTTGAAACAATTAAGGAGAAGCTTGTCTCTGCTCCCATTTTGCGCAGGCCAAATTGGAGTCTTCCCTTCCACATTTATGTCGATGCTTTGGATGATGCAATTGGTGCAGTGTTGGGGCAAGAAGATGAGAATGGGGGTAAATATTCTATAAACTTTATTAGTAAAAACTTGACATCTGCTGAGAGAAACTACACAACAATAGAAAAAGAATTCCTAGTTGTTGTTCATGCCATTAAAAAACTCCACCACTGTATGATAGGATATAAGGTTATAGTTTATATAGACCATTCAGTTGTAAAATATCTAATGAACAAACCTGTAATTAATGGTCGGATTATGAGATGGTTATTACTCCTTCAGGAGTTTAATGTAACAATCCTTGACAAGCCAGGGAGATTTAATATAGTGGCAGACTTCCTATCTCGAATCAAACAAGAAGAGGGTGATTGTGCACTTGTACAGGATGAGTTTCCAGATGAGAATTTGTTTGCTATTTCTGTGAAGACACCTTGGTTTGCTGAAATTTCCAACTTTTTAGCCACCTCTAAAGTACCCCCAGGGTTTACATCAAAACAAAGGAAGCAACTTATCAAGGAAAGTGCCCCATTTAAATGGATTAATGGGATTTTATTCCATTGTGGACCTGATATGGTCTTGAGAAAATGTGTCAGAGCTGATGAGACTTATAGCATTTTGAGGGCTTGTCACGATGATCCTTCTGGAGGTCATTACTCTGTAAAAAGAACTTCCCATAAAATTTTAGGCACTAGATATTATTGGACTTCAATGCATAAGGATATTAAAAACTATGTTCATCATTGTGATGAAAGTCAAAGGCTGGGAAGACCAACAGCTTTTGTCGAAATGCCTTTACAGCCACAGGTAGTCCTCGAACCATTTGAAAAATGGGGTTTAGATTTCATCAGACCCATAGATCCTTCCTCTCAAGGGAAAGAATACATACTAGTTTGTACTGATTACCTAACGAAATGGTTAGAAGTTCAAGCCTTACGAGTTGCCAGAGAAGAGCA
This sequence comes from Sequoiadendron giganteum, assembly GCA_007115665.2. Classification (NCBI taxonomy): domain Eukaryota; kingdom Viridiplantae; phylum Streptophyta; class Pinopsida; order Cupressales; family Cupressaceae; genus Sequoiadendron; species Sequoiadendron giganteum. Next base: position 248,351,497 of record CM021107.1, read on the forward strand.
AGTCGTGGACTTCCTCTATAATAAGATCTTCTTAGATTTGGAGCCCCCCAAACCATCGTTACCAACCAAGGACCTCAATTCATGTCCAAAGTACTCTTGGCATTCACCAACCATTTTCAAGTAAGCCACAGGAAGTCATCCCCTTATCACCCTCAAGCAAACGGTTGGGTGGAAGTGACTAATAGAGAGCTAGAGAACATATTAACGAAAATAGTTTCTTTAGGAAGAAAAGATTGGGCAAGGAAAGTGCCTGAGGTTGTTTGGGCATACAACACAAAATGGAAATCCACAACTGGATTCAGCCCCTATGATCTTTTCTTTGGGAAGACACCTCTTCTGCTGCCCATTGAGTTTGAACTCCAAACTCTACAAACAGCTATGGAGTTGGGTCTAGATCTAAAATGAGCCCAAGTAGAATGAATTCTACAGTTAAGCAAATTGGATGAGCTTTGTTTAGACATTGTCCATCAAACTAAACTGGTTCAACATCAATGGAAAATGTGGCATGACAAACACATCAAAGAGAGAGAGTTCCATAATGGTGACTGGGCCTTGCTATTCGATTCCAGATATAAAGATCATAAAGGAAAGCTTGGGACTCATTGGTTGGGCCCTTATGAAATTTTTGAGGTCTTTTCGAATGGCATAGTTCAGTTGAAACCCATTGATGGTGATACATGAACTCTCTTAGTCAATGGTCATTGCCTACATATCTACCATAAGCCTGTCAATAGGGAAGAATTTACAAAATTGGTAGAAATGCGGGGAGAGATCCAATGCATTGACTCTGCCAAGGCAGAGTCCATCTAGTTTTTTAATTAAAAAAAAAAAAAAGCATTTTTCATCAGGTCTTCTTTTTGAACTTAGCTGATTTTTGTTTCCATTTTGCAGGATTTCCTATAAGGAAGAAAAAACTTTTGGAGCACCTTTCCAAGATGCTCTGGAACTTGATGGTCTAGATGCCCAGTGCTTTGGAACTTGACAGTCCTCACGCCCGATGCTTTGGAACTTGCACGCCAAATCACCATGTGAAAAAGACGTTCCTGCAAAGCGGTTCAAAGCTCTTGAAGTTCAAGTTCATTGTTACCACCATTTCTTCTTCTTTTCGGCTGCATCTTTCGATGATTCTCTGGAACCTTCATTCAGTAGCTGCTCCAGCTACATATTTCAATGATGCTCTGGAACCTTCATTTCATTGTCGCCTCGATTGCATCTTTTGGTGATGCACTGGAACTTATCTGCCTTCTTCATTTTGAATGCATGCCTCCCACGTGCTCCAAAAATTATTCACTAGTTTCGAGTGCATCCTCATCTGCGTACCCTAGAAATTATCCATCTTAATCCCACCACCTTTTCCATAAATTTGAAATTCCTTTATGCTTTAATTATCACATCTCAGTTCACACACCTTCTTGTCTGTTTTTTAATAAAAAATTTCTCATCATAAATAAAGTCGCCAGTACAGCCTGTCCTCATCGATGACTCTGTCATTCATAAGCTTCCGCATTCATGCCATAATAAATTCATCGTCACCTCAACCAATACCATCGTATCATCCTGTCAAATCAATAAAGGTATGAGATCTTTGAGCAATCATAGAATGCAAGTAAGTACTAATTTTTTCTTTAAGTAAGTAGTTATTTTCAAATAAAGCGTAATTAATTGGCACGAACTCCCCTTCTAATTTAGTAATTTGTGCCACTCGGCGATCAACTATTAGTACGGAAAGATTTTCACATGCCTCCATGCAGATTAATATCATTGCATAGTAATCTCTAAGCAAGACAAATAAATAATCTCGGTAGATTATATTTTCAAAAATAGTTATGTACAAGTTTCTTGCATTGTTGAATTCTTCAACAGGGTGAAAAATAATAAAAATGGGGGTGGCAAAAAGAAGTCTGAGCCAGCTTTTGCGGAAAATTTATTGGGGTTAAGTAATATTTCTCATCTATTTGAGGAGGCAGGTTGGTTAGACTTCATCAAGAAGTTCGAGGGATATAATGAAAAGTTGGTGAATGTGTTTGCAAAGAACTACTCAAATGGTAAGGTGATACTTCATGGAAAGCGCTTCAAGGTGAGTCCAAAAATTATCTCTCGTCTATCTAGGTTAGATAATTTAGTCATTAAATTGTTAGAGACTTCTCAAATCACATATCAAAAATTATCTGAATTATTCCTTAGAGAGAGAAACCCTCACCCTATGATAGTCATTAGTACTAAAGGTCAAAATAAGGGATTTCAAAGAGCCTCTATACTAGAGCCTTGGGGAACTACAGTGGTTTGGATTATAAAATATTTCACCTGTGAAGGACAACTCACTATAGTGGTAGGACCTACATTTCACATGCTAATCCATTTGCACCATGGAAAGGAAAACCCTGCTCTTAGGGTTAATTTGCCAGAATTTTTGTGTGATTCTATAAATTCTTCTATAGAAAGATACAAGACTGGGTCAGGGCCACTTAAACATCATGGGTTAATACAATTAATTTGCAAATATCATTTCCGTAAGAAATTTGAAAGTAAGTGGGAGAAATGTTTATGGAAAATTGAAAATTCCTCAGCTAAAATAAAATCAGAACCAGGGGAAACGTCTAAATAAGTTGCTTCACCTTCCGAAGCAATTTCCCTTGAGGGCTCTTAAGCTCCAGAAGCTCCAATTCCCACAACCCCTGGTGAAGAAGTACCAGAATCTTTGAATGAAGAATTTAAAACCCCTAAACAGCCAAAGGATGTCAAACTCATCTATCCAAATATGGGCATTCCCTTGAGGAAAACAAAAAGAAAAATGCTTGTCACCTTCAAGAATATTCCTCCCCAAAGGAGAAGCAAACGTTTATCCTCTAAATCCACAGAAACCCCAGTACAGAGTATAGGGAGTAGTGCAAAGAAAAAGAAGCCCAAAAGACCAAAAATTTCCATTGAGACTTTTGATCCTATCAATAATGTGGAAATACCTCTAGAAAAAGAAAATTTTGTTGAGGAAATTCCTTCCCTCTCAGAATATGTAGAAGAAGCCCTCGCTGAGGAAATTCAAGAAAAGGAACAAGAAGAGGAAGATAATATTTTAAGCCACTTATCTCCCATTGTAAATAGAGTTGTAGAGACTGTTGAAATTGAAAATACTAATGCAGAAATGGAAAAACTCAGAGTAGAAATTGACAATCTGAGAAAACAATTGTACAAAAACAAGGGGAAAATTGAATTGCAAGAAGAAGAGCTAACAGTACATGTTGTTGTGATAAGTAAAAGAGATCAAGAAATTCAGGGTTTGAAACTGTAGGTACAAGAAAAAGATACATTGGTTCATGAATTGAAAGAACAAATTCAGAAGTTGACTCAAGAAAATAGGACCTATAATGTTGATATTTCTGACAAAAATAAAGAAATTGAAATGTTGAAAAATAATTTTATGCCTATATTTTCAGCTTTTGAGGAAGAAAAGAAAACACAAAAATAAGAATTAAATGCTTCTCTTAGCACAATTGTAGAATTAGAACAGGACTTACAAGAAAGCACTGCTAAACAAAAAATGGAATCAAAGGAAATCCAAACTTAGCCAATTGTAACTGAATGGTTCTAGGTCTAAATTCCTCCATTATTTATGAAATGGATGGAAAGGTGCTATTTCTTAAGAGATGCTAAGATTGAGAACTACAGATTGAAAAAGGAGCTGGTACTTCTAAAGGAATCATTTCATAGGGCTTATAAAGGGAAGCAGGATGCATGTCAACTAGTTGAATGTTTGTTATCCTATAGAAGGCCATCAAGATTATATTCAATGTTTCTAAATGAACAATAGATAAGGTGGAAACCGTTCAGAATTTATAATGATCAGCCATATGAGCCTAATGATAAGGAATTTGTTAAAATATTTGTGGAATCAACTCCTAAAGATAAAGATCCGCTTTGTGAATTCTTTATTCATAATCTTTTATTAGAAAATCATATTGATTTTTTCATTAATCTATTTGTTGGTGAAGTACAATTGTGAGCTCTGCTATCCACTATGCGAAATCAGATTCATTGGTAGGAGCGCAGCAGAGAATATGCTCAAGGAGAGAGACCTATGGGCCTTCAAATGAGATCGCCTAATGGTAAGCCTGCAGCTTTTAAGGATACCTTTTTAGCTCTTCTATTAGATGTAAAAATGAAAGAAAGATATGGTGACAGTCTCCAACTCTGCTACAACCATTTCATGGAACATGGATAGAAGTTAATTGGAAAAGCCTGGCATGCCTATGAAGAAAGGTTTACTCCACTACTAGCTCATCTAAAGAAAAGAGAGGTCATCTCTCCTCTTAATATCAGATGGTCTTTTAGAAGGGCAAATGCTTTAGCTAAGATCCTAAAAGACCTCAAGAAAAATTGGATAGGGATGAGGTATAGACCTCCTTTTCTGCTCAGTCCACCCCTTGCTTTCCATATTTCAACAGATCAAAGTGATAGAGTTTTCAACGAATGGAAAGAGGGAGTTTCTTTTCATAGAGGGTTCATCCATGAGCCTATAACTTTTGATAAAACAGCAAGAGATGAATATGACATTAGTGCCAGGTATGAAGAATGGAACAAAGGTCAGGGCTATAACCATGGAGTAGGAGGACCTGCTAGGAACTAGGAGGGGAAGGAAATGATGAGGTAAAAATGACCTCATCATAATAAAACTAGAAAATCCTATTCATATGTGCTCAATCCTCAATCTTTGCCAATTAATTAAACTTTAGGAGAAATAATTGTTTATCTTTAAGGAAAATTGTATAAACTTTATTTCTTATGATTTATTGAAGTAATCTACCAGTACGGATTTATTGGGTTGTTTTGAATGTTTTTGTAGAGAAATAATCAGACATCATGCAACAGTTGCACAACATTTAATGAGCATGTTCCTTAGTAAAGATTGAAGATATACGCTAGGAACCTGCTCCTAAATGTTAGGCTGATGAACCGAGGATGTAGTTGTTGTTAGTTTAATTTATGTTATGTTTTTAAGTCAAAGACTTCACGGCTCATCTCAAGCCTTTTTAATGTTTATGTAATGGGTTTTAAAGACATGAAAGTTGTTGTAAATCGGTTAAAGACTTTTTCAATGGTTATCTATGCCATCTAAAATCTAGGACTTAGTTAGAGTTTTTCTATAAGATGTAATTTCCAGAAGCAAGGAAAAAAAAAGGTTATGTTGTCAATATGATTTCTGAATACTTATGAATAAAGAAATTACCTTATATCCATTTCTGATTTGTTGAGTTATGAGAAATTATCTGTAATGGAGGAACTTTTGAATCAGCTGTGTATGTGATCTGAGAACAACCATAGTAGCCCATGAGCTAGCCACTCGAGGGAGGGTAGATAAAATAGATGAGTATTTACTTCCTATCATTTCATTAAATGCATGTTAAGTAGAAGTTTAGTTTCTTGAAGGTGATAATCTTATAAAAAAATTTAATACAATCATTAGAGATTCAGAAGTTCTGGAGCACTTGTTGTTTGTTCTTTCCATAGTATGTTAGTCGTCATAAACTGTTACTTGTTGTACTAGTTAGATGTTTCCAAGTTTATTTGCAAGCCTTGCTACTTCTATAGTTCACATGATTTTTAGTTTAATTATTTCCATTCTTTCTAGTTTAGTTGTCATGCTTTCTAAGTTAGTTTCTTATGCTTTCTAGTTTAATATTTCCAATTTTCTTAGAATAAACTATTTTCTAGTTAAGTAGTTAGATGGCCTTAGACTAAAACTTAACTTCAATTGTCTTTAAGAAACCAAAAAATTTAAAAAGAGTTATCTAAGTTGTCTTCTATTGCAAACTGCCTTGGACACTACCTATTCAACTTATTGATGTTTTATATTCTAAATTAATGGGACCTAATGGCAGCCTATCACCTACCTTTCATTTTTTTGTGAATATTTGATATATGAACAAGAAAAATTGGTTCAGTTAGATTCTATTTCCAACTCCAAAAACCAAGCATTGGTAGCATAGTCATCCAAGGGGAAACAAAATAAGAAATAGAATCCTAAGATAGATTTTTCTTCAAGTAGTGAGTTTCCCTTCAAGTAAACTTAGAAGTCAAAATAGAAAAATCAATCCTCTTCTAAGCATGAAAAATCTTCTAAGTCTGGTGGTTCTTCCTCTAAGACAAAAAGGAAATTAGGAGAACCTTGAATATTTTATTGCAGAGAGGGAAATCCAATAAGTGATGTTGGAAGATACTAGAGGCTTTAGAGGAAGCCATGTAGCAACATAAAATTTCATCCTTTAAGTATTCTTCCACCAATACAAGTAAAGGTCGTGCTCTTTTTGCATGGACCTTATCTCCAGTAGCTAGTTGGATACTTGACTTAGGAGCTTCCCATCACATGGCACATTCCCGATATATTTTCACATCACTTTTAACTGGAAACACTTCATACATTGCAGTGGGGGAATCTACATAGATTTTGGATTTGGGTTCAAGTATTGTTTCACTTGAGAATGGTTATATTCAAGATGTACTTGTGGTTTTTAATATTTGAACCAACATTATTTTAATGGAAGATTTATCATTATAGCATAGGTACATTTGGGTTCTCATCATATGATGTGGTTATTTGAGATCTTTATGATCTTAATAGTGGTGTGGCTACAAGGAGTGTTTATCTTGAATCTTGAGTATACATATTTGATAGTTTTTAGAGTTCATCAATCTCATATTTTATAGTACATGTAGACTCTATGAGTAAGATTTGGCATGAATTATTTATTCATTCCAACTATAGGTATCTATATCAATTGATAACTTAGGTATCAGGGATAGGTATACCCAAGAGTTCTTACATTTGAATTATTTTTGAGGTTGTGTCCTTGGTAAACACCACCAATATTCTTTTCACAAGGGTAGATTCACATCAATGAAGGCATATTTAGAGTTGGTTCATAGTGACCTCATGTCATTCTCAACTCTTTCTTTTTTAATGGAAAAATATGTACCCACATTCATTGATGACTTCTCCATATGTACATGGGTGTAATTTATTATGTGCAAAAGTGATGTCCTTAATACAGGTTTAGGACCTACAAGGAATTTGTGAAGTAATTTGGACTTTCTATTTAGGAAAATTTAAATAGATAATGAAGGGAAGTGTGTCAATCAATATTTTGAGCATTTTTTTACTGAGCATGGTATTTAGCATTAGCTTACAATTCCTTTCACTCCTTAGTAGAATGGTGTCGATGAGAAAAATAATAAAACCTTATGGGAGATGGTTACGTGTATGATTCAGTCACAAAATATGGATTCTACTTTTTGGACTAAGGTGGTGAATTGTGCCAATAACATTCAAAATCATATGCCCTATAAGGCATTATGAAATAAAGCTCTTGAAGAGGCTTGGTCCCATGTCAAGCCAGATGTATCTTCATTCCAAGCTGTTGGTAGTGAGGCTTGGGCATTTATTCCTAATGCTTAGTGGTAATCTATTAAGGAAAATCCAACCACTCATATTTGTTGGATAATGTGAGGATATTAAGGAATGTGTGTTATCTTATCCTTTTTTGAAAGATTTCTTGTTTAGGCGGGATGTCCAATTTAATGAGTTCTTTCCTTGGATGGATTCTTTATCACTAGCTTCTCCCTCACTATCTACTCCTCCCTCTTCATATCTTGAGGATTCCTTATCTAATGAGGATGAGGATGATGTTCTAGATCCATCATCACCTCTAATTATTTAGCCTTTAGCCATAGGGCCCACATTACTATCAATATAGTTGGATCCTTGGTAAGTAATCCTTCAAATGCATATTGTGCTTACTCATAGGAATTCAATTTTAGTATTTTGATTCATGTCATTTCAAATGATCCTCAAAAAAATTATATGTGGCGAGTATTCTTGAGTTGGAGAAGGCTATGATAGAGTATTCTTCATTAATGAAGAATAATACTTGGCATCATGTTCCTCTTCCTAAGGGAATAAATTTGGTTTAGTGTGAGTTGGTGTATCACACCAACTATATTGTAGATGGTTCCATAGATAAGTATAAGGCTCGTCTTGTTGTAAAGGGGTTTTCATAGGTTGAATACATTGACTATTATAATAATTTTCCCTATTTATAAGATGGATTATATTTGTCTTATACTTTCACTTGCAACTCATAAGGATGGAAAACATATTAGATGGATGTTAAGAGTGCATTCATGCACGATTACCTTCATGAGGATATTTATATGGATTATCCACCTAGTTTTGTGTAGGAATATTTACTGATTTGTACTTCATCATTCATTATATGGTCTCAAAAACCCAGTTGAGCTTGGTATAAGAAGGTAGAAACAAATATTATTTCTTTTGATTTCACACATGTAATTCTAATACCATGGTTTACACTCAAAAATAGGAGGGTGATATTTTTATTCTTGTACTATATCTAGATGATTTTATTTTTATAATAAATTCATCTTCCATATGTAGAGTGTTCAAAGAGCATTGATGGAGAAGTTTGACATGATAAATCTAAGCCTTCTACATTACTTTCTTGGTTTACAGGTTATTCAATCTTCAGATGGGATTTCCATTTTTAGTAGAATTATGCTCATGATATGCTTCATATCTTTGGAATGCTTGATTGTAAGCCTACCCCCACCTCACTCTAGTCAATTTTTGTATTTTCTTTCAATTATTCCACTCCTTTAGTTGATGCTATATTATAAAAGTGATTGGTTGGTAATCTTTTATACATGATACATTCACATATTGATATATATTTTCTATTTTATTTTGTCTCACATTTATCTCATGATCCACATGAGAGTCATTGGAAGTATGAAATTTTGAGATACATTTAGGTACCTCTCATTATGGTATTCATCATACATCAATATGTTCTCGAATTTTTATCTTTACTAATCAAATTGAGCTAGTGATGTCAATGGTAGGAAGTTCAGTTTTAGATTTTTTATCTTGGTCTTGGCCCCAAATCATGGTCGTGCAAGGAGAAAACTAATATTTCTTTATCATCTACAGAGGTTGAGTATCGAGCAACAATTTCAACTAGTTGAGAGGTTTTATGCATTTGGAAATTATTAACTAAGTTTTGTTTCCCTCTTGGTAGTCCCACTATTCTTTTGTGTGATAATCAAAGTGTCATTCATATTCCCTGCAACCTAGTGAAGCATCAAATGAGTAAACACATAGACCACTTGCACTTCTTATAAAAAAAAATTCAAGATGGTTTTCTCACCTTTTAGTACATTCCTACTAAGGAGAAGGTTGTAGACATCATCACAAAATATTTAAAATCAACTCATTACCTACAATTGTGTTTGATGCTTGGGGTGAAAGAATATTTCCCTGGGGGTCTTCATGAGGCCTTCTTCCTTCATTATTTTGCATGCTTTCTTTCATGTATGTTTCTCTCTTTTAAGGAGGATTTTTTTCTTGTGAGCTTTTCTCCTTTTCTCTAATTGTGAGAGATGTGATATGTACATGGGTGCCTCATTTGACCTCATTTCTAGAACCTGTCTTTTTCTTTTTTATGTATTATTTATGCCACCCTAAGTTTTACTTAAGCGGGGTGTTATTTTAATTATTAATTTAATTACACAATTATCTTTTCTTAAGCTCACTTGGGGATTTTTTAGGGATATTTTACCCTTGCACATAAAGCAAGACCTTTTTTAATTTTTAATTCATTCTATAATTATTTTTCCTTGAGATAATAACAATATCTCTTTGTAGCTCTCATTTTTGGAAAGTTTTCTTGGTCTTGTTAATTGATCTCTGCTCCTATGGACTCTCCATTTTTTCAACACTAGCATTGAAAATTTTGTTGAGATCTATATTTATGGTGCCTTCTAAAAAGAGGATCATTGTAGGAGGCTTATGACTTACAAATTTTATACCAAGTTTTATTATCCTATTATCATAACCTTTAGTAAAAATATGCATAAATTATTTGAAGAATTTGATGAATGGTTTTTTTCCTTTTTAGTGCACTGTATGTAAAGATAGACATATTTAGATGAACTACATTCATTCCTAAATTAATAGGAATTATTTATCTTTTAAATTTTTTTGGTTTTATTCAAAAAGAAAAATTTTGGGTTGATCTTGTTTGATTCAAGTGTAATCTGTTAGGAATTTTTTGTTTACATCGGTGTTATTATTAGAATGTTTGATAAAATAGATTTATGTACATTAACATTAAGTTGTTGAGAAATAACTTAATATTATATAATAGTGAGTGTTTGTTTGTATTATGTGTTGGTTTAACAACTCATATATTTAGGAGTTTGTTTATTTGTTAGTCACGAAATTATCTATGTAAGGGAGTTATTATAAGAGGTTTCCTATAATATTGTATATACAAGTCCTATAAATATGTAATGTGTATTAAAAAAAATAGAATTGGAATAAATTATTGTTTTTGTGTGCATAGTATTTATAACTACAGCATAGCATTTTGATTTCCAATATAATCAACCATTAAAATTAGTTTTATTCTAACTAAAATTAATTTCCACAATTTTGAATGTAGTCATCTTGGGTAAATTAATTATATTAAAAAAACTCAACATATTGATAATTTTAAAAAATGGACCAATTTGTATCAATATTATTTTTTCTAATTCTAAAAAAATAAAAAAATTATAATCAATTACATATAGGACAAAAATAGAACTAGAGTTAGAAGAAAAAATAAGTTTATCCTGTTGTAAATTAAATTCTCTATTATTATGATTCATATTAAATGATAAAATCGAGATATATGTTTTAAAACCTTTGTTATGTAATTATATACGCATTATTTATTAGTGTTATTATTATTTTTACTTCATTCTTTACCAATTCTAAGTCTTTAAATACCTTAAGAAAATTGATTCCTAATTCAGAATTTTTTTATTTCTAAGCACAAGACGTCAAACTCAATAGCATTACTTATTATTTCAAAATGAATTCAAAAGGAACAATTTAATTCCTTATCAAGATTTGAGGTGAGAACAACTCCAATGTTGCTTTTGTGTTAACAATTTTCTCCATTAAACATATTCCAAATACCTTTTTTAGAACATATTTAGGTATTTTGATGATCTACGTAATAATTTTTTTAGTATTCTATTGGTACCTATACCAATTTTAGTAAATTTGGTAGATAATTAAGGTTTCATATAGATGCTTGAAAACTCTTCCATATCAATTTTGACAAGTTATCTATCATGGGGAATCAAACAATAGTTATTTCCTATAAAAATACTAGTTAGACTAATGTCTTCCTAGTAGAATGGAATAGTTTGTAGGTATATCAAACTCTTGAATATCACCTAAGGGATTTATTCTTTCATCTTATTTTAAATTCATAAGTATATAATAGAATCTATTGGAACCCTATTTGACTATATCCATTTTTGCTTGAATTCATAGCTCTCTTATATATTTTGGCCTTGTGTATCCCATTAGTTATAATCAATATTAAAAAAATACAAATGGGTCTTCCTTGGTCAAATTTTTCATAAGTTTTGTTCTCCATCTTTCCCATATGTCTATCATTTGATAGAAGTTATAAAAGGCTCAAAAATTCTAAGTGTGGAAGTTTAAATTTAAATTTCTAAGTATTGTTCTTATGTCATAGTTTAAGATTTTCCCTTCTTGGTATGTCTTTCCTCACAACTCTACTCTTTTCCTTTGTCCCTATCAAGAAATTAGACTTTCTCATCTAGGCACACCTTTTCCCTACCCATTACCTTTGTCCTATCAAGACTTTGGATTTTTCCTTCTTGGCATCTATTTCCTCCGACCTCTATTTTCCCTTCCCTTTGATGGTGTTTCACACTTTCCATAATAGTATGAATTTGATTGGAAACTAGGCTCCTCAATACTTTACACTAAGTTACCTTTTAGATTCATGGTTTAAGCCACCCCTTTACTTAGGTACCTTTTCCTTGGTAACCCCAAACATTGATCCTTTAACACTTTATACTATGTATCTCATCAAGATCATTGGTTTGGAATCATAATTATTTGTATTCCTTAAGGGATGAATTCATATTTACTTCTTAAGCCCAACTCACAATTTATATTGGTATTGGTTATGAGGTATCTCCGACCCCTGATCCTGAAACTTTGAAACTTCCACATTTTGCATTGTTTATTCCCACCCACCTATCTACATGACCTAGGTTGCCAATAATAATTATATTTGATTTTGCAAATACTCCAAGGTTATTTTCCCAACCATAAACATTTTTCCATCTTAAGGGAAAAAATTTGCAGGTACTTTAAGTGATAAAGGATAATGAACACAATGTTGCCATTATTGTGATGGTTATATTTTTATGCAGATGGTTTATGCATTAGATTTAAGATACCATTTTATTGAGTTTCATGGGATCTAATATCACCTTCTATTCATCATCCATTGACTATCCATCCCTCTTCAATTTTTTAAGTGACAAGGAAATCGACAGAGTGTCATATATGCCAATGAATTTTTCAAAAATGAGGTCAATCATTTCTCTTTTCCATGTGACTACAAGCCAAGTGATCTTCTAGGGTTTCAAATCCTAAAAATCTATCTTCTATTAGAGGAGAATATTTTTTAAATCTCAAGGAGGTTAATATTGTAAATGATTATTATGGCTAAATGTCTCCACAATTTCATTTGTAAATATTTTGGGAAATTCTAGCTTTTAGGGTTTACTATTGTTAGTTCACTAGTATGAATGTAATAAATATTTGATGAATGAGATAATATTGTAATGAGTTACAAGGTTTTTTAATGGACACTTCTTCATGTTACATAGTAATTTTTATAGTTTGGGATAGATTAACAAGTATTTTTAATCATGTATGGTGTATGTTTATGCACAAGTATAGTCCATGTTTTTTTATTTTTTGTCTACCATGGTGTGCTTGAACTCTATAACCTAATTAATAGGCACTAGTCTAGAATTAATGACCCTCCTTGCAGTCAAACTAAAAAAAATCATTCTCTAGTAGATTAGGAGTAGGAGACCTAGTTTGTCTACATTTCATGATTTAGTGGTTTTTCCAAACAATATCCATAGAAAGCCTTAATAGTTATTACCTTTTGTGAATCATGTTGTGCATACCCGAATCCTACTATCATGTAGTGATGTTCTTAATAGCTTAATAGAGGTTATATAAGTATGTTGGTCCTTGACCTAGTGACAACTTTTGAGGCCATGCATACACCAAATATGGTTGCATCATTTATTTGTGTGTCTATTTTCAATTATGTTTAATCCTATTTGATATACCTCTAGGGAAGCCCCTAGGTCTAGTTGACCCTAAATTTGAAGGTATTAACCACCTTAGTAAACTGGTCTAATGTTTCCCTACCTAATCATAATTTAGAGGTTTTTTTGCTTTAATTTTGACACCCTTTGTTCTTACAGAATGGCTTCAATTTAGGGATTTTGGACCTACAAATATGAGAATATATTTAATGGTATCATTACAAAGGAGGATGTAATTCAATTAATATTCCAAGAGCCCTGGTGATTCAACATTATCAATTGACATTGTGTAATTTGGCACATCATCAACTTGCAAAAACATAATAGTATTACTGTCAAGAAAGAAATATTGTTCTCATATTAGAGAGCTTGGTAATATTGTGAAGATTATTTCTAATGTGTAGGTTAACAACCTACCAACTTACACCAATAAAATGGTGAAATAAGACAATAAGGAAATAATTTCTTTTCTATTACTTTAAATTTTTAGCTACAAGGATAAAATTTGTGTCTTCCAAGTGAAGAGTGACAACTCTATTTTAGTCAAATCTAAGAATAGTTTATATATTAGAAGAATTAAACATGGAGAGAAGGTATCATAGGTACTAGCAAGAATAAGATGAAGCTTTAGCTCCTGCATAAATACAAAATCCTTTATTGGAAGCTCAAAATCATGATAAGTCATTCAAAAATACATATATATTTAGAAGTACTTCAAGTAGAATTTTTTACACTAATTCAAGATATCAACGCGTGTTTACTTCTAATGATTCATATGATAGCCTAATCAAAATGCATAGATAAATAGATATTGTTCTTATTATGAAATAAGAAGGGATTATATGACCATTTATAGTAGAAGAGTTTGAGATAAGTACTATGATGCACATATTCCTTTCCAATATTCCACTTCTCCCACCACATCATATAGTTATGATGAACAATTGGATGAATTATTAAATCACCTCATAAAGAAGCTACAAAAATATATGGAAATGGTTGAAATGCATGAGGCTTAGTTAAAAATAAGTTATATTATTCTTCTTTGTATGATGAATGGGGATAGACCCTATAAAATGTAAAAATTTGGCATGAGATATCAAGATGTAGAAACACATGTTGCTAGCCAATATCTTATTCCTCTCAAGATGTCATACTAAGAAGAATTTGAACAAGAAGAAGAGGTTCTATATCACCTTGAGTAGGAGCATCACCATTCTTGAAAAGATAGAATTTTAAAAGGCTCGGTTTGCTACCCTTAAGAATCCAAATGCCCTTTTAGTGAACAAAGAGGAAGAAATTCCTTATGAGGAAGATTATACTAAAAATTATGAAGATAAGCATAATCAATATGATACATCAAGATATGACTCCATGGAAGGAAAAGATTATTATAAAAATTGTGATGTAATTGATCTAAGTTCTTAGAGTGAATATAGTGTAGATCCATATTATTAGAGTTTCCCCTCAATAAAATAAATATACAAGGGAACTCAATAGTCTAAGATATTGGGTAAAGATAGAACAAAAATGTAAATACAATAATGGTGCCAATCTAAAATGAATATCAACTTATAATGAAACAAGTGCATACACAACAGAGTGCTACTATTGTTAGATCAAAAAAGTTCCATGTATAGCATTGAGAATACACAAAGGGTAGGGAATAAGTTGTATAAAAATAGTGTTATAAATAAGTTGCTAGAGAGAAAAATATTTAGTGTAGTATTATGAAAAACGTGAGCCATAGGATCAAAAAATGAACAAAGATACCTTACATACAAGATATTCGTAAACAATAATATGCAATATCCTCAACAAGAAAAAGTTACGAAATTCAAGAAGTTATGATAATACAATGAGGGTTGAGTGATATATAGGAGTAAACCTAAATGATAAAGGGATTAGATCATGACAAGTGTCATCATCCCATGCAATGAGATAGAATGATCTAATAATAACTCACTTCAATTAACATAAAAAAATCACTCTTGTAATGCCCCACCATGTAACCTTAGAGGAAGATGCAACTACAATGGAAGCGAACAATTTTTTTTTCTTGTGTAATTAATTACAAGTGAAGTGCACTACACTAATGCATACATCCTCTAAGGTACGCGACCAAGCTTACAACTGAAACCCATAGCATATAAAAGAAAGTCATTCATAGCATATAAAATTTAATACTCATGAATTAAAGATCATACATCCAAAGAATTAAATACATATCATAAGATAAAAGTACATAAAAGATCCATAGATTACATTCATTCCAAATAATATTTACAAATCTCATTCCCAAAATGAGAAATATCATACAATAATGTTACAATTACAAGAATCCTCCTTGATTACAATTGAGGAGTAATACATATACAAAGTGTCCAACTGATACAATAAATCAAAAGAATGGAACATAACAACTAGTACACACGAGCTCTTCAACTGGAAGATCCCACCATCACGAACATAAGTGGGAACCCGACGGTGAAAGGTGCACGTTCCACCCAACCAAGTGGTACCTGAAGGCCCATCCCCCATGCTAGGAGATAGTATCAATGCTTCCTAGACAAAACCAACAACCTCTAGACACAGACTATCACATGACTGGACTAATCAAATACAAGTACAACACCAACATAATGGTTACATTGCTTCCAGAGTAAAATAATCAAGTATGTCAACTGAACCATACAAACAAACTATTTTCATAGGAGGAGTGTCATCACACAAGCTCAACATGGGTTACCCAATGCGGATCTTCATAGGTTACCGGCCCTCTATCTGGTTAAACCTTGGCAACCTCAACAAATCCCCAACCCCCATTCTCACTCATGCAGGGTCAACATACCTTTTGAAGGGATAAGGTAGATGATCTTCGCCATTCCAGGCCTTCCCACTCATCCCAAGCCTAAACAAGCACTTGAATCATGAGTGAGGCTAACTTATCTGAATTAAAATGAGATGCTACCTGAAACCCCTAATTACTTAAAATTATAGTTTTCACTTTATTAACTACTTCGATAGGTTACCCAGGTTACCTCTTTAGGTTTTTGGCCCCTAATGAAAGTCGCTCCCCTTCTAACAACACAAAGATCAAATCCAACACCCAAGGGTAACACAATGTACAAATCCGGATAATAAATCCCACTCCAAAATATAAGAGGCAACACATCCCATTCATGGTAACCGAGTGATTAACTAAATACAACCTAGTGCACTACCCAAGGGAAATCAAAGGTTGAACAATAAACCACAACAACCCCAAATAATAATACCACATCTGGAAGACTTACAAAATAACAACTAACACTTCTAACCAATTTTCCCCAAAAATGTGAACAGAAGAAATCATATTTAAAAAGGCAATTTAGGCAGGAAATAAATCTACAATTAGGATTTCCTAAATCCAATTTCCCTTCAGTGAAATACAGTAATATATTGCCCAAATAAAATAACTTAATAAAATCTCATTTATAGACCATAGAGGAAATCAAATCTATCTGTTAATTTCAATTTCTCAATTACTTTTAAATAAAAATATCAATTTCCTCTTCACAATCATTCCATTAGAGAACATTCAGCTTGTGCATTAACATGCACCTATCTACAAAATCATTTAAATATGTATATACATATATATATATATATATATATATATTCATATATAATTATATATATCATACATATATACATTATTTAAATATTAAAAATTAATTACAAAATTCCATTACAAAAATAAAAATATATAAATTTAATATATATATACCTACTTATATACACATAAATATATAATAATTATATATATATATATATATATATATATATATATATATATTACATATTATATATATTGATTATACATATAAAAAAATAATATAAAATCGAAATCGTAAATATTTAAGAGCGGACGACCTTGCATTCAAGTTTTGGCCTTATTAAATCTTGGGGGAGGGGCAGTTGTTTTTACACACAGTCGAACCCCTCCTTATATGTTGGCACGAGTGTGTGGGGGCAGTGTAGGTTGCCCTCACAACCTGCCTCCCCCTTGGGGGCGGCGATTGTGGGGGTAGCCCATGCGCCCCCCCCAAACGAATTCCCTTCTGTAATTTTTTAAAATAAAACTACGAATAAAGATTTTCACCGCACAGATAATAACACAAGTTTTCAAAATGGAATTTTATAGGAAACTTCAAAAATAATATATGTATATATATATATATATATATAAATAGATATATATATATAAATTTATTAAAAAAATTATTTTAGTCGGGCAATCAATTTTCACAATTTGATTTCTACAGGAAGATATACATAAATTTTACAGAGGATTAAAATTTCCTCTAGTGGTTTTAATTTTCCTTCCAGAGGCTTTCAGTTTCTCCAAGATAACAAATCTAATAGGAAGAAGAGCAATAATTTTCCTACAGATAACATTTACAAAAAATTCCCGAGAGGTTTTCTACAAAATTCTATAGAGAAATTTAATTTCATCCCAACATAAGTTTTCTAGTTTCCTATTGTTTTCCTTTTGGGTTTTCCATTGATTGAAAACAATCCCTACAGAAGTTTTCAAAGCTTCCCCGATAATTTTATAATTTCAAAACAAATAAAAACTTATAACAATTTCTACAGAAGCTTTTTAGGGTAAGTTCCAGACACGGAAATCTTTAGAATTTTACAAAATAAAATAAAGCTTCTGAACAAATAACAAATTTTCCTTTACAGGCAATATTTTCCAAAAAAATAATTTACTCTAATAACTTTTCCAAATTGAAATTAAAGAAAACAAATAAGGAACTTGATTCCAGTTGCTTGAGGAAATGTAGATTGAAGTAGAGCTTCTTCCAATTAACCAACGCTTCTTCCAACCAAAAAAAACAAACAAGCTTCTTCCCCAAATAATCACTTTCCCAGAAAGAGCAAAAAAGCAAAGCCAGAGCCCAAAGTTTTTTCTCGAGATTATCCTTCGCCAAATTTTCAACAACCAATCTTAATTTTTAACAACCTCCCTCCAAAAATATCTCTCCTCTTTCATGAAGTGGCCTTTACCTTTCTTTGTTAAAGCAAATATTCTCTCCGTGAAATAATTTCCCCAACAACTTTGTTTAAAATTTCCCAACACATGTCAAAAATCAAATATCTTCTCAATCAATTCAGAGACAATCAATCTAGATATTTTCTAAATATTAATGCATTTTAGTAATTCAAAATCACATAGTATTTTCTAATTTAAATTAAATCTAATTAATTTAATTACTTAATAAAATAAATTTAATCATAAGATTAAATCATTTTACCAAATTAATTAAATTAAATTCAAGCTTCTAACGCAATAATCAAGATTAATTAAATAATCACCTAAAACATTTAAAGCATTTATTTCCCTTAAACATACCTTGCAACATAAATAACAACAAGGTAAAAATGGACAACATGACAACAAGCATACCGAAACCAAGACTGACGACACACTGTGACTAGGGTTGTGGTTTGACAAGGGAAACCTAGTTACTATCTCCCAATCAACTAACCATTGGGAAATGGACACGTTCAAACCTATGAAACCAAGTGAACTCGATGTCTTGTACCTGCAATCTTGCAATCAAAGCATATGTTGAACATGTATATATATCATAATCAATCACACTATGAAGGGAGAATCACAGAATCGCAGGGCGCTCGCAAGTGAGTGATGCAATCTCGTTCCCTTCACCAATACAATGTCACATCAAACTGAGGAATCTAAAACATTAATAAAATACAAATGAGCATATAACAATATCAACTCAAATAAACAATTATGCTAATCAGAAAGCATGTCATAAACAATAAACATCATAATAATGTACTCTCACATCATAATATAAAAACCAACATCGCTCCAAAGTTAGTGATCAAATAATAACATAGTATCATGGTCTATCAAAGTAAAGGTATTGTCAGAAAACATAAGCATATCAAAGAAACACATTGTCTGAACATATGAGAAAAATGGAGGGGTGCTACAACTCCTAAGTTTAGCTTAAGTGCATGAGAATAAATTTGTCTAATAATTAATTAAAGATTAATTAATTATTAGCTAATGCATAATTAAAAAAGCAACAAAGAATCTAGATCTGAAGCCCTATAACCCTTGTTGAAGAAAAGACTCAAAATTTGAGAAGGGTTTCACTAAATCCATGCTCTAATACCATGTTAGAATTTTGAAAAGAATGAACCATAGGATCAAATAATGAACAAAAACACCTTCCACATAAGAGAGTTGCAAACAATAATATGCAATATCGTCAACAAGAAAAAGCTACAGAATAAACCTCAAGAGTCTTCAAGGAGATCAAGAGTCCTCAAAGGTTATCAAAAGGTTATGAACAGGTATGATAATACAATAAGGGTTGAGTGCTTATATAGGAGAAACCCTAAATAATAAAGGGATTAGATCATGACAAGTGTCAACATCTCATGAAATGAGACAAAATGATCTAATAATATCTCTCTAGATAACATAAAAAAGAACTCATAAGTTTATCTTAAGTGTATGAGAATAAATTAGACTAATAATCAATTAAAGATTAATTAATTAATAGCTAATGCATGATTACTCTAACATAAACAATTCAATCCTAACCACTATAGGTAGAATTTTTAGATAGAGAGAGGAAGGAGGAACTAGATGTTCTTTCTTGTAATAAATTCATAAATTAAATTCCTAATGTAAAAAAATGAGCATTCCACATGATAAATGGACCTTTCATATGATAAATAGGTCATCTTATAAATGGAATAAAAATCCTTGAATATTAAAGAAGACTGTTGCAACATCACATGAAGTTCCATTTGTTGATGTCGGTCCAAATTATTTCTTAAGAATTCATGATGAATAAGATTAGATCATTATTTATTTTCTCCTTTTCCTTATTCTCATTGAGGATTTTAGTGAATAACCAATATCTATAAGCAGGGAACTAGTTGATGCATGTATATAAATCAAAGAAGCTCTTCAAGATGCACCATCCTTGGTAAGTTCATATTATTTTGAATCCTTCTATATTTATCCTTTATCACTACATATTCTTCTACTATTATTTTTTTACAAAATAATAAATATGAGTATAAAATACCTATTATATTAATCAATAATTCTTATCGTGATGATAAATGGAGGTGGACACCATGGAACAAAAAAATAACATCCCAAGAAGATATTGGTGCAATTTTGCAAGCAATAAAACTCAATAAGGTAAATGTTAAATATGCATCCAAATGTTTTCATCTAAAAAATGTTCTAAGATCCATGGATGATATATTTTATTATGAAAACATTAATTTCCCACTATATGGAAGAATAATTAGTAGGGATAATTTGATTTGTAGCTCTAGAAATGTGTGTTCTTAGAGAAAGATCAAAATGGGTTGCTACTCAAATATTTAAATAATAATATGGCCAATGAAATGGCTAGATAATTTCTTTGTGGGGTATGATAATATTGTATACTACCTCAAGAGATTGATCAAAACTATTGTGAGGCTAATAGTTTGTGATACTAAAAATTAGCAATGTTTTTATAAGTATTGGTACTACCATGTACATATTGTGTTTTTATTTTGTGTTACATGTAGATTCTTATTAATATTGTGTGTGTGTTTGTGTATTCATAACTCCTATTTTTCATGATAAATTTTAAAATATCCTTGTCCCCACCTTGGTGTCCCTTTTTGTGGTTTACTCCTAGAGATAGTTGGATTCTCATTGTGCTTGCAGGTGACACACATCCCCAATTAGAGCCAATGTTAGAACCCCACTTGGTTGTATGTCTTTTTTATTTAAGTCATATGTCTCTTACATATTCTAACCTTAGTTAGCCCATCAATTATAATCAATATAATAAAAATTCAAATGGATCTCCCTTGGTCAAGGTTTGCATAAGTGTTATTCTGCATCTTTCCCCATGTGATTATCATGTGTTAGACGTTGTAAAGTCTCAAAATTTCTAAGTGTGTAATTTTATGTTCAAATTTATAAAGACTATACTTATGTTAAAGCTTTGGATTTTTCCTTCCTAGTATATTTTTCCTGTCAACTACACTCTTTATTTTGTCCCCATTAAGATATCAAACTTTCCTATCTAGACATAAGACATAATTTTCCCCCAACCCTTGCCTTTATCCCTTTTTCTTATGGTTAAGTGCAAGAAGTTGAGTCCACGAAACATGAAAGTTTTTGCCTTAGCCAAAAAAATGAAATCGGCATTGCAAAAACGGGATTTCGTTTTTAATAAACGGGATCACGTTTTTTAATAAACGGGATCCCGTTTAGGCTCGGGATCCCGTTTTTTCAAAAACAGGATCTCGTTTTTCAAAAACGGAATCCCGTTTTGAAAAAAATCCATTTTGGAAAGTTTTCAAACGGGATATTTTGGAAAATTTTCAAAACAGATCCCGTTTGAAAACTTTCAAAATGGAAATTTCCATTTTGGTAACTTTTCAAACGGGATCCCATTTTAAAGTTTCCATTTTTGGAAACTGTCCATTTTTGAAAATTTTCCATTTTTGGAAAATTTTCAAAACGGGATCCCATTTTTTAAAATTTCAAATGTAGGCCGATTTTTGCTTTGTTTATAGGTTCGAGAAATGGTTTGGGGATCCGAACCTAAGCCATGGAACTAGTTTGACCTGCAAGTTGAAGGTCCTAGCAATGTCACAAAAAAATACTAACTTTGGGCATACGTCTGAAGGCTTTATTTGTATATTTTTTCGATGAAATTAAAACCCATTATAGATTAGACAACGTAGATTCCAAATATGTAATTTTTTTTACAATTGGATTAATTTTTTTATTTTTCATTTAATTTCTAATTAAACAGGTCCATAAACTTGAATTATCAGTGTTTTTTAGTATTTTAATAGCTTTTTATCAACATAACATTTTTATGAACGGATTGCACGAGGGAAAACTTCAAACAATTCTTTTCAATTTAAAAAATAAAAATAAAAAAATGATAAGTTTAGGTCATCTTATGCATGTTGTACATGATGATTTTTCAAAATGACAAATATGCCTAATAAAAATTTAACAATAAAAAAAAAATTCAATAAAAAATTACAAAAAAATATCAAAGGCAAGCTTCAATGAGTCACAAATCATTTCCCAAAACTATTTAGAAAAATACAATAATTTAGGTCAAAATATGGATGTCGTACACATGCATGGTATGGTAAAAAAAAATGACTTTTAGATAGTGGTTTTTAGAAATGCTTATTGAAACTCAATTTGTACAATCTCAGTATTGAAATAAATTACATATTTGGAAACTAGACTCTGAGTACTACATCTTATGATGAGTGACTTTTTTGAAGATTCCATCTCTATGTGCTTCAAATTTTAAGGTCAAAGTGTCAAATTCTAAAAATCAGGGAAAACACTTCCACTTTTTGGCCAAAAAGTGGACTCAACTTCTTGCCAGCACCCTTATTGGGACTTCAAATTTTTCCTTCTTAGAATCCATTTGATTCAACCTCAAATTTTCCTTTCCTTTGTTAGTTTTTTTTTACTTTTCTATACCAATATTATTTCCCTCTAATACCCAACTCCTTGATTCCTATATTAATTTACCGTTTAGAGCCAAAGTTTCAACCATCTATTATTCGAAGTATCTTTTCCTTGGTATCCCAAAACCTTGATCCCCAAGACCTTTTCACTATTCATCTCATCAAGATTAGTAGTTTAGAACTTATCCTTTTATTCCTTAAGGATAAATTCCTAGTTACTCCCAATCCATAATTTCCCAATAATAGTATTGGTTATGAGATATCCCAAACCCTAATCTTTACAACTCTAAAACTCCCATGTTTTGCATTATTCACTCTCACTTTGATCTCTCTACATGACCCAAGTCACCATTAATGACTAGATATGATTCTACAACTACTCCAAGGGAATTTTCTTTCCTACAAATACTTGTCCATCTTAAGGGTGAAAATTTAAATATACTTCAAGAAACAAAGGATGAGGAATGTCATGTCGCCATATGTTATGTTTATAATATGGATTGATTCAATGTAAGCTCAAGGCTACCATTTTTGTAGATTTCATGGGATCTAAGCTCATTGCGCATGTTTCATCCATTGATTTTGAGTTCCTTCTCAACTCTTGAACTAATAGGGCAACCAATAAAGTGTTGTGTATGTTGATTCTTTTTTTACAAAGTTCAATCATTTCATATTTAAACATGGATATAATCCAAGGAAGATTATATGTTTTTAACTCCTAAAAATCTAGTTTTTATTAGAGCAATAGATATTTGTAAATCTCAAGGAGGTTAATATTATAAAATGATTCTTATTTTTTTAGTGGTATTTATGAATTTTTTGGAAATTTTTAGCTTAGTTTATTTCTCTTTCCATTTTTCTAGTATGAATTTAATGAGTATTAAGTAACTTATTATAATACATTTCAAGTTTTTTAATGGTCATTTTGTCATTACATATAAATGGGATGGATATCTAATTATGTTCAATTTTTTGATATCATTATTTGTGGTGTATATGTGTGCATAGCTTGTGTCCCTTTGTGATTTTAATTTGTTGTTCCTCATGGTATACTTGAGCTCTACAACACAATAAATATAAACTTTTCCTAGAATCAATGATCTATTATACACTCTACTATTATGCACTTTAAATGAACACATTTTTCACCACTAGATTATAACTTGTATAAACTAGTTTATATACAACTAATGTATCATGCCCACATATACACACCCATAAAAATGGGCATAAATATAGTACAATTAATTTTTTATTATAAAACTATAATATTAAGGGTTATATTACTCACATTAGTGTAAATATAACTCAACATCAATGCATTGCTTGTACATCACATAGCGGGCATGCCACTTAGGGCGAAGAGAAATAATAGAATAATTGGGTGTGATGGAACCTCAATCATAAAATCCAAGAAAATGAATAGAAACTATCAAGGTGTAAATGTCATTATGTGCATTGTTGCAAGGGTAAAACTCAACACATAATAGAATAATTGGGTGTGATGGAACCTCAATCATAAAATCCAAGAAAATGAATAGAAACTATCAAGGTGTAAATGTCATTATGTGCATTGTTGCAAGGGTAAAACTCAGCACAATTTTTTTGTCGGTATATAGGCTTCTTATATGTACATGGTAACTCATCATCACCTTAAAGCAACTTAAGCAAATTATTTCTAATTGTGATAAATAAAATAAATTTTAATAATTAAATTAAATAAAGTATTGGACATTATTTTAATTGCCTCTTTAACTCATTTGACTATTAAATTTAAATAACATAATATAAATTGACCCATATTTAAATTCAAAAATAAATAAAATAATTTTATGAAGTAACTAAGTATTTTTTACTAAATGAGAAACTCACATTAATTAAATTATTAAGAGTTAGAATTTATTTTATTATCCATTTCTACAATAATTCAAAAATATAATTAAATAATTAAAATAAATAAATATTAATTCTTTTACACAATAGATTTAATTCACACTTTATTTCATTTTTCTATTTAATTAAAGATATATGATAATTTCAAATCCTTACAATTAAATTTATAATAAAATATAAATGTAAATCTATTAAAAAAAAATCCATTCAATTTTAGATTACTTAAATTAAATCATAAACTAAAGAATCAATTTATTATTATATAAAAATTTGATTTTACATAATTAAAATAAATTTAAATTTAATTAAATATTAAAAAATTAAATACAGATATCTTAATTTCTTAATTTTAAATAAACAAATTCAAAACGTGCAATAAAAAATAACATTAACTAAAATTATTTTATCATTTATATTAATTAGTAAAATCAAATTATTTATTTTTAAAAAACTAGGTTAGTGCAAGTAAAAGAAAATTTAAAAGACTCATATTCTATTTTATTTTCATATTTTCTCTTTCATTTTCTAAAGGTTAGGAAAGTATTCTAGAATGAAAAAAAAAATCTCTTTCCTTCCATTCTATATTCTAAATAGTTTATTTCCTCTTCTAATTCATTTTTTGTTTATTCTTTTATAAGTGTGTTTTAATTATTTGAACATAAATATAGAAAAAAATTAATAAATATATTAATTAAGAAACAATAATCAATAAAAATATATTGGAACTGAATAAAGTTTGAAATTTTACTTTGACATTTTTATTATCTAATGTAAAATGATTGAACAAATTAAAATATATATCAAAATATCTCTATCAATTCAAAATTTCAATATGAGAATGGGTTTTCTTGTATTTATTTTTTTTATAGATAAATATATAATTTTATTGATTTTCAAAAAATTCGATTACATGGAGGCCTGCTTATAGGCAGATTGGAAATCACATCCCCAGCCTAACTGTACCACCATACACCCTGCCCCATCTGCAAGACACCCTTCACGGTCAAGAACCACCCAACAAAAGGGAGTCGCCACCCAAGCTCCAACCCGCTCCACCCATCAGCCAAAACTCGACACAAGCGCACAACCCCAGATAGCAAAATGGCTAGCCTAAGCCACAAACCAATGGCCACCACCATCGCACAGCTTTCGAACCAAGCAAAAAACCTTCTCCTTAACCAACGTCAACTTCCCCACAGACGCCATCCCCGCTCCACGCACAAACCAGCTTTCTTGTATTTTTTTTACTTGAAAATAAAATGCAATGTCCAAGAGCTTTCTAATGGTGTTGATAAGTTGGTCTCATATGCAAAATAATATGATAATTATTAAATTTTAGCATATAATAAAATAGTTATAACTTGCTCAAAACATAATATTTTTTCAATATATAAAAACATACAAAACTTAGAAATATTTTTACAAAACTCATTAAATAGTTCACTAGATTTAATCATAAAAATAATATACACAGATTAATATCTCATATTTAAAAGGCTTTCTTATCCTTAATTAAGAGAAACATATCTAAAAATTGGTCAAATATAGAAGCCAAATAGAATTTATAGCTAAAAAAATTAATCAAGTAAGAAAAAGTGAAAAAATGTATAGTATTTTATTTTTTATTCATTTTTTTAATAAAAATAATACATATTTATTTAACTAAAATCTTTCAATTATTTTATAAATTCATAAATTTATTCAAAATTATTCCCATCTCATATGCTTATATTATATATTTTTGACTCATAGAATTAAATGTGATAGCAATAATAAAATATTTATTCATCATATACTAGGTTTTTTAAACAAGATTTAAAGTGCCAATAAACAATTAGACAAAAAAGTTTTTGATTAACGATAAGTAGGTTTTGAAGGGTACCTGAAACCCTATACAAAAAATATCAGGGGCAACAAAGATAAAGCAATTGGTCGTCCACCCACAACACCAAAACAAGTTGATTACAGTGACATCAGCAACCCATCAGCAAGAAACAAAAAGCATAAAGCACCAAGACCAAACAAAAACAACAGAACAAGAAGCCATTAGAGAAGCTCCTTAAGAATTCTAGCCACTTCCAGGTCCTTGGAAATAATCTTGTCATGCATTTCCATGACCTCTTCCACGTCCTACCTAGGCACCGATTTGCACATATTAGTTTCGCTCTAAGTGCGAACACTTGACCTCATGCCCATGCCCAAGTTTACGGCTTGTAGCTCCTTGTTAGCATTCACCTCCATCTCCTTGTTCACCGACTCACTAAACAGATATCTACTAGTCCATTCCTTCGCCTTTTCATTAAGGAACACAAGCCCTTCAACCGAGGATTCCAAATTCTCCTTGCTAAGATTGATGATCATGTTGAAGTCCTTACGCAACAGCCTAAAGTTATTTTCCAACAAAGACAACCTCGGGCCATAGTCTCTCATCACATTGTTCATCTCATCCACCAAAAGGAAAACACTAGAATTCATAGAATTAGCCACTCTAAAAATGGAATCCTTCTCCTTAAGAATACGAAGCATGGAGATATTGCACCGAGCAATTATGTCGTATTTGTTATGGAGGTCCTGAACCTCTTGAACCTACCACATAAGCAAATTGAAAGAAATATTAGCCCCTTCCTTAACCAGACCTAAGGCTTATGTGTAGTCCATAGCACCCCAAAATAAACCTCTCCCCTGATGGGAGCTCACAGGGGGATCATCCTCCTGAAAACCATCAAGAAGGTTAACTTTGGACTTACCCTTGTCTTTAGAAACCAACGCAAGAATAGACTCATCCACATCCACCACACTATTCACCTTTTCAGCAGCAAGGGTCCCTCCCCCACCACCCAGACCCAAGTCCACGTTCCCAAAATTTGCCACCTCATTGACCTGATTACCTCTAAGACCTCTGAAATCATTTTTTCCACATTCGAAGAGCAAACCAGCCCCTAACTCTTCACCTCCTTCCCACTATAGATCCCCTCCTCAATATCTTACCCATAAACCTCCTTCAAATTATGCTTTACATGCAGGATGGAGAGTTTAGCTTTACTAGTAGAGGGTTTCTTCCCACCAGATGAAGGAGTATAGTCTAAGTGTGGAAGCCATTTGACCACGCCTCATACTCCTCAATTTATGTCCCCTCACTCTCAACCACCTCCTCAACCAGGCATTTCTTACTCTGCTTCTTCTTCTTCCTATTTGAGTCAAGGGGATGAGGAGATTCACTAATACAATTAGCCTTAATGTAATCAACAATAAGCAACATTAAACCCTCATGTAAGAAAGAGTTTATTGGGTTCTTTCTAAAATTTGCAATGCCCTCTTTCAATGAAAGCAACAGATAGAAGGGGAACGAAATGAGCTTACCATGCCAAAAATGATTAAGCATCACAAAGTGATGACCATACAAGGTCGTGTACCTACCATCCAGGATGAAATATTGCATCAGATCCATGGGAACATCCTTCCAGATAGGTTTAATCTTGGACCTATCATAACTTCCACAATCCAACCTCACCATTTTTGCTCTCTCTTTGTCTTGGAGAAAATTCAACCTAGCAAACCCCGACAGATTTTTTTCTTTGTAGAACTTTCATCCTTCGGTTGACATCCCAGTAACCTCCATAATGAAATCCTCATTAATAGTGGTATCCCAGCGAAACATTCTCAAAACCCGGCCATGTCAGGCATCAACAAACTCTTTGGAAACACTAGTTTTAAAGCCATGCAGCCTCTCCATGAAAGGGGTAACCCCACCCTTCTGCATAATTTCCCATGCATCAAAATTGGCCTTAAAATCATCACAAGAAAGCGGCTTCATTTTGCACCTCTCCCCACCCATCATTGAACAATTCACAACTGTAGAGAAAAACAACAAATAAATGCAAATAAACACCAAGGTGAGAGAAAAAAAAGCACTTAGAAAACGTGCATGCCTACTAAGTGCAGTACTAAGGACAATAATAGCGAGGAGCCTCTAGCAATTACGATTTGGATTCCCACAAATTCCAAATATCTTCACAAGTATGAAGTGTCTAATCAACCAGAGATGACCATGATAACCACACAAGCCTTTAGATGAGGAGACGGCTTCCACCAATGAGCTAAGATTTTTCATTATTGAGAAAATTAATTAAATCAATGGGAAAGATATCATTAGCCTCCCAATGTCCAACTAATGTCACCCCATGATTCATCCAATCAGCCACCCCATTCGCCTCACGAAAGGCATGGGATATATAGATTTCATTAAAATTCTGTAAAATAGCATGGGCATCCAAAATAAAATTTTCAATGGTCCATGAAGGAGGAGAACTCTTCCTTAGGAAAACATTAATTATATTTAGGGAGTCCCCTTCGACCCATAACTTTGAGACCCCCTTCTCCCTAGCAAGCTTTAGAAAAAAAAGTTGCACATCCCTCCAATGAGAATTTTGTAAAGCTATATTGGGGTTTTAGAAGGCCTTACTCTCATATTTTTGTTACCTAATGTAAATTAATTGAATACATCAAGGTATATATCAAAATATCTTTACCAACCTAAAATCTTAATATGGGAATGGTTTTCTTGTAGTTTTTTTATTTGAAAATGAAATAAAATTTTAACATTAATTTTATATATATTATTGTACATACATAAAATAAAATTGGAATTCCCAAAATCTTTTCAATGAACGTAAAGAAGATAGTCTCATGATGCAAAATGAGATAGTAATTGTGCATTTATAACCTATAATAAAATAGTTTTAACATGTTCAAAACATAATATTTTTCTAACTTAGAATATGACAAAAAAGAAGAATAAAATATCCACAAAATGAAGAATATTTTCACAAAACAACAAAGGTATAAAGATCTACATGATAGACTTTTAGAAAATTGTAATTAAATAGTCCACTAAATTTAATCATAGAAAATGACATATACAAGACTAAGAGCTAATATTTAAAACATTTTTCTAATTCTCAATTAAAAATAACATATAGCACAAAAATATATAAAAATTTTAAAATTAATTATTTATTATTTTTTTATAAAAGTAGTACACATTGATTTAAATTAATTATTTAAAATAATTATCTTATAAATGCATAAATATATTCAAACCTATTTCCTTCTCATTTGCTTAAATTTTAATTTTCTTAATTTGTATAATTAAATGTGACAACAATAATAAAATATTTATTCATCATATACTAGCTTTCTTTTCCTAAATTAGATTGAGTGCTAATGCAAAATTAGAATAAAATTTACATGTCCTCCCAATGAGGATTTTAGAAAACTCTATTGAGCTTCAAAAGAGGGTTTGAAAACCCTTACAAGGCCTTAATAAATAAAAACAATCATATTTTACATATTCATAAATCTACAAAAATAAAGCTTCACATCCAAGCCAATGAAAGTATTCTCACCTCTCAATCATAGGGATTTCTCACAAACCCACCCTTGGGTTAGGAGGCCTCTAGAAACTAGATTTCATATACAATAAGGGATACACCAACATGCAAATATTTAAGTATTAAAAGGTTAACACAAAAAAATATGAATATCCTCAAGAATTATAGCAAAGGGGTATTCAAGGGGACTCACTAACCTCTTTAAAAAATATAAAAAATATTAAATATCCTCTTCCATAAGTAATAACATGCATCCAAAACAAAATAATACTCCATCTTTATTTCACACCTTCCATAACACCATTGCTAAATTTTTACAATATATTTTTTTCACATCCCAATATTTAACACATTAAAAATAAAGACATTCAATATCTTGAAATTACTACAACCTCTACTTGAATACTCTTTATATCACTAAGATCACAAATCAGATAAATATGCAAAGGCACTCGTGCCTCAAAATTAATATAGATTGAGTATGTTTTCCCCAAGAGAGGGTCCACACCTCTCTTAATCCAAGTGAGAATATCCACAACCAAACATAAACATAACTCATCCATAATGAGTAACAATATCATAGACGACACTTAACATAGATCAAATTTAATTGTTGAGGAGTGTTGTCCCTTTGGAGGGTGCTTTAGCTCAATATTTTATGTTGGGTGAGCTGATTCATATTGCCTTCTTTTGATACCTATTATTCGTGTGGCCTTAGGATGAGATGGGTTTTCATTCTACCAGAGTGTCGGCTTCCTATTGGGTGCTACAGTTGGGGTCTCCTATGGAGGTGGAGATAGCTCCTACTAAGGTGGAACCCTCTCCTATTGAGGTGGAGATGGTTGTTGTAGTTGCGGTGGGTCGTGTCCCCTTTCTTTATGTTGGTTCCTTTTGAGGTGGAGCTTGTCTAGGTAGGAGATTCTTGTCTCTCGTAGTTTTGTTTCTCATTTCATCCTCTCGTATAGAGGGGAGCTCTCTCTTATTGATGTGGAGATTGAGTTGGTGTATTGGTAAATGTGGTGCTTCAAGTTGGCCGTTGTTCCTTTGAGTTATATTGTGCTCGTTGACTCCCTTTTTGTGAAGGACAAGAGTTTTTACAAGAACTATTGTTTTAAGGTGTTGCTATTTGGAAGGTGCTTCTTTATGGAGGCCTTGAAGTTCATTTTGTCTTGGCTACCCTTGGGGTGGATTTTGTTATGGGTTGCTACTTTAATATCCTGATGGGTGGTTTCCAGGCCTATTATGTTAGTTGTGATCTTAGCCCTTGGTTCGCTCAAGATGTCTTGATGGGCTTAGTTGTCTTCTAGTGGTTTGGGTTTCAAGATCCACTAAATCCTATTGGTAAGGGCTTGAAGTATGGTTTGTCTTACCCACCCTTGGGGTGGTTGCTATTTTAGGTAGCTATTTTGGTTGCAAGGAGTGTGGCTTGTTGGCCTATTATACTAGTTGTGAAGCTTGATTCGAATAATATTTGTGGTTCAAGTCCTTACAGACCTGTTTTGTTGGCTGGGAGGCCTATTTTGTTGTTTGGTCCCATTTATTTCTCGTGTAAAAGCTTGAGGACCGTATAGTTTCACTCTTGGGTGATTTTTGTTTTGTTTTTTGTTCTACAACTTTGTTTTGGCCTAGTGGCCTTTTCTACTGGCATTGTTGCATGTCCTTCTTTTGTTGTTTTGTTGGCTACTTTTATGGTTTCTTGTTGTTGTCTTGTCGTGTTGTTGTTACATGTCTTATTTTACTAACTACTAAATATTTTGTGATGTAAAAGAGTTAGGGCCATTTCAAAATCCTTTCTTACCTAATCAAAAACATAGATAAAATTTATTCAACATAAATTTAACACATATAAAAAATAGTAATATATTATAAATATCGTAACAACAAATATCAACAATATACACTCCATAAAGGCTTAAAAAGCCCTTGAAGCCAAATACTCTTCAAAACTCTATTTTTCTCCCACACTCTAAAGATCTTCCTTTTTTTCCCTCTTTCTCCAAGCAAAGCTTAAAACCAAAAATGGCAACCAACCCTAGTAGCATAACTTCAAGGATAATTTAACTATAGAATAATTATCTAAGTTTGTTAAACCTAGGGAATGATTTCAATTTTTCAAAAATTCAAACTTAACTCCAATCTTGTCACTTATCTATCAAGACACTTTTCAAGGCTCTTGGTTCTCTTAAAATACATAGTAAACACTCCAACATGGACCCATCTCATAAGTTCTCACTTTAGGGGTTTAATTTTATACAAATAATGAGAAAAATAACATTAAAATGCCTCCAAAATTATCTAGTAAATTAAAATCTAAAATTTGATACTTAAGTGGACTTATCCAAACCCCAACTTCATAATAATAGAAATAAATATTAAAAAATAATTAACAAGATTTTATGTAAGGTCCAAAAATTTTATGACTAGAATTATTATTTTGGTGGGATTCTTATTAGTAGATGAATTAATCAAATGAGGGTCAGGATAAATTAATTGGTTAATTACATGCGGTGATGAGGATACTACTAGAATTTGGTATGTTATTTGGTTATGTTATTTTATCCCGATGCTTATATCATGAGTAAGGATTTCAATTGTATCAATTATGTATGTGTTCAAATTAAGGTTGAAAGACTCAATGTTCTTAATGATTCTAACAAGAGGTATCTAGGTTATTCTATTATTTGAAATTTGTGCATAAGGGGATGTTTAAGCTATGCTACTTGTATGATTATTTGTTAAGGAAATGTTACTTATTTGGTTATAGATATAGTAATGGTAATACCTACTCTAGATGGATTACAATGATGGATGCATGATATAAAAAGTGAAATTATATTAATTTGATGAGTAGATTTAAATTAAAAAAATTCTTAATTAATGTTAAAATATGTTATGTTGGTTTCATTTCAGGTTGCTTCAACTATTTTATGAACATATTAATGGGTGCAATCGAGTGTGTAGGTGATTCGCTAGCCATTAAAAAAATTCAAAGGTCTCTTGGGAAACCCTAATTATGTTTAACCCATGAAGCTAACCTTAGGTCATTGGATGGACCAAGGTCAAGTGTGGTGTGGATGTAGTGTATTGTCATGTGAAATATTTTTGTAAGTGATGTATTTTGTTTTGAAATTATGTTGTTTTATTTAATTGAGTGAGCCATAAGGTGCAATCATCATTTGTGTTCAATTTTGATTTTTTTAAGAGTTTAAATTAGATTTATGTGGGTATTTTTCCTTTATTTAGTTAATTTTTAATTCCTAAGTCATGGGACTATTAGTTATGAGAATTTTTGAATGGTTAAATTGATTGAAGATATCTTTTCTAACCTCCAAATTTACTATATTCTATAAGTGACAAAATTTTAGTTGAACACACAAATATACTAAACCAATTTACCAATTATTATCAAATCATAATTAAGAAAATTAAATGAAAAAATTTAAGCAATGAACACAATATCACAAGATAACACCATATTTACGTTGAAACCCTAGAGGAAAAACCACGGTGAGAAAAGTTGCTTGGATCTAATGCCCTAATCTAGCCTCACAAGAATAATGAGATTTTGCAATAATTTTGTAGGCACCAACCCATTGGACACACCAATCCCCAAAACAATTTATTGGAACCAACCTAAAGGAGACTTCAATCTCCCAATTTGAGCACCTAACCAGAACACAAAAGGCTCCAACCTCATAATACACAAATGATTATGATAGAATTTGGGGATAATTCTCTGTCAAAAATGCTCTCAGAATGATTTTTTATAAATTTTCTTTGTCATTTGGATTATTCTACATGCACACTCTACTTTCCTTCACATAAGTTGGATTTTCCTTGAAATATAAGACAAAAGATCTTGGACAAATCACCCACCAATGTACAGTCACAGTTTTATACTATTCAACACATCCCACACATCCACCATTTTGAAATTGAAACCATTTGCATAAATATTGATATAAAATGATAAACAAGCTTCATAAGTTGAATTAGATCAATTATTAGAATCGTTTGTGGTAAAAAATTCCTCTTGTAAAAAATCTTTCATATTGCTACCATGTCGGCCTACATAATTGAAATTTTGAACCAAGAACTAGTCATTTAGAGAGTTTGAATCTAGATCGTAGATCTTTGTTTTTGTGGGCTTGAGTACACAATAGATATTAGACAACTGAATTTGATTAAACACACATGACCTCATAATATTCTTGACCAATAGAATGCAACTGTTAAAAAGTCTTGAACATATGTCAACATCTTGCAATTTTACAAGACCTTGTCTCTAATTTTTGTAGATGTGCATAAGCCATTGGTTTATCATTAAGAATTTGTTTGCATATACATCATCCTAGATATGTGTCAATATTTCACAGCTTTACATAAATAGAAATGGGACCCACCTTTACCACTATGAATAAGAAAACATATGACATATGTCCCTACTACATAGCCCTCCTTCCTTTCATACTATACATGTGTGAACACTTTGCATACTCATGGGAACAATACTTTGGAAACAAAAATCTCCATGAAGTAGAAAACTAGTGTGACTCAATGAGATGACTACAAGTGGTACTCAGAGGGATTAAGTGGGACCACATAACAAACTTCGA
This sequence comes from Sequoiadendron giganteum, assembly GCA_007115665.2. Taxonomy (NCBI): domain Eukaryota; kingdom Viridiplantae; phylum Streptophyta; class Pinopsida; order Cupressales; family Cupressaceae; genus Sequoiadendron; species Sequoiadendron giganteum. The sequence goes on from CM021107.1 coordinate 248,386,178, forward strand.
TACTTGCACATGTGGTAACCAAATTAGACTATAAGTGGGGCCAGTGAACAATGATACTAAAATGGATTGTCATAACTTAAGCAACTAGAGAACCTATGATAGCCAGCCAACAATGAAATATAACATAAAGTACTCAGCCAAGAAAATGCTTAGGGTTTTTAAGGTAATTAGGGATAAAACCATACTAACTGTACAAACCCTAATAGAAGCAAGTAATTTGAACCAGCCAAAGATATCCAACATAGATCACAACCATCATAACTACTTTTAGCCATGAACAAATCAGAGCAACCAAATATAATTGAAGTAGAAAATATTTATGTCTAGATAAAAAACACACATATTAACAATAATGAAACCTTTTACAACACTTCAAACAATATTGACAATATTACATTACAATGACCTCCATCTTAGAGATTTTGACATCAGCCCTTGACATCAATACATAATCCATGAAATTAATGACAAAAATAATATTTCTAACAATATCCCCCTTTTCATTAATGGTAACACATAAAACAAATTGAAATAGATTTGAATGTTTGATTATCTCCCCCTTTTTGCAATTTTATTTTGTGTAACAATTCTATTTTGTCTCTACTCCCCCTTTCTCTAATTTCTCTAACTCTCCAAATATTTTTATAACTCTCCCCTTTTGACATCAATGGAAAAGGTATACAAGAAGACTCATTCTATCATACTCCCCCTTTTTTCTTCTACCTTTATGAACCAAAAATTGTAACTCTATCATAAATGTATCTCTCGGTATCACTCCCCCTAAGATAAATAATCTAGAGACATGGTAAAGAATTACTCCCCTTGGACATGTACTTCATTTAGGTCTTCACTAAAAGGAAGGAGTTGTCACTCCTATCTTTTTTCTAAGATACTCAAATGTCTCCTTGGGAAGGGGTTTTATAATTATATTTGCAATTCAACCTTTATTAGGTACATATTCTAATGTTATTTCCTAATCTACAACCCTTTCTCTTAGAAAATAATATTTGATTGAGATATTCTTTTTCCTAGAATACATCATTGAATTCTTCAAAATATTAATTGCACTTGTATTATCACATAAAATAGAAATAGGTTCATTGTACTCAACCTTTATGTCCTTCAAAGTTTGCTTCATCCAAGGTACTTGAGTACAACATGATATTGTAGCAATGTATTATGTTTCTACTATATATAAAGGTATAAAATCTTATTTCTTGCTTAGCCATGACACAATTTTGTCTCCAAGAAAAAATGATTCCTTAGCCAATAGAAAAATTCAAAGGTCTCTTGGGAAACCTTGATTATATTTAACCCATGAAGCTAACCTTAGTTCATTGGATGGACAAAGGTCAAGTGTGGTTTGGATGTAGTGTATTGTGATGGGAAATTGTTTTGTAAGTGATGTATTTTGTTGTGAAATTAATGTTTTTTTTATTTAACTGAGTGAGTCCTAAGGTGAAGGGAGTAGTCATTTGTGTTTTTTTTTTTTTTTTTAGAGTTTAAACTAGATTTATGTGGGTATTTTTCCTTTATTTAGTCAATTTGTAATTCTTAAGTCATAGGACTATTATTTAAGAGCATTTTTGAATGGTCAAATTGATTGAAGATATCTTTTCTAACCTCCAAATTCACTATATTCTATAAGTGAAGAAATTTGTGTTGAACGCACAAATATACTAAACCAATTTACCAATTATTATCAAATCATCATTAAGAACATTAAATGCAACAATGTAAGCAATGAACACAATAAACACAAGATAACACCATATTTACATGGAAAATCTAGAGGAAAAACCATGGTGAGAAAATTTTCTTGGATCTACTGCCTTAATCCAACCCTGCAAGAATAATAAAATCTTACAATACTTTTGTAGGCACCAACCTATTGGAGACACAAATCCCCAAAAAAATTAATTGGCACCAACCTAAAGGAGACTTCAATCTCCCAATTTGAGCACCTAACCAAAAAATAAGAGGCTCCAACCTCATAATACACAATTAATGATAGAAATTGTAGATAATTCTCTGTCAAAAATGCTCTCAGAATGAATTTTCATAAATTTTCTTTGTCATTTGGATTGTTCCACATGCACACTCTACTCTCCTTCACATAAGTTGGCTATTCCTTGACAGAGAAGATGAAAAATCTTGGACACATCACCCACCAATATACAATTAGTTTTATACTATTCAACACATCCCACACATCCACCATTTCAAAAATATAATACTAATTGCATAAATATTGATCTAAAATGATAGACAAGCTTCATATGTCGAATTGGATCAATTCTTAGAATCATTGGTGGTAAGGAAGTCATCCTATAAAAAATATTTCATATTGCTACCATTTTGGCCCACATAATTCAAATTTTGAACCGAGAACTAGTTATTTAGAGAGTTTGAATCTAGATCATAGATATTTGTTTTCGTGGGCTTGAGTGCACAATAGATATTAGACAACTGAATTTGAATAAACACACATGACCTTAGAATATTCCCGACCAATATTGAAAATTCTTGAACATATGTCAACATCTTGCAATTTTGCAAGACCTTTTCTCTCATTTTTGTAGATCTACATAACCTATTGGTTTATCATTAAGAATTTTATTTGCACAAACATCATTCTAGACATGTGTCAATATTTCACATCTTTACACAAATAGAAACCAGACCCACCTTTACCATTGTGAATGGGTGAACATATGACATATGTCCCTACCACATAGCCCTCCTTCATTTCATACTATACACATGTGAACACTTTGCATACTCATGGAAATAATACTTTGGAAACAAAAATCTCCATGAAGTAGAAAACTAGCATGACTCAACCAAATAACTACAAGTGGTGCTTATAGGGATTAAGTGGGACCACATGACAAACTTCAATACTTACACATGTTGTAACCAAATCAGACTATAAATAGGGCTAGTGAACAATGATACTTGAACCATAGAAAAAATGGTTGGTTCCTTTCTCTAGGGATTCTAGGGTTTTAGACCTAAAAGGAGATAGGTCCAATTTTCTAGGGCACGGTTCACTCAAGAACAAACCCTTGAGATTTCGATGCAAAGGATATTGAAATCTAATAAAGGGAATGTTCTAAGGGGAATTAATGATAAGAAATGAGGGGTTCACCACCAAGTGTAAACATGGAAAAGAAATGTTTGAAAACACAGTGTAGTATGCAAGATGACCTAGAAATGCAAGTAGAATGTAACAGAAAGCTGTAAAATTGGAAATGTGCACCTAGGAAACTGAAGAATGCATAATGGAGATTTGGAATCTTGAAAAATCCACTATTTAAGCCAGCTAGGACTCATATGCCAAGCTAGGTGAATCAGTCCAGTTTCGGGTAAATTGTGCCAAAATAAGTTTCAAACAAATGGGTACTCAGATCTACAAAAATCCTTGACAGATAGGTATAGTGGGACTCATTCGCCAAGAGTGGTGAATCAGTCCACTTCTGGATTTCTAGAAATTCAAAGCTGCATCATGTAGCTCTCGATCTGCTTTTTTGTTCCTGATTCATATCTGGGTTCCAAACTGCAAAATTCAGTTTGTAGGTCTTCTTGAAGCTCCTCCAAGGCTTGTTCACAAATTTGACAACTTTGAATTGCTTTTAACATGTACTTGATGACAACTTTTCCAATCTTGCTCCTTGATAAATCTATAACCTATATTGAAAATCACTTACAAAGAGAGTGAAAAATGGTTGTGGGGTTAGGGAATAGGGGTTTGCCTTGGTCAAACCCCTTGTTGGTAATTAAACCTTGAAATGAAAGTAAATCTAAAGGAAGAATGATGAATGAACAAAAGATAATGTTGCAACCCATCAAAACCTAGCAATAAAGTGTTGCAATTATGCTTGAAATGGTTGCAATGGATGTGGTTCTTGACTCTTGCTTGATGTTGATAGATCTTGAATGCAAATCTTGCTTGGATCATGAACTCTACATCACAATTGTGAGCACAATGAAAAATATGAAGAATGTGATCTTTGATATGATGATTGATGCCTGAAGAATGCTCTTGAATACTTGATAATTTTCCCTTGAATACTTTGAATTCTCTTGTGAACTCAATTTTTTATAAGGATGAGTACTTGAATGCCTAGGGTGGAAATAAGAGAAAGAACCTTGTATTTATACAAAATTATGCAAGAATTCCTAAAATTACAACACTACAAGCCAACATTGGATCTTGGAGAGTAAAATCCTACCAAAGATTTAAATTAAATTCAATTTTGAGTTAAAGGGGACTCATACGCCACCCTAGGTGAATGGGTCCCACCTAAGGGGACTCATTCGCCACTCTAGGAAAATGGGTCCCACATAAGAGGACTAATTCACCACCCTGGGTGAATGGGTCCCACCTAAGGGGACTCATTCGCCACCCTGGGCGAATGGGTCCCACCTAAGGGGACTCATTTGCCACCCTGGGCGAATGGGTCCCACCTAAGGAGACTCATTTGCCACCCTGGGTGAATGGCTCCCGCCTAAGGGGACTCATTCGCCCAGAATGGTGAATAAGTCCCACCTTACGAATTTGAGGTGGGTTTTCAGGATTTTGATGTTTTAAATGCCTTTTGTCATGATTGTCCTCAAAAATACACATAAATAAGGCTTGTGGATGCAAAAAGGGGTCAATTAAAGCATAAGAAAACCCAATTATTAATGAAAATCCTGGAGGAATGTGAAAGTGTGTTACAATACTTTACAACACACTAAATAAGGCAAGGTTAAGATAAATTATGATTGAAAGTATGTTTGTTATACTTAGTTAATTGATTAAATCCTAGAAAAATGTGAAAGCGTGTTACAACACCTTTACAAGGCACCATTACAATACATTAGTTCACAAGGGCCAAAGACTTAATGTGAATGTGTTATCCACATTACAACACTAAATCAAGGCAACATTAAGCCAAAATCTGTAAGGAGGACCCAAACGAGTGCGAAAAATCCTAAGGATCCTTTTGTCGACACTACATTTAGCCCCCACTTTAGTGAGAGGATGAACCTACTTCAAACTCACACTAAAGTAGACAAATATGCACCAAGAGGGGTTCCAATGTACTAATGCTAGCAATATGAGACAACAATGATCAAGAGGGACAATCAAGCCCCCAGGATCAAGATCGCATGGAAAACCAACATAAACACAAAGGAACACACATGAAAATGATGTAAATAATAGTGGCAAGGCCAATCTTACACTGCCAAAGATGAAAAATAAATAAAGGATAAATTTGGATGAAGCTTCGATTGTTTTTCCATGGCGATGTGGATCAGATCTAGGTTGTTTTTCTGAAAAAAAATGCATACTCACTCTGAGGCGACGAAATTCATGGTTGTTTGTCGGCTGAGAAGTCTGAAAAGGTGAGAAACATACACTCATGGCTAGTATGTACTCACACACACATGCAAGTGGCTATGGGTAAAGTAATGCCTCAGATTGGGCTTCTCGCTCAACCATACCAAATTTATACCTCCTAATAACTTTAATAAAAAAATTACTTGATTTTTGAGCTTCATGAGACAAGAAAAACTTTGTATGCTTAGAGCTCATGAAAAAATAGGATGGCTCCATAGTAATGCAAGCTATGTTATGCAAGGTGGCCATATAAAATTAAATGCAAAAATAGGAAATGTTCAAAGGAGTCTTGCTTAGTTCATGTGAGGTCTTTAACTTAGGGAACATTGTGCCTAATGTCTCCAAGAGAGGACCAATCAAAGAGTAAAATATTTTCAACTTAGGGGATGTAGTGTGTCACATCAAGCCACTAAGAGGAATTTAATATGCTAAGAGAGATCATGCTCATGAAGTACATCACACCCAATGTCATCCACAAAGAGAAAAATGCATCGTATGAAGTAAGAAGGTTGCACTAAGAACCATGAAAAGGAAAAATGCAAAAGAAATAATGTCAATGTATGCCCCCACTTTAAAGGAATTGCTAAACACCCTACTATGAGAAATTAATTTAAAGTAGCAAATAAAAAATGCAAACAAGAAGAAAGACATGAGATCCAACTTGGAAATCCATTATGCCAAGTCATATGTTTCCAAGTAAAGTTGCATCATGCAAGAGAAAAAGAGAAAAAGAGAAAAAAAAGGGAGGGGTTGCCCCCAAAATGAAAACACCAAACACATAAGGGATCTATGGATTTGGGGTTAGTATGTTCTTTGCTGCAATGATTTTAGAGAGCTCGAAACTGTCATCATTCCCCAAATACATGTAGAACTAGAAGAATCACACAAAGAGAGCGAAAACAAAGAAAACCCTCTTGGGTCAACATGGAAGAGACATAGGGTGTCTTGATGCCTTGCATCATCCCCAAAAGGAAAACACAAGAAAAGATAAAGATGAAATGAAAAGGAAAAAGAAAATGAAAGCCTTTTGGATCAACATGAAGGAGACATGAATGTCTTGATTCCTTGTGTCATCCCCAAAAGGAAAACACAAGAAAAAGATAAAGATGAAAGCAAAAAGATGCATGACATAGAGAAGAATGAAGGTACAAATAGAGGAATGTCACAAAGAGAGAGAGAAAATAGAACGTCACAGGGATCACATTACACACATGCAATCACACAAAAGAAAATGAAAAAGAAATAATGCAAAAACTAGTAAGGAAATGCGAGTCAACCTACAAGCAATTCATCCACCGCCCAATCATGTTTTGTGTATATCGAAGGTGGGAAACTAGCCAGGGGGACAAGAGCAAGTGCCAAACTAGGAGAATCACTAGGTTCAACACTCTTTATAGAATATTTGTCATTTAAGCTCATGGAAGAGGAAAACAATGTGTTCAGTTTATTATGCACCTCTTCATCAATTTTGGCATCCTTGTCATCATCATCTAAGTTGATCACAATAGGAGGTCAAAGGATAATATCCATAGAAGAGTTCAACTCTTGTTGTGGAGGATGCATGGAAATTTCTTGTTGCATCCGAGGAGGAAGATCATCATGCATTGCTTCAATCAAGTTTGGATCTTGATTTTCTATTAATTCATCATGTAATTTGTGAGCAAGGGCTCAACATCTATGTCTATGCTCCCTAGCACCTCTTTTTGTTTTAGTTTTGTTTTCAAGCTGAATTAGAGCGGGTTGATCAACCACATGTTTTTCTTCCCTAAGTGGATGAATGGAAGGAACCATGAGAGGTTGTTCAACCACTTTCTCTTTGACTTTGTAAACTTGTTTTATTCTTGGAGGTGTGGCGGGGTTGGTTTCATTGTTTCTTCGTCGCTTGTAAGAGGTAGGTATGGTTTCAAGTTTAGGTTGGTCTTGATTGTTTTGGTCTTGTTTAGGTTCAAGCATGGTAGGCTCGGAGGTGGATGAGGACATGTTTTGAAGAGATAGTTATGTTATCTTCTTTGCCTTAAACTTTTGATAAGACAAGAAAAATAAGTCTTCTCTTGGCTTGATAGGTTCCATGGGCTCAGACCAAAAGGCATCTAGAGAAAATTTTCCTTTCGATGACAAGGGGTTAAAGCTAGTATGGTGAACAATGAATATCTCATTGTCAAAGAGAAACTTTAAGCATTTGTTCACAACCAAAGGGACGCCTTTCATGGAGTGAAGCCATGGGTGGCCTAGCTTCACATGAAATTGGTCCGACTGCGGGATGATGGAGAATGAAACATCTAATGTTTTTGGTCCTATTTGTAATGGTAGGGTAATCGATCCAATCATAGGGCACACAAAACCATTGTGTGTCTTGATCCATGCTTTTGGTTTTTCATAGTCATCTTGATAGAGCTCATGCAAGAGTATGAATTGCTTGGTGATCACGTTCTCTCCACAGGCAGGATCTATTAATATCCCATTAGTGGGCTTATCATAGATACAGTCATCTATGTAAAGAGGACCATCGGGAAAATGTTTAAGTATACCCTTAGAGGAGAAAGAAATATCAAGAGGACTCTTAGTTCAGCCTTTACGAGGGATGATGTCTATCACCCTTATCATTTCATCTATAGGATTGATATTGATAGCATTAGTTGGAATAGAATCAATGATTTCATCATCTATTCAACATTCATCACATCATTCTTAGGTGTGTCAATGGATTTGACAAATGAAATATTATTTTTTGGCATGGGATTTGTGAAAATTTGCAAGTTTTGGTTTGGAGGGGCTACGGACTTATTACCTTGATCACTAGTACCCGTAACGGATAGACAGTCAAAATCAATGAGGTCTTGCACAAGATGATTAAGACACTTGTTCCATGTCATATCCATTTTGTTGATGATAGTGCCAATAAGCATTTGATTTAAAGCTCGGAGGTAAAGGATTATTACGGTAAGGTGTCCTGATGGGAGGAAAGGTAATCATCTGTTGGTTTAGAAGTTGGGATATGGTATTATGAAGGGTGTCGAGTAAGGGAGTGAATTGTCTCTTTGGATCTCCATAGCTAAAGGGCACTGTGGCTTTAACAACAGCAACTTGGTTATGGACATTTTGAGCTGCTTGTTGAGGAGGGTTGAATTGAACGAACCCTTTATTTTGTTTTCTAAAGGGTTGGAAATTATTTTGGTGCACAGACTCGGATCTCTCAATTCGGTAAGAAATGGACTTTATATCTCGACTACAAACTGAATTTTGGTAATCACGGAGGGCAGTGCACAAGTGCATGAAGGATGAGAATTTCATCATGGTCAACTTGTCTTGGATTTTATTTTGCAAGTTTTCTATGAACATATTTTTAAGGTGTGGTTCAAGAGTCTCGACATCAACTTGGGAATAAAGTGATTGATAGCGGGAGATAAAGTCAGTTATATTTTCATCCTCTTTTTACTTATATCTCATCAAGTCAGCCATGGTCATCTTAGGAGTCATCTGCACTTGGAAATGGTTTATAAATGCCTCAACAAGTTCATCAAATGAACAAATCGAGTTATTTAGTAAAGAAGACAACCACTCCAAGGCAGTGTCTTTTAAGGTCCTAGGAAAGAGCTTTGCCAATAGTTTATCATCAAAGACAAATTCACTACATAGGGCAGTGTAGGCATTAACATGGTTAGAAGGATCTCCCTTTCCTCCATATTTCTAAAATCTAGGGACCTCTACACCTTGTGGCATCGGTTCTCATAATATCTCCAAGGATAATGGACTAATTTTGACATAATATGTGGGTGGGCCATTTTGATTTTGGTTGATGGTGGAAACTTACTTTTGAAGGGATGACATGGTTTGGAAAAGTTGATGTATGAGAGGGTCATTGCTTGTGTTATGAGATGGAAGTCAAAGTGATGATGGAGTGTATGTGTTTGTGGGACAAGTGAATTGAATTCTTCTAGGTGGTAAGGTAGTAGGAGCTATAACATGTGATGCCACATAGGAAATAGGGATGCTAGCTAGAATACCCAAGGAAGGAATCACATTACTAACTTGTTGTATTGTTGTGACTTGAGGAGGGGTGTAGGTAGGGATTGAGGGTATTGTTGTGATAGGAGGAATTTGATTTCCTCCTTGGCTTGGAACATTGTTTGTGGGAAAAGGAAAACTAGTGGTTGAGGGAAGATACTTGCCAAATATTTACACTATATTCTTCACAAGGTCAAGGCCATCTTCACTTTCAAGCATGTGGTGAATATTTTTGTGATCCCTAAAATGTTCTAACCTTATTCTAAGATGAAAAGCTAACTAATGATGCATTAAAAGGAAAAACATAAGAAATACTATTCAAGATTAACCTAAGGAATGTCTATGCAAGAAAGATAAACAAAACAAGAAGATGAATTGTTATACCTTTTGTGTTGTTGATTTCCTTAGTTGGCCCTTGATTTTTGAGATTTTGTGTGCTCCTTGGATAGCTATGGAGATGAATGGATGCAAGATGCAAAATGTAATAAGATGCTAGTGGCTAAAGGATTTGATGGATTGATCAAAAATGCTTGCAAATGGCTAAAATGCTACAAATGAAAATTGGCAAGAGTTTGGTAGCAAAAATCTCATTTTTAAAATGAGAGGAAGGAGGGGGTATTTATAGAGGGATTTGAATTCTCTAGAGAATTCAATGGTTGAGATTAAACCAACAAGGCCAAGATGGAGGGCTATGGTGAGTTGAGGACTCACAAGCCCTCACATATTGACATGTGGAATGTGAGATGGCCAAGGATGAGATGATGTGTAAGTGAGGTGGAAGGAAGGTACATGATGTGGATGAAGGACAAGTACCTTGGAAAAAGGATGATGTGAGCTCTCAATGATCACATGGGGAAGAGGAGAATCTTGGGTGAATAAAAGTGAATTAAAAATTCACATGATTGGGGAATCTTTTGGATAAGACAAGGTTCCAAAAGGAGAGGTGGAAAGTACCTTGAATAAAACAAGGTCCTCAAAAATGTAGGATTCAACCACATGTGACTTGAATTGACAAGTCAAAGGTTCTAGAACTTGCATGGGGAAGAGAAGATTCCTTGGAGGAATAAAAGTGAATTAAAAATTCACATGGGGAAGAGAGGAGCCTTGGGTGAATAAATGTGAATTAAAAATTCACATGGGAAAGGGATTCAAGGCCAAGAAAGGTAAGTGGAAAGGTTGACCAAAAAATGTATGCTAAATGTGGCTAATGACCTTGATTAAGGTTGTGAAAACACAAGATTAGGATAATTAATGAAAGATTAGAAGCAAGTGGGATATTATAGAGGATGTGACACTAATCTTGATTTAGTGGTGCACATCCTAATCATAGATTAATTTATTTAATCCAAATTAGATGAGGATTATGGAGAATATGACAAGGAGAGAGAAAAATGAGGAATTAAAAACTAATTTTTAATCAAAAGGTCAAGTGACTAAATTAAATAAATTGTCTTATTTATTTAATTTTGAGAATAAAAGGTGTAAGCTAAAGTATTTAATTATTCAATTACATACTTTAGGAACCCTAGGTGGAAAATAAACTAATGATTAAATAAATTATTTAATCATTATTAATGAAATAGACTAATACAGTAGACAATTTTGACCATGTGGAAGTGGTCAAATTTAGATGTCTACATTTTTCCCCTCTTCGAAGTACTGTTAGAATAACAATGTTTCGAAGAAAAGAAAATGCAAGTGACTCTATAGAGGAAGTAACCAGAAAATGATGCCCCAACATGGGGAGAGAGACCTAAGCTGCCCCAAATAGTAGGGAATGGATGAAGATGTCCCAATCCTACAAAGGAATGACTATGGCAGGGAAAATAGATGAATGGGAAGGGTATGCCCCCTCGAGAGGGTGACAGGGGGAAAGAGAGGGGTCTCGAGAAACCTCTCTATAGGAAGAAACAAAGGGTGTGGTTGGAAAGAGCACAAAAAATTAGGCAAGTTTTTCTTTTGAACGAAGTCAAACGGACAAACGGTTTGCAAATGGCGGCCCCGGGAAGGGAAGGGATTAGTTGGAGGAAAAAAAAATAAGACATAAAAAAATACCCCTTAAAAAGGGAGGGAAAAGAGAGGGGTCCCAGATGACCTTTCAATAGGAAGAAATGGAGGGTATGGTTGGAAAGAGCACAAAAAAATAGGCAAGTTTTCCTTTTGAACGAATTCAAACAGACAAACGGTTTGCAAATGGCGGCCCCAGGAAGGGAAGGGAAAAAACATGTCGGAGGCCCGCAGAGGGGCGAATTTGCCACACTGTAGAATGGTGGATCCGCCCTGGCATAGGGCGAATCTGCCTTGGGGCCAGGTAGGTCTGCCTCAACGTGGGGCGAATCCTCCCTAGGGTCAGGCGGGTCTGTCTCGCGACGCAGGGTAGGGCCACCGCGCGACCGAGGGTGGATCCGCCGCATGGCCAAGGGAAAATCCACCCCATGGCTGAGGGTGGATCCACCCCACCATGGGGTGGGTCCACCCCATGGTCGAGGATGGATCCACCCTACAACCGAGGGCAGATCCGGCCCAATGTAGGGTGGGAGATTGATGAAGGAGGAAGGAATGGGGAAAATTATGAGAAATGAGAGGATGAAAGAGGATATGAAGATGATGATGTAAAGTGATGGATAAGAAAGGATGATAAGCAATGGGAGATAAAGGTGAACACAAATGGATTTCAGGATAAATATGATGTTGCCCCAATCAAGCTACAAGCCAAGTTGGGCGGATGGTTGATGGAGTGTTGTGGATGAGGGAATGATATATCCCAGAACAACACAAGGATAGGGAAGGATACATCCAGATGAGGATGAGGATGAGTGTTGTTGATGAGGGAAGGATACATCCCAAAACAATACCGAAGGATAGGGAAGGATTCATCCCAATGAGAGTGTTGTTGATGAGGGAAGGATACATCCCATGGATGATAATGATGATGATGATGATTGGATCAAGGCTTGTAGCAAGGATAGGAACAAGACCAAGAGTGTGATTAGATTATTTGAATGGAAGAGGATGGGGGAGACATGCAAGATGATGGAGTGAAAAATGAAATGCAATCCTAATGCAGTTTGCCATCCTTAGAGTACTGATTTTTTCTATAGCATAAGACACCAAGTGCCATGGTATGAAGAACCAAGGAGGATTAGTGTTTAATGTAGAAACAAACATGACAAACAAGAAGGCTATCCCAACAGCCCAAAGTCATGATGAATTTGGTCGGGCCAAGTATTGGGATAACCACAATCACAAAAGGATGCCCCAACGTAACACAAGACCAGGGGGATCTTGGTGGGTACTATGCAGGACAACCGAGAAGACAACAACAAAGAAAATATCAAGATATGCCCCTATGTTTACTAGTCAAAGCACACCATGATATGATAGATCAAGGCGACCATGACAAGTGATGATAGGGAGCTCAAATGATTAAAAAACTATCAAAAACATCAAAATATCACAACCAAGTTTCAAACATCCTTTGCCACAGGATCAAAGGGATGGATGGGGTTGATGTGGTCTGTTAGGAAGGATACATCCTATTGAGACCAAAGATGGAGGATTATGATAGGTTGATCAACATGACGCAGGATACTGAAAATTGATTGGATCTCGTGGTACAAATAACCTTGTGCTATAAGCACTAGCTAGGATAGGGACATACTTGATGACATGACAAGATGATAGGACGACTGGATGACAAGGCACAAGACAACAAAACCCTACAGACCTAGGGGCTCGAGGGTTGATCAAATATCAGCCTTGCCTACGTGAAAGCGCAGAGCCCTCGTAGTTCAATAAAAGACCATGGATAAAAGCAGCAAGAGGACAAGGGTGACCAATGATGGATGGTGAAAGACATGAAAGATACCCAAGGGGCAAAAGGAATGATTTAGCCTTGCCTACGAGAGAGCGCAGGGGTGATGTAGTTCAATACAAGGCCAAAGACAAACGATGGAGGATGACAAGACAAACAAAAAACAGAGCCCCGGGGGTAGATCAAATGATCGACCTTGCCTACATGAAAGCACAGGGGCAACATAGTTCAGAACAAGACCAATGACAGACAATGGATAGGCGATGATGAGATGACCATGATAAATGGATAAAAGGATGGAGCCGATAGGATGAGGATTGGATAGGACGATGATTGATATGTGTAAGATATGTATGATGTGAAGCTCAGGGATGGGATAGGTATTAAGATCATTAGAATATGAATTGGAAAGGTGAGACGATGGATAGATGAGCGATGAAGAGATGAGAAAGATGTGGAAAATAGATAGGAATGATGTGAGGGAGGTAGCAAGGCATTAGAGTGCATGGGGGTAGCCTATAGCTAAGGTATTATGAGATGGAACGAAAATGGATGGATTGATAAAGATGGGGAGATAGAAAGATATTAGGATAGGTGAATAGGGGGAGAAAGATGTGGAAGGATGGAAGAGATTGCAAGATGGATGGATAAATGGATGAGGAAATAGAAAGATGTTAGGATGGGTGGACAAAGGGATAAGGAGTTGGAAATATGGATAGGAAGATAAGGATAGGGAGATGGATTGGATGTTTAGATAAAGGAATGGGGAGATAAGGATGAAATGATGAAAAAGGACTAGTGGATGAGAGGATGGAAGATAAGGATTTGTTAGATGGAAGGGAGTACTGGATGGATGAATGGATGGATGATATCTCCAAGGACTCTATCGCAAATAAGGAGATTCCCCCACTCTAGATGTTTCATGCATGATGAGGCAAGATGGATAGCAGGATGGATGGATAAAGGAGTGATATGGACATGGATAGGAGATGTAGATAAGGAAGGGAGATGGATGGTTAGATGGATGTAGATAATATGCATGGATCAGAAAAGTAGATGGGGAGGATAAGGAAAATGATACTGGATGAGGGGAAAAATATTCCAAGAGATGTCCAAAGCATGTATATAAATGTGCCCATGTCTTTATCAAGATCACAAGGAAGATGGAGGAACTGGGATATGAACGGGAGATTATGAGTAAGATGTGGAAGATAGGCAGATGTAGGAGATGGAGGAAAGGATGTTGCCCCCAATTTTGGAAGGAGATCAGATGGGGGATTTACGCATGACACCTATTTGCCAGGTTTTCATCATGGTACTTATCCAAGGCGCATGTTTTCCAAGTTTTCACCATTGGACAAAGGATTTTCTCTTTACTATTTTCTTTTGTTCTTTTGTTTTTGTTTTGTTTTGTTTTTTTTATTTTTATTTTTATTTTTTGGACTAGGATGTGGACAAAGATGGATAAAGATAGGGATATGGATATGTGGATTTAGAGGATAGTTGATGAGGATATGGATGAAGGACTCAAGCATCAAGTTCCATATGAGGTAATAAGAGCCCATGTGTAAAGTAACCATCAGATGCTGGTACAACCTTAGTAGGAGAAATGGATTATGCAAGAGGATGAATCAAAGGGATTGGATGGGGGGGATAGGAGGGATAGTGGATGGGGTGTTGAAAAGTGTATGGATGAAATGATGGAGTGGATGTGTGATAGGGGAAGGTGTTCAGGACCAACATTGGCACATGTGGTGGATGTGAAAAGATAGGTGGATGAATGGATGGAGAGGGTGGAAATAATGGAGGAGTTGGGATAGTGATTTTTGGGATGTAGGGACCCAAAATAAATTTAGGAGATGGAGGAGGTGAATGATTTTATGGGGGAATAGCAACTTTGGATGTCATTATGGACTTTTCATTTGAAGGTATGGCACCTTTTTTATTTGGGATCCACATGGTTTTTATTTTTTCTTTGGTGGGACTTTGTGGCCTTTTGGATTGATTTGGATTTTGGACTTGATTTTTCTTTTCTTCAACATGTCTTTTGAAGGGGACATGAGGAGCTTTATATTCATGTGGACATTTGGATTTATACATTTTTTCTTTGGCATCCAAAGTGCTTTTAGTAGCAAGGGGATAGGTGGAAGGAGATGGATGATGTGGAGCGATGGAGGTAGGGTTATAAGGATTATGTGTAGATGGATAATGTGTAGGTATGTGCCTTTGTTGATTCTAATTAGGAGTTATGAAGGTAGGATTTTTATGTTGTGTACGAGGGAGAGGGGGTGGATGAATAGGATAAGATGGAGGGGGTGATTTTGGGATATAAGGAGCCAAAATAGATTGTGTATATGGAGGATGTGTTGGCTTTGATGGAGGATGAGCAATGAAGGATAGAGGGACATAAGGACCCAAAATGGATTTAGAGGATGAGGGAGGAAGATGGACGGTTGTTTTGAGGTAATATGATGGAGGAGGGGGGATGGCGGCAAATGACTTGGTAGAATGATGGAAAGTACCTCTTATGCCTTTAGAAGAGGATCGTTTAGGATGTACGAAGGTTGTACCAACATATTTGGAGGGCGATTTTTGGGAGATATATCCAAGACCGTGTGTGCCTAGATGTTCTTTGACTTGGATGGGCTCTAAAGTACCTTGCTCATGAAGGCCTAAACCTTTTCCTTGATATTTCATGTTTTGTAGCATGTGATTTATGGTAGGATGCTTATTCTTTTGGAAGCATGATGCGAGCACATTAGTAGGTTGAAGAGGGAGGGTGGTGCATACGCGTTGTTTTTCTTTTGTAAGAAGACCACCATGGACACATGTAATGTTACCGAGGTGATAAAAAAGTGGTGTTAGGATGGCAGGTAGTGATGGGGGATTGTGCGATGGAGATGAGGGGAGAGCAACATCCTAATTGGGAGGAGGAGGTGATAAGGGATCGGGAGAGGAATTAGGGATTATGATAGGATCTAGATTTATGGCAGTGGATGATAAGGGCTCATGAGATGGAGTGATTGGATCATGAATGCTAAGGGGATCATGGGATGGAGTGGATGATATAGTGTGATCTTGAGATGGGGTGGATGGGAGGATAGGATCATGACTTGGTTGAGGATATGGATCATGAGATGAAGTGGATGGAAGACTATGTTCTGGAGATGGAGTAGATGGGATGGAAGGATCTTGATTTGGAGGAGGGGATATGCTTGTATGATTTGGATCAATCCCTTGGCATGACTCATCTTGTGTGGGATGTATGATGATGGAAGAGTGTTGGAGGGACTCCTCAATTGGGGGAGATAGGAGGATGGAGGATTCATGAAGGTCATGGGATTGAATTTTGTGAATATTGGGACTGGGAGGAGGGGATTGGATGTCTTAAATGGATTGGGTGGATCTAGTAGTAGAATATGGGGATTTAATGGATTCAATGGGTTTGACCAGCTCAACCGTTTGGACGGTGTCAGGGATGGTGATGGGAGGGATAGGTGTAGGATGGAGGATGGAGGAGGGCCTCATCACTAGTGACAGTACATGATAGAGTCGGAGGTCATGGTGTCTCTTCTATCATGAATCCTTGGGCAGCATTTGGAAGGGATGTAGGATTAGGTAGAGTGATGGGAATGGATAGAGGATCAGGGATGGATGGAGGATTAGGATTAGGGATTGGTGGATTAGGATTAGATGTGGGGATGGGATTGGATGGAGGACTAGATAGAGGAATAGGATTAGGAATTGGTGGATTAGGGTTAGGTGGGGGGATGGGAATGGATGGAGGATTAGGATTAGGGATTGGAGGATTAGATGAGTGGATGAGTGGATGAGGATTATATGTAGAACTTGGAGGAGATGGAGGATTATGGTTAGGGATTGGAGGATTAGATGAGTGGATGGGTGGATGAGGATTATATGTAGAACTAGGAGGAGATGGAGGATTAGATGAGTGGATGGGTGGATGAGGATTATATGTAGAACTAGGAGGAGATGGAGGATTATGGTTAGGGATTGGAGGATTAGATGAGTGGATGGGTGGGTGAGGATTATATGTAGAACTAGGAGGAGATGGAGGATTATGATTAGATGAGTGGATGGGACTAGATGGAGGACTAGGAGGAGATGGAGGATTAGATGAGTGGATGGGACTAGATGGAGGACTAGGAGTGGTTGGAGGACTAGGTGAGTTATGTTTAGATGGAGGATTAAGATATAATGCAGTGAAAGGGAGAGTGATGTAGGAGGATGTGGATGTTGGATTAGATTGGGAAGATTGGGATGGTGAGTGATAGTAGGAAGATGTGGATGTTGGATTAGATTGGGAAGATTGGGATGGTGAGTGATAGTAGTAAGATGTAGATGAAGGATTAGAATGGGGAGATGTGGAATTAATGTAAGGGTATTGGGATGGGGGATTGTGATAGGAAGGTGTGGATGTTGGATTAGAATAGGAAGATTGAGGTGGTGAGCCACCATAGGAGGACACGTAAGGTGGGTTGGCATAGGAGGATATAGATGGTAGATTAGGATGAGAGGATTGAGATGGTGGATTAGGATAGGAGGAATATTTGGATGGGGGATTGTGATAGGAAGGTGTGGGTGTTGGATTAGGATGGGAAGAATGGGATGTGGAATTAAGGTAGAGGTATTGGGATTGTTGATGATGATAAGGAGAGGAGGATATGGATGTTGGGTAGGATAGAGGTTGAAAGGGAGGACATGATGAATATGTCGATGGTGAGGATGTTGGATATCCCTTGTCAAGGGTAGAATAAGGACCATTATTAGATGCGGATGAAGGCATGGTGGGATAGTTTGAAGAAGTAGTGGGATTTTGGGAGGCGATTGGAGAGAGCTTGCTAGCAATGATAGTGTCAAGGGGGTCTATATAACAATCTTCGTGATCAACAAGATTTTTGTTATCATCATTAACGTAGTTAGGATTCCCCTTGACTACTATTATTAGTTGTGTGAGAGGGGGATAAAGATTCATGATGGATACAAATTAGTAGGAAAGAATAGATGATGGATAGAGAACTAGGATGGATTGGAAGCTCATATGGGGATTGGATGAAAGCTCAGATTGGGATTGAATAAAAGCTCAAATTAGGATGATGGGATTAATGCTTAGATTAGAAATGGATTGGAGCTTAGATTGGGATTGGATCAGAGGATATGATAGGATAAGTTTGTTATGGATTGGATGATGAATTAGGATTGGTTGATGGAAAGGGTCCTAAACCCAATTTAGAAATCACCCTAGGTGACTTAATATGTTGGTTGATCGGATTAAAGGACTAAACCAATGATCACAGCACCAAATCCGCCTTGAGATAGAAGGGGATTGATTTGGGCCAATGATGACTTTCAACACAAATCTTCCTTAGGATAGAAACATATTGATTAGGTTGAAGATAATGATTGACATGTAGGATAACAATCAAACTTAATGCCTGGGTCAATTCAGGAGATAACTCCTAAAACAATGTTTAAGGGATTTTGTGTTGAAAGATGATGAATGCAAATGAAAGATGTCTTGATGGTTTTTATATGATAGGGGTGTTGTTGAAGTTTTCCTTTTGGAAGAAAAGAAACTCTTTAAGTCACATGGTAAGATGGTAGAACGGGTACCCCAAATTGTGAAATGATCAATGGGAACATGATAAATGGATGTTTACAAAGGTTAAATGGAGGCTTGGAATGGTAACATGGATGTTTGGATTGGTTAAATGAATGTTTAGGATGATCAAACGGTCAAATGAAACTCGAGGTGGTTAAACAGAGGATTGGAATGGTCAAACGGGGTGAAATTGTCTATTCAGGAAGGCGTATCCACCCTTCTGTAGTCAAAACAGTGGATCAGGGGGAAAAATCCGCCCCTCTGTAGAAAAATAGTGGACCAGGGGGGAAAATCCGCCCCTCTACAGAAAAACAGTGGACTAGGGGGGCAAATCCACCCCTCTGTAGAAAAATAGGGACTTGGTTTATGGCAAGGACTTGAAATGACTCAATGAGACTGACTTATCAAGATTTATTGGTTTCTCACAGAAAGACACTTTAAGCAAGCACAATCCTATGATTAGTGTTAAGGGGTATGGCTAACAAAGGTCTTAATCTAGGATGCATAAGGTTTCTAAAGAGTCTTTGATATACTCTCGGTACATGAGGCACAACCATTAGCACTGGCTCATCACAAGCGTGAGTCGGGAACCCCGACGAGATACTGAAGGGCTCAGACCAACTCTTCATGTCTATCTAGGTATCACCCTAGCTTCGACGCTTCGCCAGACATGACGTGACTAGATTGGGGTACAG